>OZ026600.1:35675604-35799604 GCA_964020085.1 Micromussa lordhowensis
GTAATAGACCGTAATGGAACAAGGACGTTTCAGGATGAACAAGATGAACTTGGATTACAAACGACAAACTTGTAAAATTTAGGCTAAACTTTTCAAGATGTGAAAACAGTGACGCAGCTCCTTTAATATGAAGACGGTTGTGAATGCTGCACGTTGTTGCTCAACCATTGTTTTTGTTTGTTTGCTTTGTTTGGTCTTGATGTATTGAGAGTTTTCGTATCTAAGAAACAAAAATATCATTATCTCATCATCTTGCCCAGTGTGAAAATCACATCAGAAAATACTCGGATGTTTTGTGGAGGCGGCGGGACCAAGTGGTCTAGGGAACTGGATTTGAAATCTGGAGACCCCTGGTTCAAATCCTCCACCCTACCTCTATCTGGATTTGTTCTTGGTAGTCCCGAGTTCGACTCCTCGACCGCGTTGTGTAAATAGCCAACTGGGTTAGTGCTAGGTAGCCTCCTACCAGTTGGGATCCTGAATAGTTTGTTTCTATTTGGAAGTTTGTTTAACTATTTACACACTGTCCTCAAGTAGCTCAACAGTGCTAAATACAATTGACACATAAAGTACCCGCATATAGTGAAGGCAACTCGAGGTGGGCGTTGTAATAAAGAAATATTTATTAAATATTATAACATAGATAGGACCCTGCGCGCGCTCTGATTGGTCAAAAACCCATGTTTTATCAGAGTTTAATATTCAATCCTTGTTCACTGTCTAAAATCCGCATGCGTCATTGGTTAAAATTGATCACGCCAGTTCTCGTTACCTGGCGACATCAAAGTGACAGAGTGCGTTATTACAATAACGCATAAAAACTGTGCAGTGTTCGGGCGGGGAGCCACTATCGCCAGTAGTGAACTCAAATTGAATATTAAAAGGGGTTAGAGACTGTTAGTTTCGAGTTTTGTTTTCAAATACACGCACTTGTTTACTGTACAATGAACTCGAAATTTTCAATACTGTACAATACTGTTTTCATTGTACAGTAAGCGCGTGCGTGTATTTGAAAACAAAACACTCACAACAGTCTCTAACCCGTAAGTAATACACAGCTTAGGCTTCTTTATTTGCTAAATAATAAATACCTACTTTCAGGGTTTTAAAACGAACATTATACAAAAACGAACTTGAACAGAAATGGCCCCGACCCGATCAGTCTGCCGACTGGGATATGTGGATGAGACTTCCTGGTAACAGAAAGAATCGGGAATGCATTATACCCGACATATCCCGTACCTATCACTTCGGAGCCAAAGGACTTAATGTTGGCAGCTTTATGCAGAACATTTACTTCAAACGACATGCATTGAACAACGCGACAAATGTAAAGTTGGTTGTGGACAAGATGTACAAAGAAAATTACGAAAAGGAGGTTCTTCGTTTAATAGGGTAAGGTACCTTTTCGTTATACCATTACACCGGGGGAGGGGGTACTCTCAGAAAACGTGTGTGGGGGTGTGCTTCCCGCTACCCAAAACCCTTACCCTATTTATGACCAAAAAAAGATTTGTTAAGTGAATTGAAGCATTTTGATTTCCCATTGACTCTTAGAGGGCTGTGCAGATTATTAACGCTTAAAGGGGCTAAGTCATCCAATTTTAGGCATTTTTAGCTCTTGCTATCTGTTCACAGAATTACTCTGAATTAGCACAGTATTAATAGTGTCAAACTATAGACGAACTCAAAAGAGACACTGTCAGGAGACATAAACAAGATTCTATTACGGACAACTTGAAAACCATCGGCCCGTTTGTTTGTTTGTTTGTTTGGTTTATTTTTTAAAGCTTATGACAATTTGTCCAGTAAAAGACTGTTTCTCGGTCGATTTGAAGTTTAGAACTCATAATTGACAAAAATAAAGGTTAGTTAAGGAAAAAGTCTGCTTACAAGCCAAGTTTGCCATCAGGCCCGCGCTTTTTTCAGTAGCATGAAGTGACTAGGAGCATTTCTACTTCCCCCTGGATGGGATGCTAGTCTAAGGGTTACCCCCAGCTTTAAATTCGCCAGTACCCATCTATACACCTGAGTGGAGAGAGGCACTGTGAGAGTGAAGTGTCTTGCCCAAGAACACAACACAATGTCCCCGGCCAGGGCTCAAACCCGGACCGCTCGATCCGGAGTCGAACGCGCTAACCTTGCAGCCACCGTGCCTCCACACAAAAGTAAACAGAATTACAAAGTGGGACAGTATTCTATCTCAAGGTATTTTTCAGCTTGACAAAACCAATATTCCAGTACCTATATACGCTCTGGGGGAAAGAAACTAAAAAGTAAGTTTTCTTGCCCAAGAACACATAAAAATGCTGCCTGCCAAGGCTAGATTCAGGACCATTCGCAATGACCATTGAACCATTCCCCTCCCACAGATCAGTCCTGAAATGAAACTCCCTTCATATTTACCTCTTATCTTTCAGGGAAGCCAAGCTTTTAAATCATTCCAGAAACCCATGTGCAAACCTCAAGGACTTTGTTCCAGACACCACTGGAGGGACGTACCTGTTTTATCTACGCATGGATGCCCTCAGGGACTTTATCACGTGGTCCAATGTCGCGCGGTGCTTTCGAATGTGGGACCTGGACGCCAGAGGTTTTCATAAAGGCATGTGGAGATTTTGGATCAAGAAAAATCATATTTTAGCAATTGGATGTCCCGCGTCTGTCTACTGTAAAACCAAACCACAAGATTTAAAACCGATTTATCTTCCGAACAAAGAAACGAGACCAAGGGATCCTCTTTAGTGGACGGTTTATTGAAGAAAAATGTTGGGTTTATGTTATAGTTTCACATTTCACATTCGGTTGTTGGGTTTTCCCCTCAAATTCACGTTTAACATTCCAAATGTTGTTACTTTTAGAAGTATGTGAACATCGTGAAATTATTTATACATTATAGCTCAATATTAAAATACTAGTCTTGTACGTTTTAAACAGGGTGTCTGGAACCCGAAAGCGAATAGCGAATAGTCGCGAATAGCGAATAGTGCGAAAAGTCTCGAACAGTGGCGAATAGTGGCGAATAGTGGCAAAAAAGTGAGAGGGGTGGAGGGTAGTGACGAATGCCAGAAACCCAGTACCTCGCAGTCAACCTCACAGCAACGTGGGATGGGATATTCCCGCTATAAAAAGCAGAGATGCTTATCAACACAAAATATGTTTCTAAACGTAATATCTTCCGTTTTCACCGCTGCGAAAGCGTAAATACGCCTTGTGTTTTCTGTTTTCTTAATGTCGGCGATGGACAGCCCTGAGTTCTGAGAAGAAAACGTAATAAATTCACTGCAATTCTGTTGCTTATTGGACAATTAATTAACACAAGATATATAAAGCTTAGATGTTGTTGTACTTAACCTCGAATACTAACTAAAGTGAGTCCAAGAATGTGAAATACTTTTTTCACCCTAAATTATAATAACAGCTGCAAACTATACTTCAACAACTGCACAGATGACAAAACTGATTCAAACGTGTACTTGCCTTGGGAACAATATGTCTATGAAATACAATTTCTCCACCTTGGTCGAGTCCACGTGATCAATTAATTTCAACCAATCCAGATCAGTCCTTCACTATTGGTGACTATTCGCGCCTGTTCACAACTACTCCCGCTATTCGAGATTACTCGCACTATTCGTACTATTCGCCATTCGCGACTATTCGCTATTTGGTTTTTCCAATCACCCTTTTAAACATTCAAAGGAAACAATGAGTTTTAAATTATTCCACAGCAGGTTTTTTTATGAGGGTTGTTTTAGTTGTTTAGCTTGTTTTGTTACAACTTGTTGTCAGCGAATTTCAGTGGCACGAACTAGAAATCAAGTCACCCTTTCAGACTGCCCGACCGTTATTGGAATCTTGCAATCATCTTGTGTTCTGTCGTTAACGCCATTAAAAAGAACACGGCTTATTCTACAAACCTTTTGGTAAAAAGTCTTTGTATTTGATAACCGAGAATTCATTATTGCATTCCAAGTAAACAGCTATCAACAAATTGGCAACAAAAAAAAAATAGCGCAATCCAATCCCTTAACCTTGACATTTACAAGAATGACGATAACACGTTTACTTCTATCAGCAAATAACTGGAAAAGCCTATCATATTTCTTCCTCTCGTTAAATCTCCAAAGAGAAGTTCTTACATGATTAGCCCCTAGTCCACTCTCGGTGTAATTGCCTCGTGTATTTTCATGGAGCCCTGTAGCTTTCTCACACCCAAACATCTCCCCCGATCGAATGCTCGGTACCAGTCATTCGCGGTTCGTCCTGGATCAAAACTGGACTGAAGAGCCTGTGGGAGAAGGTAGCGCCAGTCATCACGTGTGCTACGTGTGAAATCCAACCACATTGTAATCTGTAACAGTGAATTTGTTCACCCCCGCTAAGTATGTGTTTTGTTGACCTGGAGGAACGTCAAACAAAAATCCAAGCTCATTATCGGCCTTTCTCTTTCCCTGATATAATTTGTAGGTCGCGATTTCCTTCCACCGTGGTCCCATCCCCTACCCGGCCATACGTTTCCGCTACCATTTCAAGCACAAAGTGAAACTTGTAACTTAAGGGTTTCTTTCAACCGCTATTTTATAGCAAAACTGGCGAGGAAAAACAGAATATTTAATTGAAGCTAAAATCAGTTGATCTTCTGGACAGTTTACAATCAATTGAAGTCTCAATGTGAGTTTAATACCATAAAGGCTTGATTGGTTTATTGTGGCCAAACACACTTTTTGATTTGTACCCAAGTGCCTCGTGTATTATTTGCGTCGAAATCGGCGGTGCGTTCCTTTGGTGTGATCCGGATCCAAGATCACACGGATCATGGTGCATCAAGGGAACCGGGAATCAGAGCTCCCGACTCTGATTTCACAGGATTTATTTCTAACCTGGAAATTGTCATGGAAAAAATTAACCTGGATAAATGCGATTTCGTGCTTTTAGGCGATCTAAATGCAGATATGACTGCATTTACTAGAAATAAACAGAAAAAGGAATTCAAAGAATTTATAACTCGGCACGATCTTACACAGCTCATTACTGAAGCCACCCGTGTGACGGAAACTTCACGAACATTAATCGATGTGATTTTAGTGAACAATGCTCACCGCTTCATTGAATCTGGTGTTGTTCCTGTTGCTTTAAGTGATCATTACCTTGTGTATTGTGTTCTGAAGACCGGCAAGATTAAAGCCACTCCAAAAACAATGGAATACCGTTCCTACAAGAACTTTGATAACAATGCTTTCCTTGAAGACTTGAAATGCGTGCCTTGGCACGTCATTGAAAATGAGGAAGACATTGATGATGCTGTGTTTCTTGGAATCGATTGTTTTCCGACGTAGCTGATTTGCATGCACCTGTTAAAAGGCAGAGAATTAGAGACGTTCCGCTTCCATGGATGAACGATAAAATCAAAGAGACAATGCGAGATCGAGATTTTTATCACCGTAAAGCTATAAAAACTGGCTCTGATCATCATTGGTCTAGGTATAGGAAGCTGAAGAATACTGTGAATCGCGAGATTAGAGCTGCTAAATCCAAGTGCTATTGTGATTTAATTCATGAAGCAAAAGGGGACTCTGGAAAGATCTGGAAGGCTGTTAATGAAGTCTCTTCGCGGAAAGTTAAATCCTCGAGCCCTCATTGCATTGTAGTTGAAGGTGTTGAACACACCAATCCTGCCTCAATAGCGACAGCCATGAACTGTTACTTCTCATCGATTGGTCAATGTCTTGCGGATAAAATTTCTACTGTAGCTGCTACTTTGTTTTCTCCCAAGTCGCTTGAAAATTTATCATCATTCTCATTACGCGAAGTTGATGAGGAAACAGTTCTTAAGCATCTGCTTACATTAAAAACAAATAAAGCTACTGGACTGGACAACATCAGTGCTAGGTTGTTAAAGCATGGAGCAAAAGTGATCTGTTCCTCCATCACTAAGTTACTAAATCTATCAATTCGCTCTGGAAAATTTCCTGAAATATGGAAATGTTCAAAAGTGTCGGCGCTTTTTAAATCTGGAGATCGTAGGAATGCATCCAATTATCGCCCCATTTCAGTTCTCCCGACCTTGAGCAAGATCTTAGAGAAAGTCGTCCACAAGCAATTTTACGAGTATCTTGATTCTAATAACATCATTTCGAATAAGCAGTACGGCTTTCGTCCCAGGCTCTCTGCTACAGCTGCACTATCAGCATTTGCGGACGAAGTTCTCCTAAAAATGGAGGAAGGTGAACTTTGCGGGGCAGTATTCCTAGACCTGACAAAAGCATTTGATACCGTGGACCACGCTATTCTGATATCCAAATTGTCGCAGATTGGTGTCTCTGCTAGTACTCTACTTTGGTTCAAGTCTTACCTGAGCAACCGAAAACAGCGCACGTCATGTGATAATGCTATGTCTGACCCTCTACATGTGCCCCTTGGGGTGCCTCAGGGGAGCATTTTGGGCCCCCTGTTTTTTCTAATTTATATAAACGATCTGCCTCTGGTAGTGAAGAATTCCCAAGTGACACTCTATGCTGACGATACAGTCCTCTACTGTTTTTCAAAGGAGCCACGTATGCTGGAGGAAGCACTCAATGAAGATCTCCTGGAAGTTGCTAAATGGCTAAATAGAAACAAACTGACGCTAAATCTCAGTAAAACAAAGTCTATGATTATAGGCGGTAGTAGAAAAATTATTGGTATTCCATCTCTTTCTTTGCATATTTTTGAGTCTTACACAGATTCTGTCTCAAGTTTTAAATATCTAGGAATAATGTTGTCATCTGATTTTACTTGGGCTGATCATGTAGAGTACATCTCAGCTAAGATTAATAAGAACCTTAGTCTTCTTCGTAGAATCAAGTATTATTTGCCTCTTCAGGCTCGCTTACTATTTTACAATAGTTTAGTGTTACCTATCCTAGATTATGCAGATATCGTCTGGGGAGATAAGAACAATGCAACACTCATGAAAGAACTCCAGCTTTTACAGAACAAAGCAGCGAAATTGATTTTAGATAAGCCACCTTTATCTTCGGCAACTGAAGCATTAAAAACCTTAAAATGGTTGAATCTAGTAGACCGTAGAAAATATCACAGATGTGTTTACATTTATAAATGTATCACTGGTCAAATTAATCATTCTCTAGTTATGTCTAGGCAAATGGACATGCATTCGTATAATACGCGAAACAAAGATCTCATAAGGCTCCCTGGGGAAAACAACGCTTAGCATATCATGCTGTGAATGATTTTAATAGCCTTGACACGTCCATTAGAAAGTCATCTAGCTTAGTAATTTTTAAGAGAAATTTGTTGTCTTCTTTTTAGCTTTTAAATTTTAACTTTTTACTATTTTTTCTATTTTTATTAATTATTATAATTTCTAAATTGTTATAAATATGTATTATATTTTATTTGTATATATTTATCTTAGTCATAGGACCTCTATGAAAACCACATTTGTGATAGAGTTTTCCTGATTAAACATTGTTACTACTACTCTGGTCACAGATTCATCTGCTTCCATGATCCGAGTGATCTTGGATCACTGATCCTGATACAGATCACACCAAAGGAACGCACCCTAAAATAACCATAGGCGTAGGAGCTTGAGTGGACGAGTGGGGGGGGGGGGGGGGGCAACCTGCAACTCCCCTTCCCCCCTCTCCCGCTTTTGGCATTATTTCGAAAATAAAGTCTCTAGTTAGTTACTCTTTTTAGAACATTTTCTATTTAATAAGTTTTAGATTTTTCTAAATCGAGACTGTTGATAGAGGTCATTGAGTATGCCAGCTTTGAATAAAACTATTTTTGGAATAAGAGTAGTTCATTATCGTATAAACTCAAGTGAGAAGTAGTGAGAAGTTGTTGTTTTATTAGGCTGTTACTCCTCGTGATGTCTGGACAGGTTAACACATTGTGTTAACGGATTCTGCAGATAACTTTTCTCAGTCTACGTTTCAGACCTCTAATATTTACGATATATACTTTTCAAAAATTTGTAACGGTCACTTTTGAAAATGAATTTTTGAATTTGAACACTAGCATACGAAACGTCAAGTTCTGTAAAAAATACGTCGGAATACAATGTTTATCATCACTGTTTGTTATATTCTTAATCACGCAATTCATTAGATGTGTGAATTTCGAACGTTTTTGTTTCTCATGCAATTTGAGTGCGCCGTGTTTCCATCCCGATCTCAGCACTCACGCATTCGGGCATTGTGTAGGTTTTTTTGGGGCGAGAAAGTCACCGCCTCTCCAGCTCCCAAGGTGTCCGTATGCCTATGAAAATAACCGATTTTAATTACCTGTAAAGATTATCAACAAATCAAGGTTTTTTACGTACTTAGCAATACGGTGGCCATAGGGTACCCAGGCCCGGGGTTTTGTCCACAGTTATGGTAGAGCGCGAGTTTCTGTCCTTATACAGTGTTGCCACATAATTTAATTACCAGAAAAACAGACCACTCTTGTGAGGTTTTCGCTTTACAGGTGAAACTCTCAGGGGAAACGGAAAATTTTTCGAAATAGCGGGAGTTCGAAATGCCGATAGTAAATAACTGAAGGACAACTCCAACGGAAATGGTTTTGTGTTCGAAATAACCGAGTTCGAATTACCCGGGTCTAACTGTATATTATACCGGCTGTTGAATTCTAGAAAAGCTTATTTTAAAGATCATAGTCTCTTGTCGTGAACGAGGACGAGTGCACAAGATGGATGAGCCGTAAAATATAGCTTTTAAAATTCAAGAGGTGCGCACAATCAAAACCTCATTACCAACGAGTCACCCTCGCGGGGACGCGAGGGTGACGAGGCGGCAGCATTATAGAGCCGATGCGCGAGTTTTGGTACAGGCAGAAGAAATCTCGAATGAAAAAGTGTAAGCATAAGGTAAGTAAGAGTGACATCATTGGTAATTGTTTCGAGCTAGCCAATGGCATCGCGGTATTTTTGATCTAAACCAATCACATCAGGAGAATCATGATAGGTGATCACATGACCAAATCGACCTCATGGTCATTTTCTGGTGTGTTCTGCCATCGTGCGACTTGCGAAGTGAGAAAAGAGGTTAACATCACCCAGCGAGGCAGCCAGTCACAAACAGTCAGTTGTCTTGACCAGATCGGCCAGCGTGCCATTTGAGAAACAAAACCACTTGAAACTATTCACTATAACCTCAATCAGAGTGCGTATAAAGGCTTTTTTTATCGAGCTAGTGTGCTCAAAATTTCAAATTTGACTTTCACGGCGAGCGTGCCATTAACAACAATCAATTGTCTTGCCAAAACAACTGTCAATAATTGTCGTGAGAAAGTCGGCCAGCGTGCCATAAAAAAGGAAAGAAAAAACACTTGGATATATTCACTATAAACTCAATCAGAGGGGATATAAAGCCTCATTTTAATCGAGCTAGTGTGCTCAAAATTACAAACTTTGATCGACCAACGAGTCACGAGTATAGACACGTCGTGTCGCTGTTAGTTTGTACGGTTGTTTGTGCTTAGCATTAGCGTGGCCAAAAGCGAAAACAGTCCAAGCTCTGTTTGCCAGGAAGCCACTATCAGTCAAGCTTCAGGGAGCTTAAAAATCAGTTTGGATAGTCTTTTTATTCCAAAATGTCAGGGAGCTTAGCGAAGCTGCATTGGAATGAATCCGATATCAATTGTTCAGGTCCAAAGTCCACTTGATGAAGTGCGTGCACCGAAGCAACCGCTCACGAGAATTTATAATGCTTCCTCTATTGTGTATGTTGTTAGTTGTAAATCATTATAAGGGCCATAGTGGTAAGACTAATTTCGTTTTTTCACGTGGATATCAAAATTTTACCGTTTTCAGATTCCGCGGAAGATATTTGTTTAGACGTATACCTTATCCTTCTAATGGTAGAACATGTTAAGACACAAACATGGCACATTACAATTCATACTAATTCCTACCAACAATGTTACAGTTTCAGTTTTGTCTCACTTAATGCAAAGGACAGAGATATTTCAACTCCAATCTACCTTTAAACGTTTCGTTCTTGTATACATTCTACACTACAAAAATATTATGTGAGTTTTGCAGTGCTTTTTTCAACAATGATTCAGTTTACACAATGTCTTGTAGTCCAGTTACTTCATAATTTCCATTCCCCACGCAATTGCGACAGTTTTTCCTCGTTGGCACTGTACCGGTAGGTATTACTAGTTATATCTAAGAAAGAACTCAGCAGAAACTAACTTAACTAACAAAACTGAACGTTTTCCTTTATAAGTATTTTTATTATGCACGTGTAACTTTCATTTTAAGTCGTAAAAATGAAATATTGATTACACTCAACTAAACGGCTACTATATATATTTGTTGCATCGGGTGCGGAATATTATTGGAACATCTTGTGATCATTTCTTTTCCTTTTACAAAATTGGAAAAAAACTAAGAAAAAGTGCCTTAATACAAAACAAATCAAATCAAAACTAGCTCAAAATATTGACGACGTCAACACATGATGCTTCCTTAGCAGATCATCGAGGCTAAGTTCTTAAAAGAACAAAAAACATCATTCAGGATATGAATTCTTTTTCTAGTTTTTCTAAAAAAATTAAAGAAATCTTCTCTTGCCATATGTGGACGGTTTATCAGTTCAGCTCAATATAAGGCTGCCTTATTACATTCTACTGTCAATATCACTAAACTTCTGAACACTTTTTAACAAGCAATTATACGTATCAAACACATGTTCAGTGCAATCAGTCACAAACAGCCTCCCTACAGTGTCCCCTGTAGTAAAGCAGTATAACGACATCAGAAAATAGAAAGTTCTTCTTGTGATGTAACAGTACAGCCACTTCAACTGTGAAACAAAAAACAGACAAACATAAATCGGTAGGCCTCATACAATAAATATGGGTATCTGATGTGCCCAGACTGTATATAAACAAAACTGCGGTGGGAAAAGATTCAACTATTTAATAACTGGACTACGAAACCAAGCTTTGCATGACAAATACAACCTCGTGCCCAGGGTCTCTCCAACTTCGCTGCGCAGGGAATGAAAAGCATGCCACAGTGCATTAGTTTTGTAAATCTACCATCCCTTCCCTAAGTTCAACCTTTCATGTATCACCCATGATGAATCGACTACCTGTTATGAAGTGTTACCTGTATTGATTGTTGTCAGGTGTGGAGTCCAAACACTTCGTAATCTGTAACAATGAAACTGGTACTTCCTGTAAAGAATGTCTCCTGCTGTCCTGGAGGGAGTTCATACGTGTTGCCGAGACGTCTGCAACTTGAAGTATTTGTGTTTGCATTATCACATATCCACAGGTCACATCCTCCACCAAACAATGGTTCCCAGCTGCTATCACAGTAGATGGCTTTCTGTTGCTGGTGTGCCTTGAGTGTGCCTTGAGTGGCGCGGGTTGACCATACTAAACAAGAACGCGTCTCTGCATGTTTTGTATTCTCCCAAGCCTGTTGACGAGTTGATGCCTCATATCAACATTCAGTGAATTTTGCTGTCATGTTTTTTGCACTTGAACTACAACTGTCTTCAAATTTATTGGGCTAAATAATCGTTTCGCAGGAAAATAATCTTTGTCTTCATGTCCATATAATTCCCACCCCCAATGCCGGAGAAGGGGTAAGATGCATTTTTGGGAGGAGGGGTAGCAACTTGGATTTCTTCTGTTTTGTGTCTAAGTATTCCTTCCGGTTAATATTCTGGTTGTAATCAGTGAGCAGTATATTATCCGCTAAGCCCCAGAAAGTAATACCTGGCAGGTTCCGGTTTTTGTACTATGTATTGTAACATGAAATGTACTGTAATATAAGTCGCGAAACTCTGTAATAAGCCTAATGATTATAACAGCCGTGGACGTGCTCTTCTAAAGATTATTTGTAATGTGTTGTAAGTAGCAAGCATTTTATTGTTAGAAGTAATGTACCGTAAGAAATGCAACGTTAAATATGTAGCATAAATAGTTTACAACAACTGAAAAAATGTATGGAATCTGGAATTAGTTTACTCCTCTTTTATGATGTGCAGTCGATACGGCGAGAACGCTTTATTTTCTCGTTTTAATTGAGAGCGCGTTACTTTCCGGGGTGGATCATTTAACTTGAAACCAAAGTGGGTTTTAGAATTTCGTTCCATTTGAGCGAGCTTGTTCTTGATTACATCACCTGGTCACTAAGCTCACTCACTTGATTTGAAAAAAGTCGTTCCCAGGCCCCTTTTCATTTTTGCTCGATCGTCGGCAATGTCTTTCTTTAGATTTTTTGTTCCAGCCTCCATGAACATTCAAACAGTGTGGATTAACTCACTCCCATACTGGATTGGCTAAAAGGAACAGTGAATAGTGAAAACAACTTTGATATATAGGAGTGTTTCTGAAACCACATCTTAAACATTTTGCAGAAGCAATGAAAGCCCGATGACCTAGAAAACTGCCTCTTTTTTAAAGTCAGTTTAATTTTTACCCTCTTATCTGTGTTGTAGAATATGAAACAATTTTTGTTTAATGTAGGGAATCTTGAACGTTTTCTGTCTCTTTTTACCACATGAAATCGAACTGATTTGGTAGATAAAGGACCCAGAAAAGCCGGTTTAAAATCCTAAAATAGGGGGGAGGGGTGGCAGGGCACTCCTCTAGCACTCCCTCCAAGCCTGCAAACAGGCTTCCAGCCAGGGCGGGGCAGGGGAGCCTGTGGACATTCTATTGACGCCGCCGTTCCATGGTACATTCAAACAATCAGATCATGATGGTATCATCATCTGATTGGTTAAATCGCGCAGTGTTGACAGCTTTGAAATAAACATTTCACAGATATTGACAAACACTTGTAAATCTGCATAATTATTGCCGAGACCGAGAAAGATGAAGTCAGCGTGCAACGTACAGTTTACAAACGACCAATTCAAGGTAACTTTGAGAAATTCTTTACAACATTTTGTCCATATCTCTGGTTTGAAACTTGAAGAGAAGCTATGCCTGGAAACTTTGGCTCTGAAGAGCGATGTTTTTACCATGTACTGACTGGTTTTGCGAAGTTTAATTCGCGTCTACTTAAAGACATCTGGAAACTAGAACGTGCTTGTGTTTTAGTTGTGTATCGATAATTAAAGACCAAGACGAGGAGTTAACGCATTTAGACCTAAGAGCGTTATCATGAGAATGTTATCAAAGGCCGATGCATCAGCCCGGGGAAAAACAACAAATTTTACAGGTCTAATTGCGTTCTTGACTGATTGTTGGCAGGCTATTCCCTGCTGGAATCGCCTGTGACTGTATGGTAGCACTTCGTTTGTGAAAGACTATTTACACGGATTAAATCAGGCCATTAAACAGTTGTATGTTTTGAAACAGCCTCAAAAACATCAGAAGCAAGTGAGCTCGTTACACCAGGGATTCGCTGAAACAAATAAATTAATTCAAATACCGTCTTAATCAGGGCCGTGAGGCATAAATAAAGACAAGACAGTGAAGGTTGCGCGAAGTTTTGATTCATTGGTTATTAATATTAAAGTTACTTACCCGACGACGGGCTACTCCACGACACTTCTGTGAAATCTCCAAAAATGTTGTTTGCACTTTTCACAATGGTGACAGTGGGTCCTTTGTTATCACATTTGGAGTGAAAGGCTGCAGCTGCGAAACCATCTCGAGAAGCTCGGAAAAGAAGGCGCCATTTACCCTCCTGAGAAGACAACCAGCCTTTCAATACGCTTCGATGGTTTTCATTCGTCAGAATCACCGACTCCTCGAAATGCTTCCTTGTTTTCGGTGTTTTAAGCTTCAGCTCGTCCAGTATCCCTTGAATCTGGTAAAACTTAGCTTCTGCCTCAAGCTCCTTGTGACATGTTGCACCTTCTGGTAATATTAACTCGCCGTTACGAAGATAATTGAGTATAAACCGGAAGTGAGTTCCGTCTCGGTCGATAAAGAAAGTTCCGTCCTCAGAAGGCTTCATCTCAAACTTCCCTGAAAACATGGCTGCCAGCATCGAGTCTGGATCTTTGGTTATAGTTTGAACGCTTGTTGTGAAGTGGTGGCCGCCGACATTGAGCTTAACGGTCGAGGAGAAGTGAATATGTTCCAGTTTCTTCGACATGGAGTCGATTGCTTCTTGCTCCTGGCGAAGTCTCTTTGCTTCTCGCAAGAAGATCTCGCATGCTTCTTTGAAGTGCTTTTCTGCGTCTTCCAAGCCTTGGTCTTCACGTCTAAGATTTCGACCACTCATACTTTCCTCTAACAAACAAACGAAACGCTGAAATCAACGAAGTGAAGAAACGTTTACCGACTCAACTCCAGTGAACTAACCTAGCCACGTGAGTCATGACGCTACATCCGAAAGTGCAGTAGACAATGGTACGGTGGCCCAGAAGGGTCAAACACAAACAAAAAAGAAATCGCAAACAAAAAAAAAGGAAAACGCAAACAAAAAAAAGGAAACGCAAATTAAAAAAAGAAAACGCAAATTAAAAAAGGAAAACGCAAACAAAAAAAAGGAAAACGCAAACAAAAAAAAGGAAACGCAAAATGACAAAAAGAAAACGCAAATTAAAAAAAGAAAACGCAAACAAAAAAATGAAAACGCAAACAAAAAAGCAAAACGCAAATAAAAAAGCAAAACGCAAACAAAAAAGCAAAACGCAAACAAAAACGCAAAACGCAAACAAAAAAGCAAAACGCAAACAAAAAAGTAAAACGCAAACAAAAAAGCAAAACGCAAACAAAAAAAGGAAAACGGAAGTGCAAAGCAAAACGGAAGTAAACAGGAAAAACGCGAAGGGCCTGAGCTCCAGGATTGTGTTTTCGCTCCTCGCAGTTATGTTTTGCAGTAGTTGCGGAGCAAAGTCTTGTCTTGCAAATGCGAAATACTGCTCAAAGTGTGCCAACTGCAAGAAGACCATAGGGTTCGAGGACTTTAAAAAAGGAAAGAAACGGAGTGATCGACCCGATTTCAGCCTAAGAAAAAGCCGCTAAAGGCCGTAAGGCCAAGGAAACTAAAGTAAGTATCAACATAGGCTTCTTGAGAGTGGAGGCTTCAGGCAATCTAAAGAGATGTCGCGGCAAGACGTTGCCAGTGAAAGTTAGACCAACAGCAAACGCTCACTGTATTTTGGAAAAAGGTGTGACGAAGCACGCAAATCACTATAAAAAGGTTCATGAAGGGTTGGAATGCGTTTCGCTGTACCCTGATCCCAGTGAAGTAGTTAATTTACCAGGCACAACCAATGAATTTATCCTGGAGAAGTACAGAGAGGATGTAGGGAAAGCTTTTCATAGCTTCCAGAAATGACTTTTTAATGGCCGAGTTGCCAACCCTAGATGATGATATTGAGATTGATTTAGACGACAATATCGATCTCGAAATCAGCGTTTTCGCAAGGATGGAAAGTACCGTTCATAAGAAAGCTAGGCCCTCTGACGAAATGAGGACCCGTGTGGCACAAAAATAAAGCTTTATTTTTGGATGCAGGAACAAGTGAAGACAAGGCTACAGTTATTGACAATCCAAGTCCCAGTAACCAAGACACTGACACTGTTCACACACTCAACCAGTGCTTCGCCACACCTTTTTCCAAAATACAGTGAGCGTTTGCTGTTGGTCTAACTTTCACTGGCAACGTCTTGCCGCGACATCTCTTCAGATTGCCTGAAGCCTCCACTCTCAAGAAGCCTATATTGATACTTACTTTAGTTTCCTTGGCCTTACGGCCTTTAACGGCTTTTTCTTAGGCTGAAATCGGGTCGATCACTCCGTTTCTTTCCTTTTTTAAAGTCCTCGACCCCTATGGTCTTCTTGCAGTTGGCACACTTTGAGCAGTACTAGTATTTCGCATTTGCAAGACAAGACTTTGCTCCGCAACTACTGCAAAACATAACTGCGAGGAGCGAAAACACAATCCTGGAGCTCAGGCCCTTCGCGTTTTTCCTGTTTACTTCCGTTTTGCTTTGCACTTCCGTTTTCTTTTTTTTTGTTTGCGTTTTGCTCTTTTGTTTGCGTTTTACTTTTTTGTTTGCGTTTTGCTTTTTTGTTTGCGTTTTGCTTTTTTGTTTGCGTTTTGCTTTTTTATTTGCGTTTTGCTTTTTTGTTTGCGTTTTGCTTTTTTATTTGCGTTTTGCTTTTTTGTTTGCGTTTTCATTTTTTTGTTTGCGTTTTCTTTTTTTAATTTGCGTTTTCTTTTTGTCATTTTGCGTTTCCTTTTTTTTTGTTTGCGTTTTCCTTTTTTTTGTTTGCGTTTTCCTTTTTTAATTTGCGTTTTCTTTTTTTTAATTTGCGTTTCCTTTTTTTTGTTTGCGATTTCTTTTTTGTTTTGTTTGTGTTTGACCCTTCTGGGCCACCGTACAATGGGACTTAGTTATTCAGCCAAAGACTGTGGAAATTTCGGTTGAAACTCAAAAGGAACAGTAATTTTCTGGCATATCCGATCGGAACATAGGCTACCTTCACAGGTAATCCTATTCAGTTTTCCGCTCGGAACGGAAAAAAGTCGGACATTTTGTTACTATTTGCTAGATCCTGGTTTCCGGTCTCTTGTAATCCACAATTTTTACACATCGCAACCACCTGTTGAGTGGTCGGGCATGGTCGAGGGGCAGTACGTTTGAGGGGGGAGAAGTTGATGCGGCCACCTATCAAAAGTTCGTTCAGCAAAAGGAATCGGATACATTTCACCCAGCCAGCGAATAATCCGCGCGTGCATTTTGTTGTATTGGTTAAATACTTAATTTAGATTTCATTGGTGGTTGACGCTCGGTTTCCCAGTTACTTGTAGTTGTTCTGTTGAGGAACATACTCTTTAATGAATAGATCCGCTGAATGCCCGTGAAAGGCTGCGTCACTGTGATACTCTAAGCCTACAAGTCATGTTATTACCACTCATTCACAGCGTCCATGACAAATGAACTTTAGATTGTTGTTTTATAATGGTAATACTATTTAATTTATTTATTCTTCAAATAAGATCAACATTTATTAAAGCAAATCCCTAATGTCCCCAGTTCTTTCTATCCTCCTAATGTTTTGGTTCACGTACTGAAATCATGCAATGAAACACTTGAAACACAGGTTAAGATGCTGGTTCTCTTTCTGTGGGATGCTCGTGTCAGACACTAGCGCTATAATTAGATAAGATAAGGGCTCGTGATGAAAATGTTTGACAAGCTAAAAATACTACACATATCTATGCAATTAACTTGGTCGAGTCTAAAAATAGTCCGAATAGTCCGGCCCTTCAAAGACCAGGATTCGGCAGACTTAGTCCATAAACAGCTGAAAGACCTAAGCTGAAAGACCTGAGCCTGAAGACCCACACTGTCATTCAACCGTTTTTTGTTAGTGACGAGTGCATGAGATTAAACCGCCTATTGTTAACCAACAACGTGTAATTTATAAATTTCAATGTGACTTGTGTGATGCAAAATCAATGTAGGCTATACTCACAGGCACTTGCACCAACGCGTGTTTGAACACACTAAACAGTCTTCTTCCATTGGCAAACACTTCATTTAAGAACACTGTCAGTTGTCCCGAAAGACCTGTATAGACTTTTTTCCGTTCTCAGGAAGTGCGTGAATATGCATGAAACGCTGTTAATTAGAGAATTAACACCTTCTCTCAATGTCCAGTCGGACTCAATAGACCTTTTTACCGATACGGCGGCCATCTTGAATTCCGAGGAAATTATGGGATGCCCAGGGGGCAGATGAGAAATAATTAAAAAGAATACTGTGGCGTGATAACTTTTAACAATAATTTTTCGATAACCATAGGAACAACTGCCAAATATCGTGACGGAAAGATGTAACGCTTGTAATATTTGTTATGGAATATGAGAGACAAGCAGTAAAAATTTATCCTGAAAGCTGTGTATACGATAAATTTTCCAGCGATTGCCCCCTCGGCAGCCCATAATTTCTCAGTCAAAACAATAGAATTCAAGATGGCCGCCGTATTGGTAAAAAGGTCTATTCAAGCAAACTAATATTGCGTGACACTGCATATGTAATTACATTATGAAATATGTTAATCTTGAACGAATTTTCTGACAGTTAATCTTTTTTGCATTTGAACTTAATAAAAATGGTGTCACGATGTCACCGAAAACGTTGTTCTCTCTTATCGCTTATTTTTACATGTTTATGCTTTACAAAACCTTATAAAGAGTCTAAAAATAGTTATTAAATCCAAAGACCTCGTAATTTGTCACAGTAAAATTCCGAACCCCTTTCAAGAATGTCTCTTGCTGTCCCAGAGGACACTCGTACGAATATCCCAGGTGACTGTAACATGAAGTAGTTGTATTGGCATTCTCAGCCATGTGTAGGTCGTGTCCTCCTCCAAACGTTGGTCCCAGGCTGCTGTCACAGTACATGGCATACTCTTGATGCTTGACCAGTGGCATTTTAGTTGGTCCCAGGCCAATAGGGTTGACCATACTAAATAAGAAAGCTTCTTTGCATGTTACGTATTCACCTACACCTGTTGATTGCAATGACAGAGACGATATTTAGAAGCCGAAGTCTTTTTATTTTCCTTTCCAACGAGAAGCAGGCCTTTTCTGTTATTTGTTCTTGACAGATCAAGACTGACAACAGGAAATAGATTTTGTTCACTCATTTTATACACATTTTCTAAACTACTGAATCTTTGTCTCAGGACTCTCAGTGAAACGCTTGCTCCAAATAACACAAGGTTGTCTGTTTTGTACAGTGATAGAGCAGTTTTAATATGAGTGACGGAAACCGAAACCAAAGCGATCACGGTAATGATTAAACCCTTACCGAAAAACTCAAAATCACCATCAACTCAGAACAAATTCATATTATCAGTGCAATGCACAAATCTACGGACACCAAACATTGTCTTAGTTGTATTCATGTAGAGTTTGCTGGTTTCAGCTGTTTTGTCTCTCAATAAAAACACTCATTAAGTAATAACACCTACTTGGACTGTTCCACGATAATTCCGTGAAGCCTCCAAAGATATGCTTTCCACTTTTCACAATGGTTAGTGTGGGTCCCTGGTTATCACACTTGGAATGAAAGGTTTTAACTGCAAAGCCATCTCGAGAAGCTCGGAACAGAAGACGCCAATCTCCTTTCAGAGGAGGCAGCCAGCCTTTAAGTAGTCTTCGGTGCTCTTCGTCTGTCAGAATCTCCGAGTCTTTAAACGTGCAATTTATTTGATTCAGTATCCCTTGAATCTGATAAAACTTAGCTTCTGCCTCAAGCTCCTTGTGACATGTTACGTTGCACCTTCTGGTAAAACCAACTCTCCGCTTCGAAGATAATTTAGTATAAACCGAAAGTGAGTTCCGTCTCGGTCGATAAAGAACGTGTCTTCCTCCGAAGGCTTCATCTCAAACTTCCCTGAAAACAATGCCGCTAGCATCGAGTTTGGATCTTTAGTCAGCGTTTGAACGCTTGTTGTGAAGAGGTGGCCGCCTACATTGAGTTTTACGGTTGAGGTAAATATAACATTTTCCAGCTTCCTCGACATAAAATCAATTGCTTCTTGCTCCTGGCGAAGTCTTGTTGCCTCTCGCTGAAAGATTTCACAAGCTTCTTTAAAATAATTTTCTGCATCTTTCAGGTCTCGTTTTCCTGCGTTTTCCTCTTTCGCAATACCTTGATTATCCATGCTTCCTTTTAAAAGCAAAATAAAGCTACAGTCTTGCACGTGGAAGCGGGTGTCATTTTGCACGCGGAGAATTGCCCCACTATTATATACAGTTGGTAACTAGGACAACAAACTCACAAGAAAATCATTTTCGTTTATGAGCATTTCTGCTCTCTGGTGACACAAAAAGCACAAGGGCATCAACAGCATTCAGTTCCTAGGAGATTCTAACTAACCCACAGTCAATACGCTTTTTCTACTTTGTACGAACCTTTTCTTAAACTCAAAGGACAATTAGTTTTCACTAAAAATAGTTAATATGCATCAAGGATGCATCTGGCGCCAAGCTAGGTCAGTAAACAAAGCGGAAAACAGTTAGCACCTTGTACGTTGCCAAAACCCGCATAAACTATGCCTATGCTCTCTACATCACTTCAGAGCATAAAATGAATATGACACTTTTTCCCAGTTCTTAATCTTAGCCGTATTAAATGAAAGGTTAATTTTTGAGGGTCGCTAGGCCTTGTGGTTAGCGCGATGGATTTGCTATCGTAAGTACATCGGGTTAGAGCGAAGACTTATTGCCAATTGTGCTCTGGTCTTTTCTCCACACTGGAATACTGATTCAATGGCTGTCATTGAATCTATTATCACAACCTGTAACAGTATAACAACCCAAGCATCGAGGGAGGATCACAATAATACTGAAGTTCCTCATACTATAAAAACCGTTGTTAAGCATCGCCTTGTTACCAAGCCAACCTAGGCTTGTAAAAACTAAGGTTGAATTGATAATAGAAGGTAAACATGGAAAAGAGACTTTCTCTGGGCGATTAATTTCACATCCATTTCAAAACGATGACATTAATATCTGATTAAACACAAGCCGAAAGAGAAGAACACGACGCCTGGTTTATCTAGGTCCAAACATATAAATTGCCTGATTTTTCCTAATGGGAAACACCAACGATTTTCGACCTGCTGACCAAACTAATTCGTAAAGTCAATTGACCTCTGAAGGGTTTCCCGAGTCATTCACCATCCCAAAATAACTCCAAATATTAACGCCAAACGGTACACTGTTGCTGGTAATTCTTACTCTAATAACCCCAAACTTAGCGGTTCCTCTCGAATTTTGGCGATGCATATTTTCAACCACGTTTCTTCCTCAGGCTTGCAAGTTAGTAGAATCAGTGTAGTCAATAAGAATGAGAAAAAAAAAACTCACAAGATGCGTGACACTATGTCGATAAATTGAATATGAGGATCAAAAGGCTCTTAAAAGTGTCAAATAGTTGTTGTTGAATCGGTGTAGTACCTGACTTCCTTAGTTCCTAAGCGCTGTGGTTGGTTAAAAAGTCTCGTACGACATAAGTGACCAATGAGTCAAAATGTGTTGTAGAGTCGCTGCCAATCAGATGTACATGTTAGCAGATGTAGGAACCAAATCAGATGTAGGAACAAACCTAGTTTTGCCTGGATTCTATACTTTTCCCGCGCCTGGCACGAGTTCTGATTGGCTCAACATGTTAGACCTGCGCAGTGGTTAACTAGCAAATTTGGCTGTGGACAGGAATGATTATCATACATTATGGTCCTGGGTATTAGTCTCAGAAAATCATATGTAATTCATTCAGAGCAATACATGTGCTTTGCAACCGCATCAAGAAAATAGTTTTAATTATTGCTGTTTGTCAGCTAAGCCACAACTGAGTTAGCTAAGTGGGATTGTCAAAACTACGCGACTACGTTACAATTCTAAATGTCCACCAATTGAATAATTCACGGCATTCAACGTTTATTGTATCAGTGTTTGGTAATAAAATTGATTATTCTTTTTGACAATAAAATTATGCGATAAAATATTATAAAACATAGCACGACGTTTCGACGCTTCCAGAGGGTCATTATCAAGTGAAAGTAAAATGATGAAATAGAGTATATATAGTGAAGAGATGAACAAATTAAAAGGCATTGAAAGTTAAACAAAGAGTTTGGCCCTAATGGAGTCACTCTGGGTGTTTAAATTGGGTCTTATTGTTCTTATGTACAACATAAGAGGGCCTTTAGAGGGCCACTGGTTTCTCAGTTTTTTAAGAACCCTGACGAACTTGTTAAATTATGTTGAGACCCGGTCCAAACTACGTATGCACGCCGAATAAATTTGAAAAACCAGCTTTATTTCTACGTTTAGGCCTGCGGTAACGTAGCGTTCTTGTAGAGGTCGTTTCGAATGATAAGTATTTTGCGACATAAGTTGTGACTGCAATAAATTTCAACCTTAATTTTAGCCTTAAAAAAGAGGGCGTCAAAGCTGAGGGAGCGTCCACTCTACGACGGAGAAATTTGAAAACGCAACTATATGCCTGATTTTTGTAGCTCACTGTAAAGCCGAATGTTGCATATGGTAGCTGTGAGTGCGATTTCGCGTTTTTTTTTCCAGCGATTCTCTCTGGGAGCAAATTACATCTGAATCAATTACAAAACTAAACGCAACATTATATTGAAGTTTGGTTACACTAATATTTCTCCTGAAATTTACGAGTTCAACTTATACTCAAACGGGCCCAATGAAACATGAGCATTGTTTTTATTAAGCAGCTTGTCTGAATAAGCGATTGAAATCCATGCAAGCACACAACTGACATGTTAAAGGTATCAACAATTTCTCGTCTTTTCTCATAATGACATTTCTCAAGCAACTCATTCCAGACACTCTAAATATGACAGCTGGTCACTTCTCAGTTGAAATGAGTCACGTCACCTCCTTTGAAAAAATGCACTTCTCGACTGAATTTGTTGACGAATTAAACGCAATATTGCTAGACTTGTATTTATTTGGCAAAACATGCTGTTATCGTGCCGCGCACGAACTGTACCATAGACCCTGATAGATATGAAATATTAACAGTTGAACTACGTGGCTAACATTAAAGCTACTTTTTGCAATCTAATTGGCTGAATTTTATTTTCATGCACAATTTTGTCTTTCCCCATATAAATGACTAATCTGAGTATAAATAAAGCTTGAGTCACAGGGCGCGTAACTTGCAATTGATGATCTATCCTTGAAACGTAACCGGGAATTTGTGTCGAAGAAACACCAGAACAAGTTTGGGAAATGCTGTGGAACGAGAGAGGGAAATATAGGATGGGGAATAGAGAAATGCACGGAAATGCATGAATAGGGAAAATGCACGGAAAAGCATAAATAGGGAAATGCACGAGGGAAATGTAGAAAACACGAGCCGCAGGCGAGCGTTCTCAACATTTTGAGTGTTCTGAATTTCCGGAGTGTTTTATCACAGTTTATTATATGACTTTGGTTTGTAGCCGATCTAACGCGTGCTCTGATGGGCTAAAACTAGGGCATTATTCTCCCGTAATGCCCACGGGCCGATTACGGGCCTGCAAAAGAAAAGCAAAAAGCCATATAATAAACAACTTATTAACCTCGAACGTTCGGTCTTTACGGGAAAATCTCAAACCTCGGCCTTGCCGTTTTGACTTCGCTATCGCTCGGTCAATCGGTCAATCGGTCAATCTCTCACAAAAATATCAAAATATAGAGGTTAAATGTGGTGAAAAACAATAAAACACGCTTTTTCTTTGTTTTACACTCTGATAAAACATGGGTTTTGACCAATCAGGGCGCGCGCAAGATCCTCTCTATATTATCATTTCATAGAGGAGTCCCTCGGCCGGGTTTCGAACATCACGCAGTCCAAGGCCGTTGTACAGTCGATTGCACCGGCTGTCGAGTTAGTTATTCCTTGAATTTCTGACACAAGTACTCAATATCTTACCGCAGAAATGATCTACATGAAATAGATTTTCACATGAACGTCTTTATATGTAGAAGCTAATTATATAAATAGCTCATTTCCCGAAGGTGTCCGCTTATACAGGTTTAACTGTACTCGATTACCGAAAACTGAGGAGATATTGAAAATAACAAAATTGATGAGCTGTATGAATTTCGAATTAATGGTTTAAGTGCTGATTAAAAGATTTGGACGATCAACAGACAAGAGAATTGAGGAGAATTCCAACGAAGCTTTCGCTAATATTATCAGCAGTATTGTATGAATGCTTCAAAGATGAAGACAGACATGGAGGAATGATTTGAACAAAATAGTTGAATAAAAAAAAGGAATGGGAGTTCAGCAGTCACTAATATTGCCTTGGATTTGAAAATGATGAACGATTCATCGAAACGTCATTCACAATTTTTATCACTGATTTTTATTCTCAAAGGGAAGATTAAAAAAGAAAAAAAAGGAGTCATTATAACACGGGGTATTCGTATTTGATAGCCCATCCAAGCATAAACCCCGCTGAACAGGGCTTAACTTTAAAGAGCGGACGAGACGGGGTGTTATGACTCTACGTTGGATAATTATTGTTTCTCAAAAGGTAGCAAAGAAAGGAAGACAATTACTGAAACGAAAAACATAGTTTTATAAACCGAGTTGATAATGTGAATTGGCCAGCGTAAAGAGATTCGAATGCTGACGTTCGAGCGTTAGCCCTTCGTTGGAGCGAATCGAGGAATTGTGAGTTGTGTGTGGCCGGGTTTATATACAAGAAAGATGGAGCTACGCTATTGGTTGGTGCATGGTAACGTGAAAACCAACAGAATAAATTAGTTGAAAGAAAGGCGTTAGTTGATACCGTGAGGGTTTTCCAGATGACAGTTAGAACCAACAATGATATTGAAGCTAGAACACGAGTTGGTAGAACACGAGAAGAATTTGTAAATCACGAGCCGCAGGCGAGTGGTTTATGAATTCTTCGAGTGTTCTACCAACATCCCAAGTGGTTTATCAGCCTAAAACCCATAGAAACTTGTGGTCTGTTGTTTTTATATAATAATTCGGAAGACGCGCGATTTTCCCATGGGTTTACCGGCACAATAACCCATAGCTGATTGACCAATCAGAGCGCGCGCATTGATTTGGTTATTATATAAAGGGGTTTAAAAAGCGGTCTTGGTACCTGAAAGGGTGTTAAGCCTCAAAAGGTCCACAGCAGGAACAATATCTTTGAGGGCATTGACACGAAAATGGTCAGTGTCAGTTTATGTATCGCCGTAGAGGTGAAAAATTTACAAGCCATGCTCACAAAACGAGATCTTGATAGCTCTTCCGACGAGCACCTCCTTCCATTTAATATCTACGTTTTGAGAGAGAACTGCTTTCTAAAGGTGCAACAAGGCATTGGTTTTGCACGCACCTCGTCTGTTGCAAAAATCTCTTCATCACGCACATAATATCCAGTTGAATTGCATTGCTTCCTGGGACGACATCTGCATTGATGAAAGTCCTGACTCCAGGAAGAGTTAGTGCGTCAGAAGGATCCGGCAGATCTACATGTAAAAATCACTAAATGTAACGCAGTGTTTTACGCACGAAACGCTGGAGAGTTCCGGTGTTATAGAGTGTTTGTTGTGCTTCGAGATTAAATTAGAATAGTCTTTGTGCGTGGTGACACCAGACTAGCAAAAATCACCACGATCAAGTCTCGATTTAATTATGCAAATTGTAAATATATCGTTAACAAATTTCCAAAGCAGCGAGGATGAAAAGAATATCCACGTGAAAACAACACAGAGGATAGGAATGTTTGAGAAAATGTCGCGGAAACTAGGCTTGGTGGTGAATTTTGAGAATGTTACGAAATCGCGCTTAAGACGTATTTGAACTGAGTTATGGTTTCTGTACTGAGGTGGGACAAAACCACAGAACCCGGAGAAAGTCCTCGGAGTAAGGACGAGAATTAAAAAGCAGACCAACCAACTTATGTACCGAGTCCCGGGTTTGAGCCCTTGTGACATCGGTGGGAAGTGGATACTCTCACCACTGCGCTACCATCCCCTCCCCTTCATGATGCAAAAAATTCTGCAATACATGATTTTAGCATGCATGGGCCCTTTTGGTTAAAACGAGGGCCAAATACAGTTCTCCTGTAACCAAACAGAAAGGTAGTTTCGGTAAGTATCACAATAACATACAAGAATGAGCCATCATTACCCCCTGCTTGTTGGGCTTAAGAAAAACAAGACGAAATTTTTCGCATGTTCATCTGACTCGAGCAGGAATGGTGCAAAGAGAAATGGTGCTGATACTCCTCGACTCGACCAAAAAGTCGTTAATTATTAAGCAATAGATCACTCTTTCTATGGGTTTACCGGCATAATAAACCACGCGGCATGTTGAGAGAACACGAGAAAAGCTTGTAAATCACGAGCCGTTAGGCGAGTGATTTACAAGCTTTTCGAGTGTTCTCCTAACATCCCGCGTGGTTTATTACGCCTGTAAACCCATAGAAAGAGTGGTCTATTGCTTGTGCTTTCGTGATCTAGTTGCTTATTCTCATCGAAATCATGAGATTGACGCGACAAACCAATCACAGCGACTAAAAGAATGAAAGCACAGACTAAGCGCCCAACGCGCCGGACACAAAAACTGCAGAGCAAAGCGATGAAAACATTTCACGCTACAAAAGTTTTAAGAAAGGAAAGGAAAAGGTTATCGGGGGAAGGCTGAAAGTGTATCAATCAATTCAAAAGTATTTTGACGGGGAAATGCAGGGATTCGTAGGTGGAATCGGTCATAATGAAACTAAAAAAATAGGTCCGCGGTGCGTACGCGTGTTTAATGCGTTTTCGGCCAATGGGAGGTCTATCTGGGATGGAAACTGTGAAGGGAAAGTTCCGACTCGTAGACGTTTAAAATACTATTTAGAAGTTAAAGCGTTTCGGCAGTCGGTTTATGGTTAAACCGGAATGTCCGCCACAGTATACAGGAGTTTGAAGCAGAGTTTGAGGCCTTTGTGTAAAAATTTGAAATTAGAAGGTATGGGTGAGGTGGTCTTGTAGTGGCGCGTAGAAATAAAATATACCCGCTTAAAGTCGAAGTGTCTGTTTTGTAGCGCTACTGTGTTTGGGACTGGGATATAGATATACAAACAAGATGAGAAGCAGCAACAACACAGTTTATTGAGAACTTTTGGAAAAGATTAACAACAGTTCAGGAATTTCATCTTCAGTAGAGTAGTACATAGTAGGGTAAACTGAACAGGCACATCAACATAAACATTTGGGGTTTAGGGAAATGAGCTTGTCATTTGACTTATTGAAACAGAAAAACAAAACTAAACTGAACATGTTTAGTGTTTTTCTTTTTTGATTACAGTAGTTCAGGTATATCATGTACACCAAACTAGTGAATAGTAGGCTACACTGAACAGGTCTCTGTTAACATAACATTAGGGGTTTGGTGGAATAAGTTACAAGCCGTCTGTTTCACTCAATGTAACACAACAACAACAGTAAATTGAACATGCCCAGTGTTCTATTTTTGTCTTCATAAACATTAGAAGTTTGTAAAATTTTGGTAACAAGGTTGTTAGTGTTGCTTAGAGTAACACATTAAGAAAGGTAAATCGAACATGCCTAGTGTTATTTTTTGACTGGAGTTAAAATTAAGGTCTGAATGTGATGACAGTAATTTAAGAAGTTCTAGTTCACTGAACTTGTCAATGGTTGGGTTGTTCAGGGAGAGTAAAAAGGTGTTTACTACACTCTCTCTGGCAATGTAATTGAGGAAGGAGTCATCATTGCGTTCTTGGATGACAAACTTTGAAAACGTTGAGTTTTGCAGTTGGGTGTTAAGCACAGTAAGGGAACATGCTGAACATTTTGTAGCATCTGTGGTAACCGAGTCACTTTGTATTTTAGTATTACAGAATGGACAAATCTGAAAGTGTGTAACTTGGACAGCTACTACTTTGCCAGTTATTTTTTCCCATATTTCTGGGCAGTAGGTGGTGCTGTTTTCTCCATGTCATCAATTTGGATGATAGTAGAGTATTTTGTTGTGATTAAGTATTTACTGTCACTAAATGTGCGCACTGTAACATCTTTGATAGCATATGTCTTGTTCTCAACTAGTGTGAAATTTTTCTCTCACAGAACAAGCTTAATACTTGCTGTTTGATCAGCAATTATTGCATCTAGTTTTTGTAGTGTTTTGCCTCTTACTTTGAGAGTGGACTGTTGTCCTACAGACAATACTTTAGCATTCATTTATAGCCTGAAAGTCTGAAATGTCATCCATGTCACTGATGGAAAATGTTGTCTGAGAAAAAGTCTCATTATAAGGAAATGGAACTGCAGATGGTGTGATGCAGGATTTTTCTTACAGTGTATTCTTGCTCAGATGCACGGCGCCTGGCAATAGAGGCTTGAACATTATCAATCTTGACTGCTATCTTCTTTTGCTGAGTTTCCTTTAGTTTAGCACGTTTTTCAGGAGAATAACAGACTCCTCTCAACACTTTTGATGGAGATACAACTGTAGCTAGAGGTTGAAGTCAAAGTAGACATTACCCTTTGTGGGAGTATGAACTTCACCGTGATTTTGTGGACATATCCAGTAATGACATCGGCAGATTGCTCTGGGACTGATCTATTAGAACAGGGTAAAACAATAGTTTGTTTAGAAAGAAAAGGTGTCATGATAATAATAATAGTAATCCATAATTAATGGGAGTGATCTGGAGTGGTCAATATTGCTAAATGAAAAAATGTAAACCTACTGGGGCAGTCAGAGTTAACATAAATTCTGATCTAAGGTAAATGCACATAATTTATTGACTGGTACTGTGTACATTGAGTAAAGAACATTGGGGGTTCGCCTATTATTTTCAGCGCTGTCATTAAGGGCTGTAACCTGTAACAATGGTTACAGCTGAGTACGCTTGATTTTCCCTTGATGCCAAGGGTAAAAATTAATTGCCTGTTGTTTACAGAATTCACGAACAGTGTACAAATTTGCTACAGGAGAATTAGACTGCAGGTGGTTAAATAATTAATGACAGCCCTGATTTTCACTTGATTTTGAGCAAAACAATGCTATGCAAGTTGACCAAAGAATGCAGCTGTTGTGATTGTGGAGGTTGAAGTTAATACTGTATACATACTTGTCCTGCACTGTGGTTTGAGGTGGTGGTGGTTCTGTACCTGGAAAGAGAGAACATAAGTTTATATTTACAGTAAAACCTGCATGAATGTCCCAGGTTGTAGGCTGAGAGCTGCCATTTATAACTACTGTCAGTGTCAGGTTTTAAGATTGTAAGACCAGATAGTCAGAAAAGAAGGTTTGGAGGTGGCGTGGCCGAGTGTTTTAGGGCGCTGGATTTGTAGTCTGGAGGTCCCTGGTTCAAATCCTTCACCCTACCACTATCTGGATTTGTTCTCGGTAGTCCCGAGTTCAACTCCTCGACCGCGTTGTGTAAATAGCCAACTGGTCAGCCTCCCACAAGTTGGGATTCTTAACAATTTAAGTTCTATTTGAAATATTTGGTTGTTTATTTATAGTGTCCCCAATTAGCACAACAGTGCTAAACACATACGACACTTAAATAAAGTTATTATTATTATTATTATTATTATTATTATTATTATTATTATTATTATTTTAAGTCCTTAAAGTCTTGCTGCTTTTAACTTATGGTGCCGAGTTCAATCCATGAGCCTAGGGCAGTCATAAGTCTGCTGGATTACTTGATGGATGGGGTCCTCCTAAGTATGTGAGCAGTTCCAAGGACTGAGGACGGTCTTCTGTAGCTCTGTTATTCTGATGTTGCCTGGGATTTTGCCGATGTAGTTTTCTGTTCCCTTCTTAACAAGCCCAAAAGCTCCAATAATTACTGGGACAGTTGTTGTTTTCATTCCCCACGTTTTCTCGATTTCAATCTCAAGATCTTTGTACTTTGTGAGTTTTTCCATTGCTTTCAAGGAGGTGTTCCTTTCTGTGGGGATAGACATATCGATAGGCAGACAGGTTCTTTCCTTCTTGTCTTTCACCACTATGTCTGGTCTGTTTGCTTTTATCTGGCCACAAGAAGGCAGATATCTGACCGAATAACAAGAAACTCACAACAACTTAACATTCCTTTATTTAAAACTGCTACTGGCCAGAGATCATTCCACTATAGGATAGTAAACTTATGGAATTCATTAGACAAAGATTTAAAACTGTGCAAAGACCTCGCAAACTTCAAGAAAACTCTAAAGTCAAGGATGTTGAATGAGTTTTTTTAAACAAAAATAGTTTTAATTCATAGTGTTATACATTTTACTGTACATATATTTTTTCTTATTGTATTCATTTATTGTACTGTTCACTGAAAAACCCTATTCGGGAGTGTTCAATAACGTTAAACCTAAACCTAAACACTGAACGTTTGGTCTAACTAGTGACCAGTGAGTTGCAATTTCAAGCCCCGCTATAGTCACAAAAAGGTACATGTAAGAACAGAAGAATGAGTCAGCTGTAATTTCACAATGATAGTGATAATGATAATAATGATAACGATAATGATAATAAAATTTCACGAGAGAACCCAACTAGCCATGGTGGTTTTCAGTGGGACAGTCAAAACAAAAAATAAAATTAAATAAGCAAATATATGGCATGGGAAAACATTATGTGCATGGAAGCTCTTCTTAACGAAGATGAAATGTCAGCTCACAAGGGTTTCTGTCAACCCATGATGAGTGCAAATAATGAGGTGAACACACTTACGTTCTATTGTCCTGACGTCTGGGACAGTACTTGCTTCACTACCAATAGAATAATTGCAGCTTGTACAACTTTGAGCTGCAAATTTTGACATAGACATTAAACGGTTGACTAGGTATGTGTAAATAAAATGGAGGTCTTATGTATTAATATAATACTGTAACATACTAAACATACAGATGGGATGGGTTTTATTAATATTTTCAGAAGGAGGGCAAGTGGTTTTAACAGTGGCAATACATTATGGAGGCAAACAAGACTTGTACAACACTGAGCTAAATGTGCCAATACATACAAGATTAAACGGTTGATTAGAAGATTACATGCAAATAAAATGGAGGTTTAAAGTACTATTGTTATTAGTAACGGAGAATTGTCAGAGATTTCACTAACATTTTCAGCGGTAGGACAAGTGGTTTTGACGGTGGTAACACACGAATGCAATACACTCACCTTCCATGTTCCTGAAGTCTGATATGGTACTTGCATTACTAGTAATGGCAACATTATGAGCTGGATCACTTGGAGCTACAGTGTAAATGAGCAAAAACATATTAACATTAAATGGTTGATTAGGTACACGTGCAATAACTTGTATGATGAGAACATCAGCCCATGTACTCTTCCTTGACATTGAACTAAGATGTTCACTCCAAGAGTTTAGAGAGTTGCTTTCAATAAATCTTTCAGGATTTTCTCTCATATATTCTACACCAGAAATTCGAATGTCAAAGTGCAAATCTGGATGACCATATAACTGATGAGACACTGCTCTAAAGAGACAATCTCCTGCACAACCAACATCTAGAGGTCTCATGCCTATAAATTGGTATAATCTTTGCTTTAAGAGGCAAAGAGGATCAGGTACAAAAGTTAGGACAACTTGATTCCTTTCGTCTTTGTCAGGACCTGGATTAATTTCAACATCATTTGATAGCAGAAGTTGTCTTTTAGATGAGCAATAGTGCTCAGACTTGAGGTTACTACAGTAAGAAGTGTTTATTTTGATATCATGACAGTAACTGGTGTTAAATCTTAGGTGCTTTTTGCGTCAATTTAAAAACTGGCTTAAAAGCATTCACGTCTGTGCAGAAAACAAACATACCACAGTTTGAAATCAGTAGCTAACCAATGTAAGTTTGATGATGTAGGAGTGGAATGTTTTCTGACCCTCTTCGCATTCAGTCTGAGTTTTCTTTTGTTCAGTATTTGCAAAAATTTCTTCACAGGTACCCTTGATGGTTCTCTATCTCGAAAATTTCGTTTACAAACAGGGAATCTAGAAATATTCCTGACAGTCAATCTAAAGGACTGGCTTGTTGTTTCCACCCTCTATGCATAACGTTTGGTCAGTGATAGTGTCGCAATTTTCGTCCATAGCTTTCAAAGGCGTTTTCGGAATCAAAAGAACACTTTCCTTCTCGAACCCACGTTTAAAAAAATCTGAAAGCCTCTCTCTGTGCTCGGAACTTTTTGAAAGCTTCAGAGATCTTTCTTTATTGATTCTTTGAGCCCCGAAGAGCTTTCTTTGAGCTCCGAAGAGCTTCTTTCTTTGTGCTCCGAAGAGCTTTCTTTGTGCTCCGAAGAGCTTTCTTTGTTCTCCGAAGAGTTTTCTTGTGCTCGGAAGAGCTTTCTTTGTGCTCCGACACTCTCTAACAGAGCGAGAAATGTTAGTGAACCAGAAAACGTCACCAAATAGCTGCACACGTTCTTTATGTCTATATGCGAATACTGGTAACTCCAACGGTTTTACTGAATAGTATTTTTTTGACGACCAAATCCACGCAGTCAAATATTTTGATGTAGAGTGCGAACAAACAAACTGACTCAGCATTCCAAAACTCTTCTCGGAACCACTCCTTTGAATAACTCGACAAGCATTTTGAAAGCTATGGTATATTTCGCCAGCAAATATAGTCATATATTTGCAAATATAATATTAGCTAAAGTAACAGTAAACACAACTTACTTAAACTCCTCTGTTCGTTCGACGCCACAACAACAAACCGTCGCCGTTTGCATAGTATGGCAAGTGCACGCACGAGTTCTTTTTTAAACGTTCATTTTGCACGCCAGAATCGCTGCATTTCACGCGGTAGCTGTAAAACGTCTAAGATACGTGAAACGTTTGAAGAATCTTTTTTCCCCATTTTTGGAGCAAAACTGCTGCAAAAGGCGATCAGTCCCAACCTTAGTGTCTTCTACTTAGACTGTTACACAATGATGCATCCACTAAAATCGTTCACAATTCAAGAGACCTTGGTAAGGATGACACTATTGACGGAAAGAAACACTAGATATAAATTTCACAGATATATCAACAGTACTTTGAGATGCAACGTCTAGCTTTAGCCTTTTAATTAGTAAAAACATTTCTTAAGGCGCAATCAACTAAGTAAGTACATAATATTTTAAAACAGAGATCTTGTTTAACATTTCTAAGTTTTCTTAATGCTTCTGAGCATTTCACAGTCGTTTTTAAGCGTCGATCTTTCTCATTGCTGCCAATCCGGGTCAAGTACTTTGCTTCCGTGGGCCGGCATACTTGTTCAAGGCACGACCTCTTTCATCGAGGAACACAAGCTAAACAAAGGGTAGCCACATCTTTAACTGTTTCACACTCCACTGGCATTGGAAAACACCAATCAACATTTGTCCTTTCCACAAGCGTGTCATTTAATTGTCCTTCTTCCATTTTTTGTGTCTTCATCACAGAGTAATATCAGTGTAAAATGAGGTTGACTAGCCTACTCGACTCCTACGGTTCGTGACATTTGTGCATTTGACGTTCTCTGTTCGGTCTCTTGACCTTTTTGTTGCTTCACTCGTGGTTATGTAGAGCACTTCATGTTGTGTTATAAAGAGGATTTTTTAGTAGAGCTGAGCCATTAGACTGTGCTATTGCAAATTTAAAGGTCATTGGTCTGCATAGTTTCCGCTGTTATCGGCATGTCGCTTTGCAGAGTTTGACACCTCTGTAATTTGCCATTTGTTTATGCATTACTTAGGCTCATTTATAGTGCAAGATATGTCTCCAAGAATTTGCTTTCGAGGGAAAAACATGAAAGGAAGTTGAGGAATATCGCTTCATGTTAAATTGAAACCAACAAGCAGAACCTTTTTTGTTATTGTTTTGTATATTCATTTACGTGCAGCCAAGAAACCTGAGAAACTGTACGTTTAATGTGATTGAAAGAGACACAAGTTATAGTTGATAATAATATATTTAGCACTTAGGTATGCGCAGCCTCGAAGGTTTGATCGCCTTCCAACAGCTGTAAATCGCGTTACATTAGTTTCATATGTTCGAATTTTTTAGAGACTGCTTTGAGTAAGAAAAATTAAATTTATTCCTAGATTCTCTTTAAGCTCAGCACTTAGCGAGTCAACGACGCACAGTACTGCAACCATAGCATCACCATGCACGCTGGGTTGGACGCGTGAGTTTTCGGTCGCATTGCACGCGGTACACGCGACGAAAAATGGCTCTGCACGCGCGAGATCTCGTCGAGTTCTGCCATACTCTGCAAACTGGACCGTCGGTGCATGTGCTTGGGACCAAATATGGACGAGGTCAATCACGTCGTTCTTCGGTCTTACGACTTAGTACGAGGAGAATTACAAATAACACTCGTAAGGATCTAGCTCTTCGGAAAATCCCATGGGACCAACGAAGTTTTACACTCGGAAAAGTTTAACACGGACCAGTTTTCAACATTGTTGTTTAATGCGCATGCGCATTAAACACAAAAATTGTATGTACAGACAGTTTGCCAGAAGTACAAACTTCATACGCTCGGCGAAGTGATTCAACGATAACTTTCCAAAGCTTTGCGAATGGAATAAAGGTTAGTTACAGAAACGCTGCTTCCAAAATGTATTCAGAATTTATTTATGTTGAAGGCTATGAAGTCTGTGTCTCTGTGTATTTTGTTAAATAAGAGATATTGCTTGTGTTATTGTGTTAAGTGCATGCATGCATTGAGTTTTAACTCAAAATTTCTCATGATAACTCGTAATAAATATTTTCCCTGCTTTATAGCAACCCAAATTGTTCAGTCTAGCCCTCCTGTAGTCAGAAATGCATCCTCCAAAGACCGCTGAAAGCACCGAATGTGCTTAAAGGTTCTTTGTAAACTTAAGCGTAAACGGAATAGACGTAAAATTTTTGTAAGAAAAGTTTAAGCACATAAGCTTATGTATCGGAACCAACTTCTGGTCCTGTATTACCTTGTTAATTTCCATGTATATGTGAATGAAAGATACTCGTGTTATTGACATCTCAGCCAGCGAAAGCCGAAACTGTTTAATACATTTGTTATCGCTAGTGTTCTGGCAGAGTTCCCGCGTACAGATGTCAAGATCTGTCCACCACGGCAAATCGTCTCTTCTTGCTGGACCCGTCCTCCTCCGCACTTTTGTTTTCATTCGTTTATTTAGAGTTTGGTTTATTTTGACTTTGATTTTCGCCTTCAGGCATTTCCAGACCAAAAGCCGGCATTATAGGTCGAAGCTGGAAAAATCTCTCTTCGGCCATTACGGGAACGCTGACGTAACCAATTTTCTATGTGTTTACCGGTACAATAGAACATAGGTTTTGCAACCTATTGACCAATCAGAGCGCGCGTAGTATGTCAGTTATTTTATGCAATAAACATAACATAGGAAATTACTGTGTCCCGTCCTGCATAAGTCTTATACCTTGGAGTTCATCATTTCATGTGCCTGTGTACTTGGCCATGTCATCACAGTAGTGTGCCTCTCCTGTGGCTTGCTGAGCAGCTGTTAAAGGAGGCAGAGGCCTACGAACGACATTCTCCAATGGCTGGTCATCAGGAATTCCCTAAGCTTAGCAGAAAAGCAATTTTAGCAAGCAGAGGGAAAGACTGTACAACAGAAACCAACCCTGAGAGAAATTTATTTGGGCCAGTCACCGACGATGACTTACTTTCCGTGGTGTAGCCTGCATAGCTGGCGAGTTGGAAAATCAAAATTGATAAAAATAGGGTTTCGCGGTATTCGCACGCAAAATCTTGCCAAAAAGGGAGTATTTTCCTTCTTGTCGCCCTCCGAGGTTTTCACCAATGCCTGTTCTTTAGCCTTGACACCAAGAACGGCCACGAAAGAGACAGTGTTACTACCGAAGTATTTTGCTGATATCAAACTTCCCTATACTAATTCACCAGCAGAAAGTACGTAGAAATGTTTCGTTCCCTTATAAGTGTGTATGCTGTGGGTGATGCCTCTTTGCAAATGCTCGACTCCACTCTCAAAAGATGTGGGCACTAAATCTTCAGCAACTGGCTGCAATTCATATCAAAACGCATATTCAACTTGCAGCGATCAACTGCTAATCACAATATTTAGCGCACTAGATTCTGATCGAGAGGAGCTCGAGGAGATCACACCCCGAACCCTCGTGCCCAGGGTCTTCCCCGCCATTTTCAAAATCATCGATGAGAAGACCATGGGAATGAGGTTGCTGCTGCCCAACCTCGTTTTCAAGGCTTTGCCAAACTATAAGGGAAAAGCCCTGGGGACGAGGTTGCCCACTTGTGTCTTTGTTGATGGACAAGACACCAGTTTCACAGTACTAGTACAGCAGCTCTCTCTACCCAATGCTAGTAGCAAAAATGGGTCCTGGGAAAATTGTCGCGTAAAACTGAAAAAACAAAAAAAAAAACAGCTGGGAAGTAAGCTGCAATGAAGTTGCAACCTATCTAGATGGACTATAACCTGTTCAGTCCAGTCACAGCTAGATAGGAGCAGTGTAAAGAACGGGAAAGAACGCTCCATATTGCTTCTCATTCTCCCTTTTCGCATAATGATCATTTTCTTCGCAGTACTAAAATATCTAACCGAATGCCTGCAACAGATAAATGAAGTAGGGGAGTGGTTAAGCACGTTTTAAAAGAGTTACGTCAAGGTTTGCTCTATTATTTTTTTCAGTTCGTTGTTTGTAATCCGTGTGAATCTTCTCCATCCTTGACCATCCCTTTTCCTTTACGTTGTGTTATTATCTCTTTGGTGTTTTCAATCGTAGTCATTTAAAAGATATTTTGTGTGTTATTGACGTCTGACGTCTGATTCCTGATGCAGAAATCCGATTAACCTCGAAGTGTTGTTGGTGGTGAGTGCAATCATATCCGTGACCAAGGTCGGCTAAAATGTTCTCCTTTCATGACCATAAAATTAATGTGTACCTCGCCATTTCCCAGCTGTTGAGAAATGTCAGTAAATAGAATTTAAAGAAAAAACTCGAAGCAAGTGATCTCCTGAGCTGTATTCCACTTGACCTCCTGGTGCATCAGAAGCAAGTGAGCTCGTTACACCCAATGGCGTTTTTTTACGGACAAAATTTCGAACGTGAATACATCAATGTTTTGTTAAATAAATTATTGTTATGCGTAATAATGCAAATTCGAAAATGACATAAATCAATTTCGTCCGGGATACATCAACTTTGAGTGACATACATCGATGTTGTATAGCATACATCGCTTTCCTGAATCATTCGTGCGTGACCGTTTGCAACTAAAAGATGTTCGATAAAACTAAAAGATGAGGAAGCGGAAATAAAACTGACCGGAAGTCGGCTAGAAGAAGAGGCCAATATGGCGGAAATAGAAGAGGATGGATCGACGGATTTTATAAACGCACTTTTTATGAACGACTCCTACGGTTTTTGAAAATTTCGCCACATTAGTATATGGTAACTGAAGAGACCCATATTTTCAATGTCTTATTTATATAAGAAGTCAGTTTCGAGAAAGAAATACAGAAATTCCCATCGAGAAATTTCGGTCTCACGTGTTATCCAGTAATACCATGACTGTGCTATATGCCCGGCAGCAGTCCAGCAGTCAGAAATTTTCACAGAATTTCCACTGGAAGATTCTTTCAACCTTCTTGATAGTATTTTATGTTTCTTGAGAAATGTAGAGCGATTCCAAAAATTTTGTTCGTAATATCCGAGCTTGGGCATTCTATGAAATTTACGCTTATATCGGCAGTTAGAGATATTTATCGAATCGCGACCAACAGCTTCTTTCAAATTTAATGAGAAAAAGCGATGTATCCTTAGAATAGCCAAACGATTCTATAAATTGTTGTGGATTTGCTGTGGACGAATTCGCCTGTCGGTCAAGGTCTCAATCAAATAGACTAAATGCCCGGCGGACATACAAATTGTTCACCGAATTCCCACAGAAAGTGTCGTCGAAACGTACCGAGAATATTTGATGTTTGTTCGGAACTAAAAAAAGCGATTGTAAAAGTTACTTTGGATTTCTTGTGGACAAATTCTCTGAGGCTGTAAATACCGAAATTACCACGTTCTCGATTATTGCGTGACCAGACTGCTGGTCATGGTCTCAAGTAAAAAAAAATGTCGGCAGTTTTTCCTTCTCCCTTTAAGAAAAAAAAAATGCCTGATCGCAGGTTATCAAAACTGAGAATTCCTCTACTACAGATTCAAAATAATTTGAACAATCGCTTTGCATTTTTCACATCGAATACCCCCAATAGGCCTTATCACGGTTTCCGACGCCATTTTGACGGGTAGGCAAAGCGGTCAGAAATTACAGTGTTTGTATGGGAATCCGATGGCAAAGAACTTTTTCCAAAATCGAATTTTACGCAATTTGTGAATCGCAATGTTAAAATATCAGGTGGAAGATTGTATTCACCAAGTTTGAAGGTTGTAGTTTAACTAGAAGACGCTCAGTTAATTTTTATAATTTTCCATACATTTGTCTGTAAATTTGGCTGGGAAGACGCGGCGGCGCCGAAAAAAAAATTACAGACAAATGTATGCTAAATTATAAAAATTAACTGAGCGTCTTCTAGTTAAGTTACATCCTTCAAACTTGGTGAATACAATCTTCCACCTGATATTTTAACATTGCGATTCACAAATTGCGTAAAATTCGATTTTGGAAAAAGTTCTTTGCCATCGGATTCCCATACAAACACTGTAATTTCTGACCGCTTTGCCTACCCGTCAAAATGACGTCGGAAACCGTGATAAGGCCTATACGTTTCGACTAGACTTTCTGTGGGCATTCAGTGAACAATTTTGACTGCCGGGCATTTATCTTTTTGAGACTGTGACCGGCAGTGGGATAAAAGGAAAACCTTGCAAATTTTAGTATGCACAGGCCTGGAAAAAGTTCATCCACTACAAATCCACAATAACTTTTATAATCGCTTGGCTATACCGAAGAAACATTGCATCTTTTCGTTAGGTTTGAAAGAAGCTTGTGTCGTAAGTTGATAAATATCTCTAACTGCCGATGTAAGCGTAAATTTTCGAAGTGTCAAGCAGATACCAATTTTATAGTATGTCCAAGCTCGGATATTTCATCACCTTGCAAACAAACATAATTAAATTTTTGTAAGCGCTCTACATTTCTGAAGAAACATCAAATACTATCAAGGAGTTTGAAAGAATCTCAGTTCAGTGGAAATTCGTCCCAATAACTTGAATAACCGTGTCCTTCAGAAACAGGTGTAACGTCTGTAAAGCAAAGAAAAATCGAGATACTTAAAATCAAATTGAACGCGAGGGTCGTTCATAAGTGTTAAAATCTGACATCTCCACTTTATTCGAGTGGGGTATTTCGTACGTTTTCTCGTAAACGGTCACTCGCAGGACGCAGTGTTCCTTTCTCTTTCTGAGCCATTTCAGTAGTCTGCCAAAGTAACAAAAAATCCATCCGGCGACGTTGGGCAGCCAAATCCGTGCATCTCAATTATCCTCTTCTATTTCCGCCATATTGGCCTCTTCTTCTAGCCGACTTCCGGTCAGTTTTATTTCCGCTTCCTCATCTTTTAGTTTTATCGAACATCTTTTAGTTGCAAACGATCACGCACGAATGATTCAGGAAAGCGATGTATGCTATACAACATCGATGTATGTCACTCAAAGTTGATGTATCCCGGACGAAATTGATTTATGTCATTTTCGAATTTGCATTATTACGCATAACAATAATTTATTTAACAAAACATTGATGTATTCACGTTCGAAATTTTGTCCGTAAAAAAACGCCATACTATACACCAGGGATTCACTGAAACAAATAAATTAATTCAAATACCGTCTTAATCAGGGCCTTGATGCATAAAATAAAGACAAGACAGTGAAGGTTGCGCGAAGTTTTGATTCATTGGTTACTTACTCGACGACGGGCTACTCCACGACGCTTCTGTGAAACCTCCAAAAATGTTGTTTCCACTTTTCACAATGGTGACAGTGGGTCCTTTGTTATCACATTTGGAGTGAAAGGCTGCAGCTGCGAAACCATCTCGAGAAGCTCGGAACAGAAGGCACCATTTGCCCTCCTGAGAAGGCAACCAGCCATTCAATACGCCTCGATGGTTTTCATTCGTCAGAATCACCGACTCCTCGAAATTCTTCCTTGTTTTCGGTGTTTTAAGCTTCAGCTCGTCCAGTATCCCTTGAATCTGGTAAAACTTAGCTTCTGCCTCAAGCTCCTTGTGACATGTTGCACCTTCTGGTAATATCAACTCGCCGTTACGAAGATAATTGAGTATAAACCGGAAGTGAGTTCCGTCTCGGTCGATAAAGAAAGTTCCGTCCTCAGAAGGCTTCATCTCAAACTTCCCTGAAAACATGGCTGCCAGCATCGAGTCTGGATCTTTGGTTATAGTTTGAACGCTTGTTGTGAAGTGGTGGCCGCCAACATTGAGCTTAACGGTCGAGGAGAAGTGAACATGTTCCAGTTTCTTCGACATGGAGTCGATTGCTTCTTGCTCCTGGCGAAGTTTCTTTGCTTCTCGCAAGAAGATCTCGCATGCTTCTTTGACGTGCTTTTCTGCGTCTTCCAAGCCTTGGTCTTCACGTCTAAGATTTCGACCACTCATACTTTCCTCTAACAAACAAACGACACGCTGAAATCAACGAAGTGAAGAAACGTTTACCGACTCAACTCAAGTGAACTAACCTAGCCACGTGAGTCATGACGCTACATCCGAAAGTGCAGTAGACAATGGGACTTAGTTATTCAGCCAAAGACGGTGGAAATTTCGGTTGAAACTCAAAAGGAACAGTAATTTTCTGGCATATCCGATCGGAACATAGGCTACCTTCACAGGTAATCCTATTCAGTTTTCCGCTCGGAACGGAAAAAAGTCGGACATTTTGTTACTATTTGCTAGATCCTGGTTTCCGGTCTCTTGTAATCCACAATTTTTACACATCGCAACCACCTGTTGAGTGGTCGGGCATGGTCGAGGGACAGTACGTTTGAGGGGGGAGAAGTTGATGCGGCCACCTATCAAAAGTTCGTTCAGCAAAAGGAATCGGATACATTTCACCCAGCCAGCGAATAATCCGCGCGTGCATTTTGTTGTATTGGTTAAATACTTAATTTAGATTTCATTGGTGGTTGACGCTCGGTTTCCCAGTTACTTGTAGTTGTTCTGTTGAGGAAGATACTCTTTAATGAATAGATCCGCTGAATGCCCGTGAAAGGCTGCGTCACTGTGATACTCTAAGCCTACAAGTCATGTTATTACCACTCATTCACAGCGTCCATGACAAATAAACTTTAGATTGTTGTTTTATAATGGAAATACTATTTAATTTATTTATTCTTCAAATAAGATCAACATTTATTAAAGCAAATCCCTAATCCCCAGTTCTTTCTATACTCCTAATGTTTTGGTTAACATACTGAAATCATGCATTGAAACACTTATAACAAAACGTACAGGTTAAGATGCTGGTTCTCTTTCTGTAAGATGCTCGTGTCAGACACTGGCGCTATAATTAGATAAGATAAGGGCTCATGTTTGACAAGCTAAAAATACTACACATATCTATGCAATTAACTTGGTCGACTCTAAAAATAGTCCGAATAGTCCTGCCTTTTAAAGACCATCGGCAGACTTAGTCCGTAAACAGCTGAAAGACCTGAGCTGAAAGACCTGAGCCTGAAGACCCACACTGTCATTCAACCGTTTTTTGTTGGTGACGAGTGCATGAGATTAAACCGCCTATTGTTAATCAACAACGTGTAATTTCAATGTGACTTGTGTGATGCAAAATCAATGTAGGCTATACTCACAGGCACTTGCACCAACGCGTGGTTGAACACACTTAACAGTCTTCCATTGGCAAACACTTCAGAACACTGTCAGTTGTCCCGAAAGACCTGTATAGACATTTTTTCCGTTCTCAGGAAGTGCGTGAATATGCATGAAATGCTGTTAATTAGAGAATTAACACCTTCTCCCAATGTCCAGTTGGACTCAATTCAAGCAAAACTAATATTGCGTGACACTGCATATGTAATTACATTATGAAATATGTTAATCTTGAACGAATTTTCTGACAGTTAATCTTTTTTTTGTATTTGAACTTAATAAAAATGGTGTCACGATGTCACCGAAACGTTGTTCTCTCTTATCGCTTATTTTTACATGTTTATGCTTTACAAAACCTTATAAAGAGTCTAAAAATAGTTAATAAATAAGTATGTTCATTGAAATTGTACGTACGGATTACATCAAGCGCAATAGACCAATTTCGATATATTAAAATTCAGCCTAACACAATAGACCTCAGTACGAGGCTCTGGGGAATAACCCCACAAACTCTGTAGTTATTCCCCTGAGCCTCGTACTGAGGTCTATTGTTTTAGGCTGAATTTTAATATATCGAAATTGGTCTATTGTTGCATTTGCAGCCGGTAAAATTGAGATTATTTAAATGACTACGAAAAGATGACACATAGTCAAGGCTTCATCTTTTCGAGTATACGAGTTATGAAAAAAGTGCTCACCAAACTGCAGTATCTTTTCTTTTAACTGGCTACCTGGTATTTTTAACCCTAAGTATTTCAGGTAGCCAGCTCCCTTAATTTTTTGTAAACTCTATTTAGTTTAAGGTGGCTGGAAACAGTTTCCAGTACTTTAATTCCAAGACTTATAGTTTGATTGGTCATTATAACCACTCTATATCAATTGATGCCAAAATCATGGTATCAAAAAACTGCCCAATCATTGGTGAAAATGTTGCCGTAAATTTTGTGACACAATAGATTACCATAGCAACAATATGGCCTGCTAAAAACACCCTTAATTTTAGCTTTAAGAGCTTATAACTCAAAAACGAGCTCGGTGACCCCCATTTTTTTAGTATCGCATTGTAATCAGCGTGATAAATTTTCGAAACTTTAAGGTGGCTCTGAAGCCCCTTCTCTTATCATGCTTACTACAATTTTATCTTGGAAAGTGCTGGAAAATGTTTCGAGCCACCTTAATTGACACTGTGACACTAGGGTGAAATAAAGTTGTTGTTGTTGTTGTTGTTGTTACAGTCTCCTTTACAGTCCACGGTCTACATAAACACACGAAGGCACAGATGTCAAAAACGGCGGCGGAGAGTTGATCAAGTTTAGCTTTCTATAACCTGCATCGTCCTAAATGGACTAAACAAGAGCTTCCTACATCGAGAATGGATCGAACTTTAAACAAACTAGGCCATAATCATGAGTTGGCGAGCACTTCAACATGTCAACACTTCAACAAACTGATCAATCATCAGCCGGAAGACACGCAAATAAAATTCTTCCGCGCTAGCGAATCACAGACAGTTCTGATAGTTAGCGAAGCCGAGAACGCCTAAAATTCATCAAACAAGGAAATTCTACTCACGATCAGCGCTTGAACTCATGTTCTTCACTCTGCTCCTGGCCATGCTTTGCTTGCAAATAGCAATGTCCCGGATGAACTTGATTTTTGTCGAGCGCGGAATGGCATATCCACATTTCAACAGATTTTTTTCTAAGTCTTTAGCCAAATCAAAGTTCAGGGCAAATAACGCCAACAGCAGCTGGAAATGTCTAGTCCATTGCACCTATAAGCCCTAAATTGGTGTGGCTAAAGATCTTTGCTGTCTAAAGCAAGCACAACATTATCGCTACAGGGCAAACGGCCTACTCTTACGGGACTAAATGTTCCGTTGATACATATCAGGCCCGCCTTACCGCGTAGGATAATAGACGACGCTTGCTAGCAAACCGTTAGACTTGCACCTTCATTGGACTTAATGATGTCCTCAGGCAGACTTCCTTTAGACAGCAAATACAGAACGCTAAGCGATCGGCTCCATGTCAGAGTCAACGAACGCGCGAACTGAATTCAAACGAGTGAAGCCTGGACTAAACCTAGTAGAAATTCAAAGGGGGGAGGGGGGGGGGGGGTGGTAGGATAAATAATTTAAAAAAAGGGAAGATCAATGAAACATGCGGCAAGAAGTTCTCTACATTTCATGCTAGGTACGAATTACAATCTGCTGTCATAGCGAGAGCAAGGAAGAAAATTAAATTGAAGAAATAAGCAATTAAAAAAAACCCACTTGATTTCGTTTTAACACGGTTTTCATAAATCCAGACATATTTAGTAGGCATCTGTAGATGTTATGTATTTTAACTGTAAATGTAATGTCTCCAAGATATTAGCTCCTGTAGTTATTCGGAAAAAGCTTATGACTGTATGTATGTTACCTTTAGCAGGGCGCATGCGCACACTTTTTAATCTGCGACTCCAGTGCTTACCATATGACAGATAAAATGACTTTTCTCTTCAATATATAAGCCATCTAATTCTTACGCTATATTGACAAGGGCGGTTTGGAGCTGTGAGTAGGCGTGGGATTTGTCACATATGGTTTAGGGGCCGACATATCTCTCCCTCAATGCCGTACCGGGAGGCAAGGTCGGTAGCAGAAAGCAGCGAAGGGCCAACTGCGTCCAAAAGCGATCGCACGGGCCGAAATCCCGGGATGACTCGTTTGGTACGACGCTCCAGCGCCGGTGTCTGGAGGTACTGCGTTTTTCTCTTTTTTCTTACGTATCAGCTAAGTTGCGGAATGCGCTAGCTGATTTTATCCCTACCTATGAGTTTACTGGTTTTAAAAGAGAATCCAGGGCCGCATTTTGTACAGCGGCTCTTCTTTTTAATAAATATATCTTTAAATATTATGTATTTATGTCTGGATTTATGAAAACCGTGTTAAAGACTGCAGGCACTAAAAACAGCAGGCACGTTTTTAGGAAATCGGTCAGATAGTGTACATAAATAAAACCATGTAGTACTGAGAGTGCTTTCTACCTCATGTACTCTTTAATAGAAGCTATGTCATGCCTATGCAAGCCTTTGAAATCGCTTCAAATGAGTCGAACTAGCCAAACAAAGCTTAATCAGAGCTTAAATTGATCACTTGATTCGCGGCACTAATTTAGACATGTTTAACCTCTGTGATTTTAGCTAAATGACCTCACTATGTCTTTCCTAGGCATTAAATTAGCCAGTCATGGCAAAAAGAGCATTGTAAGCAGTCAAATGGACTATTTGCTTCTACATTTCAGCCAACTAGTAGCCCTTACGTGACATTTACTTTCAATATCTGTCTGGATTCGCAAAAACGTAGCCACAGAATTTGACTTGTCACTGATAATCGTGATACAATTCTGTCTTAGCGCTAGCTTTCCACAAGGCTTATCATAGCTCAAATAAAGGGAAATAACTCTCCTGGATGCCTTTTCAGGCCAGGAGGACTAGTTTCACCGTCTTTTCGATGAATCATGAATTCTACAATTTAATTAAGAGTGCTTTGAACATGAAATTGGAGCCACGGTCTACATAAACACACGAAGGCACAGATGTCAAAAACGGCGGCGGAGAGTTGATCAAGTTTAGCTTTCTATAACCTGCATCGTCCTAAATGGACTAAACAAGAGCTTCCTACATCGAGAATGGATCGAACTTTAAACAAACTAGGCCATAATCATGAGTTGGCGAGCACTTCAACATGTCAACACTTCAACAAACTGATCAATCATCAGCCGGAAGACACGCAAATAAAATTCTTCCGCGCTAGCGAATCACAGACAGTTCTGATAGTTAGCGAAGCCGAGAACGCCTAAAATTCATCAAACAAGGAAATTCTACTCACGATCAGCGCTTGAACTCATGTTCTTCACTCTGCTCCTGGCCATGCTTTGCTTGCAAATAGCAATGTCCCGGATGAACTTGATTTTTGTCGAGCGCGGAATGGCATATCCACATTTCAACAGATTTTTTTCTAAGTCTTTAGCCAAATCAAAGTTCAGGGCAAATAACGCCAACAGCAGCTGGAAATGTCTAGTCCATTGCACCTATAAGCCCTAAATTGGTGTGGCTAAAGATCTTTGCTGTCTAAAGCAAGCACAACATTATCGCTACAGGGCAAACGGCCTACTCTTACGGGACTAAATGTTCCGTTGATACATATCAGGCCCGCCTTACCGCGTAGGATAATAGACGACGCTTGCTAGCAAACCGTTAGACTTGCACCTTCATTGGACTTAATGATGTCCTCAGGCAGACTTCCTTTAGACAGCAAATACAGAACGCTAAGCGATCGGCTCCATGTCAGAGTCAACGAACGCGCGAACTGAATTCAAACGAGTGAAGCCTGGACTAAACCTAGTAGAAATTCAAAGGGGGGAGGGGGGGGGGGGGGTGGTAGGATAAATAATTTAAAAAAAGGGAAGATCAATGAAACATGCGGCAAGAAGTTCTCTACATTTCATGCTAGGTACGAATTACAATCTGCTGTCATAGCGAGAGCAAGGAAGAAAATTAAATTGAAGAAATAAGCAATTAAAAAAAACCCACTTGATTTCGTTTTAACACGGTTTTCATAAATCCAGACATATTTAGTAGGCATCTGTAGATGTTATGTATTTTAACTGTAAATGTAATGTCTCCAAGATATTAGCTCCTGTAGTTATTCGGAAAAAGCTTATGACTGTATGTATGTTACCTTTAGCAGGGCGCATGCGCACACTTTTTAATCTGCGACTCCAGTGCTTACCATATGACAGATAAAATGACTTTTCTCTTCAATATATAAGCCATCTAATTCTTACGCTATATTGACAAGGGCGGTTTGGAGCTGTGAGTAGGCGTGGGATTTGTCACATATGGTTTAGGGGCCGACATATCTCTCCCTCAATGCCGTACCGGGAGGCAAGGTCGGTAGCAGAAAGCAGCGAAGGGCCAACTGCGTCCAAAAGCGATCGCACGGGCCGAAATCCCGGGATGACTCGTTTGGTACGACGCTCCAGCGCCGGTGTCTGGAGGTACTGCGTTTTTCTCTTTTTTCTTACGTATCAGCTAAGTTGCGGAATGCGCTAGCTGATTTTATCCCTACCTATGAGTTTACTGGTTTTAAAAGAGAATCCAGGGCCGCATTTTGTACAGCGGCTCTTCTTTTTAATAAATATATCTTTAAATATTATGTATTTATGTCTGGATTTATGAAAACCGTGTTAAAGACTGCAGGCACTAAAAACAGCAGGCACGTTTTTAGGAAATCGGTCAGATAGTGTACATAAATAAAACCATGTAGTACTGAGAGTGCTTTCTACCTCATGTACTCTTTAATAGAAGCTATGTCATGCCTATGCAAGCCTTTGAAATCGCTTCAAATGAGTCGAACTAGCCAAACAAAGCTTAATCAGAGCTTAAATTGATCACTTGATTCGCGGCACTAATTTAGACATGTTTAACCTCTGTGATTTTAGCTAAATGACCTCACTATGTCTTTCCTAGGCATTAAATTAGCCAGTCATGGCAAAAAGAGCATTGTAAGCAGTCAAATGGACTATTTGCTTCTACATTTCAGCCAACTAGTAGCCCTTACGTGACATTTACTTTCAATATCTGTCTGGATTCGCAAAAACGTAGCCACAGAATTTGACTTGTCACTGATAATCGTGATACAATTCTGTCTTAGCGCTAGCTTTCCACAAGGCTTATCATAGCTCAAATAAAGGGAAATAACTCTCCTGGATGCCTTTTCAGGCCAGGAGGACTAGTTTCACCGTCTTTTCGATGAATCATGAATTCTACAATTTAATTAAGAGTGCTTTGAACATGAAATTGGAGCCACGGTCTACATAAACACACGAAGGCACAGATGTCAAAAACGGCGGCGGAGAGTTGATCAAGTTTAGCTTTCTATAACCTGCATCGTCCTAAATGGACTAAACAAGAGCTTCCTACATCGAGAATGGATCGAACTTTAAACAAACTAGGCCATAATCATGAGTTGGCGAGCACTTCAACATGTCAACACTTCAACAAACTGATCAATCATCAGCCGGAAGACACGCAAATAAAATTCTTCCGCGCGCGCTAGCGAATCACAGACAGTTCTGATAGTTAGCGAAGCCGAGAACGCCTAAAATTCATCAAACAAGGAAATTCTACTCACGATCAGCGCTTGAACTCATGTTCTTCACTCTGCTCCTGGCCATGCTTTGCTTGCAAATAGCAATGTCCCGGATGAACTTGATTTTTGTCGAGCGCGGAATGGCATATCCACATTTCAACAGATTTTTTTCTAAGTCTTTAGCCAAATCAAAGTTCAGGGCAAATAACGCCAACAGCAGCTGGAAATGTCTAGTCCATTGCACCTATAAGCCCTAAATTGGTGTGGCTAAAGATCTTTGCTGTCTAAAGCAAGCACAACATTATCGCTACAGGGCAAACGGCCTACTCTTACGGGACTAAATGTTCCGTTGATACATATCAGGCCCGCCTTACCGCGTAGGATAATAGACGACGCTTGCTAGCAAACCGTTAGACTTGCACCTTCATTGGACTTAATGATGTCCTCAGGCAGACTTCCTTTAGACAGCAAATACAGAACGCTAAGCGATCGGCTCCATGTCAGAGTCAACGAACGCGCGAACTGAATTCAAACGAGTGAAGCCTGGACTAAACCTAGTAGAAATTCGAAGGGGGGAGGGGGGGGGGGGGTGGTAGGATAAATAATTTAAAAAAAGGGAAGATCAATGAAACATGCGGCAAGAAGTTCTCTACATTTCATGCTAGGTACGAATTACAATCTGCTGTCATAGCGAGAGCAAGGAAGAAAATTAAATTGAAGAAATAAGCAATTAAAAAAAAAAACACTTGATTTCGTTTTAACACGGTTTTCATAAATCCAGACATATTTAGTAGGCATCTGTAGATGTTATGTATTTTAACTGTAAATGTAATGTCTCCAAGATATTAGCTCCTGTAGTTATTCGGAAAAAGCTTATGACTGTATGTATGTTACCTTTAGCAGGGCGCATGCGCACACTTTTTAATCTGCGACTCCAGTGCTTACCATATGACAGATAAAATGACTTTTCTCTTCAATATATAAGCCATCTAATTCTTACGCTATATTGACAAGGGCGGTTTGGAGCTGTGAGTAGGCGTGGGATTTGTCACATATGGTTTAGGGGCCGACATATCTCTCCCTCAATGCCGTACCGGGAGGCAAGGTCGGTAGCAGAAAGCAGCGAAGGGCCAACTGCGTCCAAAAGCGATCGCACGGGCCGAAATCCCGGGATGACTCGTTTGGTACGACGCTCCAGCGCCGGTGTCTGGAGGTACTGCGTTTTTCTCTTTTTTCTTACCTATCAGCTAAGTTGCGGAATGCGCTAGCTGATTTTATCCCTACCTATGAGTTTACTGGTTTTAAAAGAGAATCCAGGGCCGCATTTTGTACAGCGGCTCTTCTTTTTAATAAATATATCTTTAAATATTATGTATTTATGTCTGGATTTATGAAAACCGTGTTAAAGACTGCAGGCACTAAAAACAGCAGGCACGTTTTTAGGAAATCGGTCAGATAGTGTACATAAATAAAACCATGTAGTACTGAGAGTGCTTTCTACCTCATGTACTCTTTAATAGAAGCTATGTCATGCCTATGCAAGCCTTTGAAATCGCTTCAAATGAGTCGAACTAGCCAAACAAAGCTTAATCAGAGCTTAAATTGATCACTTGATTCGCGGCACTAATTTAGACATGTTTAACCTCTGTGATTTTAGCTAAATGACCTCACTATGTCTTTCCTAGGCATTAAATTAGCCAGTCATGGCAAAAAGAGCATTGTAAGCAGTCAAATGGACTATTTGCTTCTACATTTCAGCCAACTAGTAGCCCTTACGTGACATTTACTTTCAATATCTGTCTGGATTCGCAAAAACGTAGCCACAGAATTTGACTTGTCACTGATAATCGTGATACAATTCTGTCTTAGCGCTAGCTTTCCACAAGGCTTATCATAGCTCAAATAAAGGGAAATAACTCTCCACAGGACGAAATGACTTCTTTACGGGAGCTTAAAGCTTTCTTAAAGAATGACTAAAGGTTCATTTCCAGTTGTTTTAAGTGGTACTTAAATATTTGAAATCTTTTTTTCCTTAATCTTTAAGAAGAGTACTTAAACAAATTAATGAACCCTTTTCTTTTTCTTTAAGTCATCACTAAAATACTCATTAAAGACTTATTTAAGAGCTATTTAAGTAACCATTAAAGGGCAGGAAAGAAAACTATATGCACAGTAAAGGTAAAGGAAAATATCCTTTAAGGGCTTTTTAAGTAGACTGAATTGAGGCTGATGAATGTTCCCTTTTCTTTGTCTTTAAGCTATCTCTAAAATACTCATTAAAGACTTATTTAAGAGCTATTTAAGTAACTTAACCATTAAAGGGCAGGAAGGAAAGCTATATGGACAGAAAAGGTAAAGGAAAATATCCTTTAAGGACTTTAGAGGCTGGTGAATGGTTCATGTAAGTGTTAATTAATTGACTCTAAAGTACCAGTATGCTAAGGAGTCTTTTCTGGTGGTTAATGGTCTAAAATATAGACAAATCTACGTTTGTTGATTGCCTGGTCACTGCCATGTAGACACATATCTAACTTGCGTCTTTTTACTTTTATCTTAGAAGAACTTATTAACCGTTCATTCATTAGCTCTTGCAATTTTGCTTGCTTCTTGACATAAAAAAGGAGAAGTGTACGTCATAAATCACAAGCAGTAGTATTTAGTTTCAACTCAGATTTATTAATCATTCAATTCTGCCTTAAAAAATTCTTTGATTTGTCCCCATATTATAATCACTAAATAATGGTAATTATTTACATTTCTTCCTATGATTTTTAGGAACCTCATGTAATAATCACCTAAAAACAATAACAGTTCTAACTCCAACTGGTGTTACATTAACCGTTCATAATAAATAAATTAAAAATACTTGTCCATAGAAATTTAAAATAAATATATTTCTAGAAATGATGCTCTCTGTTACTGTTAATCATTAAATTCTGCTTTAAAATATAAACACTGTGATTTGTCCCCATATTATGAATAAATAATTTTAAGCTACAGTTCTCTATATGATGTTCAGGAACTTATGTAATGATCACCTAAATTCAATAATAGTTCTAACTCCAACTGGTAGTACAATACACACCAGTATATATTGTAAAAGATTTATAAAATATTTCAATTTCTATTCATAAATATTATTTAAAAAATATAATAATTTATTTCCCATGAAATTATAGCAATTCTTAACTTCAAATGGTGCTAAAATTGTCTTTTTAACAAAATAAAATAGCAATTGAAATAATGTCTTCCCCTATATTTTCCTTTGAAACCTTTTGTGAATAATCAGCATATCAAAACACCATACCAATCATGAAATATATGAGTTCAATATTTGTAAGGGATTGATCATAGTTCTTTTTAAATAACAATAACAGTGGCAGTAGTGGATTGATGCATCATTCTCACAACATGACTGAATGAAAGCTGAAGTCATGCATGCACACCTACACTAAATGCCTTACACATAAATACATTTATAGCATTAGAACACTTATGGGAGCTTTTACTGTTTAAAATAAATTAACCCAGAATCATGGTCAACAAAATTCTTCACATGGCTTAAGCATCAACCAGAGCAACAACAAAAGACAAGAGATTTGATGGACATTATAATATTTTGTATAGACTTTGAATATTTTTTGTTCAAATTCATGGCCATCTCCCACTCTCAGTAAGATAACCTTACAACATTTTGTGTTTACTTGAGAATATGATGTCACAAAAGAGAATGTTATTGTCCCCTCTTTAACTTAGCATAGCACTTCTGCTTTGCAGTCCTTTTCTTAAAAGTTCAGTCACCCATTAGACAAAAAAATTTGCTGCAAATCTACTTAGAAATTAATTTCTCAGTTGCTCTTATGTATGATGCTTAACCCATAATAGAGATCTTGGCTCTTTTAATCTTCAGTAGCCTTGTTACAAGCCCATTCTGGGCATGTTTCAGGCATCACACGTGGTGACATTTCATCTACCCGCACTCTTCTTACTGTTCGCCGTTTTAATCCCTTGTTTTCTTTAGTATACCATTTGTCAAGCTTACGCTTCGTCTTTTTAAGACGGGCACTTTCCCATGACAGCTGCTTAACTTGGTAAATAGTTTGTCCACTTTCATCATCTGCAGATTCTTCTGAGGACATGAAGTCCTCATTCAAGATTTCTGCAACCTCTGATTTTCTCGTCCTGTCCCAGTTGCAACATGGCATTTCAAGAGCCAGTGTCCTCCTTGTCAGTTTCTGCAAGAGATGGGCATCAACCCATTAAAACTTCTACATACATAATAAGCACATTAGCAGGAAAAATAGCCTGATAAAAATTAACCGCTACACCTGTCTTCAAAACCTTTTTTGTTTTGTTCTGTTTTTTTTTTTCTTGTCATTTTTATCCTGACAGGAAATAGTTGCCATTCACAAGTGCCTTGCGGACAGTCTTCTAAATATAGGTATCAGTAAAGCTGTCATCAAGGAATTTAAATCATAAACAGCTTTTACAAATGGGTTCACTTGATTTTGCGTGTGATCAAAGTCACTGAAGCTTATGATGACACTGTGACTATAAATACTTTGTGAAACTTAATTAATAATAGTAATTATAGTAATACAAGTCATGTTAGATGTACATGTATGAATAATCAGTGTCATTTCTACTAATCAACTAATAGTAAGTCAGTAAAGGCCAAAACTGTGACCAAAGTCTTGAATATGTACTGAAGACTGAGGGTACAGTCTTCCCTACATGGACGGACCTAAGATGGCAAATAACTTATTTTAACTTGCTTTAAAGTGCCCCGTGACCAAAATAAATTCTTATATTTCTTTGGATTTCAAAACTACGTTAACTAAATACTAAGTGACCCAAGTTTTAAGCCTTGATAATTTTAAACAAAAGGCACCTGGTTATTTTAACTGGAACTTTGCTATTTAATGATCCACCATTACTAAGTTCTTGATAGAGCTGGATCAAGGAGAAAATGGCGTCAAAGGCTCACTAGTTTAACATGCAATGCGCGTGTACACTGCAGAATTAATATGCAGCAAAGGACTTTTGGGGTTTTAGACTAAGTTTTAAACTTGCACATTAAGTATATAATAAGCTGCATTCACACACTGAAATTTTAAGCTAATGAGCCTTTGAAGTCTCTTTCCCTGGATCCAACCCTCTGAGGTCCAATTGGTCAGTTTTTGAATGTGAGTAATGGCGGATCATGAAATTCAAAACTTCCACTCGAAGTAAACGGGTTTTGGATGAAAATCAAACGTCAAAATTTAGTCAAGTGTTAACCAAACACACTTTTGAAATCTGAAAAAGAAAGTGCTTTTTTATCAGCGCGGCACTTTAATTAATACAAGGTACACAATCATTGTGGCTGTTTGTGAGCTTCAGTGCAGAACTGTGCTTACACCAAACACAACACAAAAAGCAAACACACGAAAAAATTTTCAGTATCAAACAATCTGTATGCAGTATCTAACTAAGGATGCAAACTTACATGTGCTTGTACAGTAAATGCTATACATGCAATAATTTTTGAAGGAATTTAAGGGTGTGTTTCTTTAAGAAAATCTAAGATTGGATTCTTAAATCCTACAAGAATCCGAGAACACAGGCATGTTGGCCACCTTGTGACAATATTTAGGGGGGAAGTTAGGGATTTTTTCCCTGAAAAGTAGGGATTTTTAGGGATAAATGGTTAAAAAGTAGGGCTATTTTAGGGCTTTTATTTAGGAAAGAATGAAGAATTCAACTAACCTTTTTACCACTGTTATCCAAACAGAAAGATACTCAAATGAAATACTGGTTAATTTATAGCATTAATGACTTGGACAGGAAAGGGATCATGGCCTGGTGCATGCTACTGGTGTACACAAGCGCAACACCGTGCGTATGCACAAATTCGCTCTTCATAGAAAGGCACGGTTTTGGTGCAACAGCACAGAGGGTAAAATCAAAACAAATAAGGCACGGTTTAGGCACAGGCAAGACACATTTTTGGCACTCTTTTGAACAGTTCAGGCACATTTTATGAACAGTCAGGCACGTTTTTGGGACAAGCATCACAACGACTCCTGGGATTTTTTGACCTTATATATCCTAGCCGGTTACAATAGTTCACAGAAGTGGTTAGAGATAGAATAGAGTGCTGTTTAAAATTCATTAGATTGAATAACAAAGATTATTTTTAGGCCTCACACAGATAAATTTAAAGAATACTTTAAGAGCTCTTAAACACGCATCTTTGCCACTATTTTGCACTATTTAGGCATGGTCTGATCGAGCACTTTACGCACAACCTTAGGCACAACTTGGGCACAGTTTAGGTACAACTAAAGCACAATTTTGGAACAACTTGGGCACAGCTTAGGCACGTTTTACCCACACAAATAAAAATATGTTGCACACCTCATGCACAGCCCAGGCACATTTTATGCACAAACTGTTCGTGCCAAGGCACGCTTTAGAAACTGATTTTAGAGCAACCGCATGCCTTGAAGAATTTTTGCCTTCAAAAAATGCTGTTTTTAACTTGCGAGTTTGGCCATCGTCTAGATGTGGGTTTTCCCTATTTTTAAGAATTACCCAAGGAAGAAAGCTGAACTTGTGAGTATTTCAAAAATTGGTTTCTTATCTTCTCAATAACAAAAGGAACTAAAACAAAAACGATATTTTAAATTGTTGCTCAGTTTCCATGTAGAAGGATATAACATGACAATCCTGCTGTAAATTGCTGTAACTTCCTCATTTTTGGATTGCCTACTGTCCTTGTTTTAAGATAATGAGTACCTATAAACCCGGCAATGACTTTTGTGGAGAAAGTTAAAGTGGGTAACTTTAATAAAAACTGAGAGATTCTAAAATGTGCCTAGTGACTCCAAATGTTACGCGGAGCATTCAAAATGGCCCCGTTTTAGACAACGTTTTTGAAATACTTTCTTTCCTTCAACCATATGTAGGCAGACATAAACTTTTTCAATGAGAAGATAATAATAATAACTTTATTTAAGTGTCATATGTGTTTAGCACTGTTGTACTAATTGGGGACACTGTAAATAAATAACCAAATATTTCAAATAGAACATAAACTGTTAAGAATCCCAACTGGTGGGAGGCTGACCAGTTGGCTATTTACACAACGCGGTCGAGGAGTTGAACTCGGGACTACCGAGAACAAATCCAGATAGTGGTAGGGTGAAGGATTTGAACCAGGGAACTCCAGATTTCAAATCCAGCGCCCTAAACCACTCGGCCACGCCGCCTCCTTAAATTAAATATTCACAAACGTCAACTTCTTGCCAAATATCAACGTGATCTGATTTTAAACAAGCTCACAAGAGCCAAATTTACAGTATATGATTTTTAGCCGTGTACACCAGTAGCGTGCACCAGACCTCATGCACATCGCGTCTTGAAAATGCTTAGTATGGATCAGGTAGGGCCAATGTAGAACCCACGCCGAGCACTTTCAATGACATCACTCGTGCTCAACCATCATAGAAAGGAAAAAAGTAGGGATTTTTAGGGGAAAATCGAAAAAAAGCTGAAAAGGTAGGGTTTTTTAGGGCAAGTGAAAATATTTAGGGATTTTTAGGAATTTTAGGGCCACCAACATGCCTGGAGAACAGTTTTTGAGTTTCTTTATTCAACAGATTAATCCAAGATGACTCAGATCATGGCGCATCAAAGGAACCATAGAATACATTTTGAAAATGGATTCTTCGGTTCCTTTGATGCACCATGATCCGAGTGAGCTTGGATTAATCTGTTGAATAAAGAAACTCAAAAACTGTTTTTGGGTTCTTCTGGATTTAAGAATCCAATCTTAGATTTTCTTAAAGACACACACCCTCAAAGTAACTGTAATATATGTACCTCTCTTATTCTGCCTTGACGCCTGCATTTTTGCTTGTGCTCCTCATACCTTCCAGTTTTTTTTTTCTCCTCCAGCTCATATGTTGACAGGAAATACCGTTTAAATGCCTCTGGATTTAGAAACAGAACACATTTGAATAATGTGACAGCAAAAGGCATTTAAGAGGGTGGTAGGGAAGTGGGAAAATTGATACTAGACTTCACCCCTTACACGTTTATTAATGCAACCAGGAAACAACATGAGTGTACCTGCTACTATCTTATCTGAAAATTATGTGCGAGTATGCCTTTTTTAGCAAAAAAATATATTTTATTTATTTCAGCATCTAGAGGAATGGCTACAGCCAAGAAGGAATCTAATTATCATTGAATGCTACTTAAAACTAACAAAATGTGCATCCTTGCCCTTCTCACTGGATGTGCTGAGTGGTGGGATACATCTCAAACCAATGTACCACTGCTTAACAAGGCTTTTGATATCGATAGAAGCAAGCTTTATTATGTACATGTACCTTCAATTTGGGCATTTGACCACTGACAGTGGTCTTGTCCTCCAATATGATGGAAAATGCCAGAATAAAATTCCAGGACTTTCCAGGTTTTCCAGGACCTGTACGAGCCCTGTATTCATAATAATTGCTGGTCTGCATTTGATGTAATGATTGCACTTTTGGTTGACAGAATAATAACCTCTTTCTCGACTGGACTCCGCTGGGAACGTAACTCTTTTTTAATGCAAATTCTGTGAAAGCATTTGGTACTGTATTGTCAACCAACATACATGTAGCTACTATGTCACATGGTTCCAAACCAAGAAAAATATGATAAGAACATGGAGATTTAAGAGTTTGAATGGAAATGTGCCAAACTTTCTCATGATTATTGTCAAAAATAACCATAACGAATTCAAATGAAAATGGGTTGTCTTATTCTGCTTATTTCTTTCTTGTTTCCCTGGGCTTGTTCGAAGTGTATTACATCGAGATATTCTGCTTGACCATGCAACAGAGGAAGACATATAACGAAGATCGCATTCGCATAAAAGCTGAAATGGTAAGCAAGATCGGGGAGACGAAATAAATGTGCTAAAATGTTTCCATTTAATGAACTTACTCGACAGGAAGATGGAACCTTGATAGCTGTTGACCTCTTGCCTCTCGCTCGACCTCTTTCCTTTCCACCATGCTTTTCTTTCAGCTGTTGAAGCTCTTTGAGAACTTCACTTAGAACTTTACTGTTCTGTTCTTCTTTCGTCTTTAACTCATCCCGAAGCCTCCTATTTTCCTCGACAACGTGTTTGTTGGATGCAATTGACTGCTCAAGGAGCACAACGTATTCATCATCGAACTGCGCCATGATCGTTCCGTTGACAGTCTTGCCCGCGCTTTTCATAATTTATTCCAACGAAAGTTCGCGCCGAAATACAAATTTATCTTTCTGACTTTCGGTGGTGGGGTAGGTATGAGCTTTATAACAATGAAAAAAAAAGCCTTACTGGAGACTTTTCAAGGAAAGATCACTTGAAATCTATAAATTACCTCACTCGGTGCTTTTGTAAGGAGTATTAAAACAAGAGCTTTTCGCGGTTGGAAGTTCTAAGTACATCACTAAATAAAAGAAGCCAATTTGACCTACCCCTACTGCGGACTTTGATTGCCCATAAAAAGAGCTTTGACATAAACAGAAACCCGATAGCGTCTTACACTCGATCGAAAATCGCCTCTTTTAAAATTGTACATTGTTAATGTTAAACTTAAACTCAGTCTGCTGCTTGGACGGTGTATATTAGCTTGAAGTTCCCGTTGGCGGTTGTGTAAGTGAAATCTACGAGTGTTTGCACGCGTTTTCAATGGAGTCAAGACAACTAAGGGATTACGTTTATTGTGACCATTGCAACCAGCTAGTCGCCAAGTCAACTTCTGACGCCTATTTACAAAGAAAAAGTCTCAACCATCACGAGAAAGCTGAATACCGTAGGAAATACCTTCACATTGCCCCTGAAATAGTTAAAGGACAGGCACTTATATCTTTCAGATGTTTATTCAATGGGAATGCTCATGGCAGATGTGAGAGGTAAATTCCCATCTGAAAAAACCTTTGTTAATCTTCAAGTAAAGTGCTTGCAGGAGGATCCAAAATTTAGGTGTTCTATTTCTGATATTCATGATGTTCTTAACAGAATTGTCAAAAGCAATGAAGAATAACACAAAAGCGCATAAGATGGCTTCTTAGAAGAGTTAATTTAAGTAAGAAAAACATTTGTATCTGCCACTCTTTCCATATGTAAGTCATGGTCATGTTTCTTTGTTCCCTGTTCCACTTTTCATTGGGCATTGTGATGCAAGCTGCTGTAAACCTCCTGTGCAGTTCATTTTGTGCATGTATTTAAGACACTTCTCAGCCAAATTATTTGGCTCTGATGTAAGATATACTGGTTTTTAAGTACATTCTATTGAGGTGCAGGGGCTGCAATTTTCTCAGTAGCATTGCAGATTTTAGGAAAAAGAATTATGATTAATTTTTAGACAAATTTGGCTTTTGCTGCGTTAGGTTCCACAATAGTTTTTGTTCTTTTTTCAGTTTTTCATGAATGTGCATGGAGTCAGATATCTGAATAGATTTGTGTCTTCAAATGTCTGGAATTCTTTGATCTATGTGACAACACAATTTTTTGTTCATTTTTATTCATTCAAATTATAAATTCACAATTCAAATGTGAATTAATGTGGGCAGATCTTGTCAGCATCCACGCCATCGGGTTTTCAAGATGCAGTCATCTTTCGTAAGCCCTTTGTCAAGATGTGGTCATCTTTCGGCAATCTGGTGCTGGTTGCTGCAAACTGCCTTTTTGTGCAATTCCACCTATTTGACCATGACTCATTCCACTTCATTTGAAGAGCTTGCAGGAGGATCCAAAATTCAGGTGCCATAATTCCTATCTTATTGTTGTTTGTACTTACAATAATTATTGACGAAAGAAATGAGGTAAAACAAATAAGGCGACATGAGATTGCATTTAAGAAGAGTTAATTTAAAGTAAATCATACACAAATCCTGAATATCACTGTTGAGCTTCATTATCTAATAAGGTAATTTCTATTCTCTGCTGCAATTATAATTTGGCAAATTGATGTGAGCTGCTGTGAACTCCTTTTTTAGTTCATTTTTATTACATGTATTTGCAACACCGCAATCTAGCTGTGGCATTAGAGTATGCTGCAGCTGCTTAGTTTTCTATTGTGGTACATTACTCTTGTTTTCACACATTGAAGATTGTAAGAATGATATATTGAGCAACTTAACGTGACAAGAAATCAGACAATTTTGCCTGTGGCTGCATTAGGTTCTAATGCAGTGTAGCAATTTATTGATATTTTGAATGTATTTATGATTTTGGGTATAAGATTTCTGAGTAAATTTGTGTCATTTTTGCAATGAACTTTTTCATTTCTGATTTTGGGTATAAGATTTCTGAGTAAATCTGTGTCATTTTTGCAAGGAGCTTTTTTAATCACTCATTATCTGTTTTACAACATTATTTTTTATTCATTTTTGGTCTTAATTTATCTATTCACAATTCAAATGTGAATTAATGTGGGCAGATCTTGTCAGCATCCACGCCATTGGGTTTTCAAGATGTAGTCATCTTTCGTAAGCCCTTTGTCAAGATGTGGTCATCTTTCGGCAATCTGGTGCTGGCTGCTGCAAACTGCTTTCGTAACATACTTTGGCCTATGTGACCTTGAGGTATTTGTCAAACTCAACTAGCATCCTGTGCTTCAAATTATGGCACTGGAATAAAGTTGGCTTGTACATGCAGCACTATTAGAAGACATTCAATGTTGCAACTATTGCTATGTATTATTAGTCATCATGGCATCCTTTTCAAGGGTAAAGTTGAGAAATGAGAATATGCATATTTCTTTTATGAATGGTGGCTTATCAGACAATTCCTCACAAAGTGCAAAGTGAGATTTCTGAATTTTCTAATACAGGTATACCTAGCAACAACAATTGAAAACAAATCTGGAACAATGAACCTACAGTAGTCACTTCCCCCAATAAGGTTCTCTAAGACACTTTTCCCATAAAAAAGTTTGTTTGTAGACGAGCCTGAGTCTTTCAAGTGTGATTATGATGGATATGCCAAGAATTGGAATAGAACACTGTCTGTGCTGTCCTTAGGCAAAGACACTTTGGAAGCCCACTTTGTCTCCTGTTTTATTTTTTCATCCAAATTTTCCCTTCACTGAAGGTTTGTGTAGCCACATTTTGAATTGAAAACTGTTTCAGAAATATATAATTTATGTGCAGTGTTTCATTTTTAAACTGAACGAATTGAAGTCTCAACACAACATAGTATGTAAGTTCCAGGGTACTTATAACAAAGCTGTCACTGTTCATGCTTTTGTTCCCAGCAGATTAGAGTCCCAGCAAAGCAAATCGTCTTTTGCTGTTGTTTGTTTTCTCTTTTTACCTTTTTATCGCCAAGCTCTGCAAGGCTTTTTGTAGTATTTTAAGAAAATTACTTAAAAAATGATTTTCAGTCCGCCCTCTCTCAAGAGTTTGTTTGCGACTTTTGTTTTGATTCATGTCAGATTCATGTCATTCTTTCTGATATCACTTGATGAAAAACTGTCATAGCTGTAAAACTCAAGTAAACTGTTGGAAAAAGAATTTGAAATGCCTCTAAGATAAGGTAAGTGGTTCGTAACGAATAACATCGATTGGCATTTCATCGTGTGAGACTCACAAACCTTGGAGTGCCGAGACTGCGCAGTACGGACTGGAAATCATCTTTAAGTCTAGAATGATATTGGTAATGTGTTCTGCAGCATCATTTTTTCAAATTGATGTTAACTACAACATGCATACAGATTTGTTGCCTTGAAGGATTTTCCACTCTGTACACTTTGTGAATTTAAGTGAGAATTAATTAAACCTTAGTGGCTGCGGGGCCTTTGCTCAGTGGCAGTTTGGTTTCACGTCATTTCAAATTCCAAACATGCCATACACCCAAAACCAAAAATATAAACCAGAAAATATATATATCCACGCTTTCCCTCCTTCAAGGTGGCTCCCAAGAGTTATTACGAGTGCTGAAGTGATTTCGTTACTTCTTAGGGTTACTTGCATCATTTTTGAACGCGCGAATGATACTGACGTTAACGGACAGGCAATGGTAGTGCGCGCTATTGAGTCTCAGAAAACTGTAGTAAGCCACCTTAAAGAGGCTCGAAAGGGTTTTTCGTTGCTGGAGTGTCCGTGAAACGATGGAAGATGCCAAAAAAAGATATTTAAAGGTGTGGGAAACTATATATCTCCTTGCAACTCTATTGTTAGGCTATGCTTTAAGGGTACTTGTGACGTCATATCAGTTACCATGGGAACGCACACGATCCACAAAAATGTCCACTAAATTTCCGTTTTTGTAAATTATCTGAAAAACTAATTCGGTGACCTACCACTTTTATTGCTTTGTTGGAAAGTTTCCTAACTTCTTTAACTTTTCAGACAGTATGGAAAAAAGTTATATCTAGTAGAATTTAAGATATTTAAAGAAAATGCGATTTATGGCTTACAGAAAATTGTACTAGATAATTTTCCCCGAGATTTTCATATTTGAAGTGCCATCTTGAATGGTGCATGCATGCAAAAAATCAATATAGGTCACCGAGTAAAATTTTGAGCTAGAAACAAATGTTTTCCGCAGGTTTTATTTCCGGTTCGCGCGATTTTGCGCAAGATTTAACTTCCGGTGTGCTAATTTTGATGCATTCAGCTGATGCGTGTGCCGTAGTTATGGCGTGCGCGTGCAGCTAAAAACCCTTTCCAGCCTCCTTAAGGACATTAGCATTAATTATTTCTGCGCCTCCTTACTGCGCATGCATGCAAATTCACACGCCACGTTATGAGCGCGCGCGCTAAGTAACAAAATGAACAATATGATAGGGCAGATGGGCATTGCTAGAGCTTTGTTTGGATTTATTGTCCAAAAATGATAAAAAAATCAAATGAATGTGGGAAGTTAAAAAAAAAAGCAAGATTTCTCGTATCCTGCAATCTTGCGGCCGCAAGGCACGGCTAAATGCGAATTTCGTCTTTAACAAACCTCCCCAGCTAACTAAATCCACTTAATAGGTCCACTTAAACAATATTTGGCAAAGAAAATTTCACTTCAAAGATCTAATGCAATATTTTTGGGCCTACAGACACTCTGGCCTTATTTGCTAACGAAGCCCGATTTTTTCAAATTTGGGCGTTCTTCTGGGCATGTTCTCTCCAGAACGAACTAGTTGACACCTCCCCCCCCCCCCCCCCCACACACACACACACATTTTTTTACACTTCCGCTTTCACTAACTCGTCATCTTACGGTTGATTGAAGAAGGTGTCGGTAACGCTTTAGTGGTAATAGTCTCGGAAAAAAAACTGAATCGAGTTGAAAAATTTTCGCGCGACCGTCCTTAAACTGTGGGCCCTTAAAGGTAGCCCCCCCCCCCCCTCCAACTTGAAATCTCCAATCACTCTTTGCATTATATGTAACCTTTACGTGAATACTGAAATTTTTATAAGGTTCATCATCATTTCAAATCGTCATTTCGTCCTGTGTATAAGTTCTATTCGTCTTTAAGTGATTTCCTTCAAATGCTCTTAAATCTTGTATTTCATTTCCATTCCCTTTAAGTGACAAGTATATATAATTAAAGACTTCGACTCATTTAAGTCATCTTTATATGCACCACCTAATTCCTATTAAAGGCTTCACCTCATTTAAGTCACCTTTATCTTCCAAACGTAAAGGTACGAATGTTAATATTGTGTCTTGTGAATTTAATGACCACTTAAACAATCGTAAAGTTACCTTAAATGCAAAGTCTCTCTTTAAGAGATATAAGTTGCTTTAAGAGAAACTTAAAGATTAATTAGGATCTTTAAGTGACATTTAATTTTTCCGTAAAGACAAGGAAATACATCATTTCGTCCTGTGCTCCTGGATGCCTTTTCAGGCCAGGAGGACTAGTTTCACCGTCTTTTCGATGAATCATGAATTCTACAATTTAATTAAGAGTGCTTTGAACATGAAATTGGAGCCACGGTCTACATAAACACACGAAGGCACAGATGTCAAAAACGGCGGCGGAGAGTTGATCAAGTTTAGCTTTCTATAACCTGCATCGTCCTAAATGGACTAAACAAGAGCTTCCTACATCGAGAATGGATCGAACTTTAAACAAACTAGGCCATAATCATGAGTTGGCGAGCACTTCAACATGTCAACACTTCAACAAACTGATCAATCATCAGCCGGAAGACACGCAAATAAAATTCTTCCGCGCTAGCGAATCACAGACAGTTCTGATAGTTAGCGAAGCCGAGAACGCCTAAAATTCATCAAACAAGGAAATTCTACTCACGATCAGCGCTTGAACTCATGTTCTTCACTCTGCTCCTGGCCATGCTTTGCTTGCAAATAGCAATGTCCCGGATGAACTTGATTTTTGTCGAGCGCGGAATGGCATATCCACATTTCAACAGATTTTTTTCTAGGTCTTTAGCCAAATCAAAGTTCAGGGCAAATAACGCCAACAGCAGCTGGAAATGTCTAGTCCATTGCACCTATAAGCCCTAAATTGGTGTGGCTAAAGATCTTTGCTGTCTAAAGCAAGCACAACATTATCGCTACAGGGCAAACGGCCTACTCTTACGGGACTAAATGTTCCGTTGATACATATCAGGCCCGCCTTACCGCGTAGGATAATAGACGACGCTTGCTAGCAAACCGTTAGACTTGCACCTTCATTGGACTTAATGATGTCCTCAGGCAGACTTCCTTTAGACAGCAAATACAGAACGCTAAGCGATCGGCTCCATGTCAGAGTCAACGAACGCGCGAACTGAATTCAAACGAGTGAAGCCTGGACTAAACCTAGTAGAAATTCGAAGGGGGGAGGGGGGGGGGTGGTAGGATAAATAATTTAAAAAAAGGGAAGATCAATGAAACATGCGGCAAGAAGTTCTCTACATTTCATGCTAGGTACGAATTACAATCTGCTGTCATAGCGAGAGCAAGGAAGAAAATTAAATTGAAGAAATAAGCAATTAAAAAAAACCCACTTGATTTCGTTTTAACACGGTTTTCATAAATCCAGACATATTTAGTAGGCATCTGTAGATGTTATGTATTTTAACTGTAAATGTAATGTCTCCAAGATATTAGCTCCTGTAGTTATTCGGAAAAAGCTTATGACTGTATGTATGTTACCTTTAGCAGGGCGCATGCGCACACTTTTTAATCTGCGACTCCAGTGCTTACCATATGACAGATAAAATGACTTTTCTCTTCAATATATAAGCCATCTAATTCTTACGCTATATTGACAAGGGCGGTTTGGAGCTGTGAGTAGGCGTGGGATTTGTCACATATGGTTTAGGGGCCGACATATCTCTCCCTCAATGCCGTACCGGGAGGCAAGGTCGGTAGCAGAAAGCAGCGAAGGGCCAACTGCGTCCAAAAGCGATCGCACGGGCCGAAATCCCGGGATGACTCGTTTGGTACGACGCTCCAGCGCCGGTGTCTGGAGGTACTGCGTTTTTCTCTTTTTTTCTTACGTATCAGCTAAGTTACGGAATGCGCTAGCTGATTTTATCCCTACCTATGAGTTTACTGGTTTTAAAAGAGAATCCAGGGCCGCATTTTGTACAGCGGCTCTTCTTTTTAATAAATATATCTTTAAATATTATGTATTTATGTCTGGATTTATGAAAACCGTGTTAAAGACTGCAGGCACTAAAAACAGCAGGCACGTTTTTAGGAAATCGGTCAGATAGTGTACATAAATAAAACCATGTAGTACTGAGAGTGCTTTCTACCTCATGTACTCTTTAATAGAAGCTATGTCATGCCTATGCAAGCCTTTGAAATCGCTTCAAATGAGTCGAACTAGCCAAACAAAGCTTAATCAGAGCTTAAATTGATCACTTGATTCGCGGCACTAATTTAGACATGTTTAACCTCTGTGATTTTAGCTAAATGACCTCACTATGTCTTTCCTAGGCATTAAATTAGCCAGTCATGGCAAAAAGAGCATTGTAAGCAGTCAAATGGACTATTTGCTTCTACATTTCAGCCAACTAGTAGCCCTTACGTGACATTTACTTTCAATATCTGTCTGGATTCGCAAAAACGTAGCCACAGAATTTGACTTGTCACTGATAATCGTGATACAATTCTGTCTTAGCGCTAGCTTTCCACAAGGCTTATCATAGCTCAAATAAAGGGAAATAACTCTCCTGGATGCCTTTTCAGGCCAGGAGGACTAGTTTCACCGTCTTTTCGATGAATCATGAATTCTACAATTTAATTAAGAGTGCTTTGAACATGAAATTGGAGCCACGGTCTACATAAACACACGAAGGCACAGATGTCAAAAACGGCGGCGGAGAGTTGATCAAGTTTAGCTTTCTATAACCTGCATCGTCCTAAATGGACTAAACAAGAGCTTCCTACATCGAGAATGGATCGAACTTTAAACAAACTAGGCCATAATCATGAGTTGGCGAGCACTTCAACATGTCAACACTTCAACAAACTGATCAATCATCAGCCGGAAGACACGCAAATAAAATTCTTCCGCGCTAGCGAATCACAGACAGTTCTGATAGTTAGCGAAGCCGAGAACGCCTAAAATTCATCAAACAAGGAAATTCTACTCACGATCAGCGCTTGAACTCATGTTCTTCACTCTGCTCCTGGCCATGCTTTGCTTGCAAATAGCAATGTCCCGGATGAACTTGATTTTTGTCGAGCGCGGAATGGCATATCCACATTTCAACAGATTTTTTTCTAGGTCTTTAGCCAAATCAAAGTTCAGGGCAAATAACGCCAACAGCAGCTGGAAATGTCTAGTCCATTGCACCTATAAGCCCTAAATTGGTGTGGCTAAAGATCTTTGCTGTCTAAAGCAAGCACAACATTATCGCTACAGGGCAAACGGCCTACTCTTACGGGACTAAATGTTCCGTTGATACATATCAGGCCCGCCTTACCGCGTAGGATAATAGACGACGCTTGCTAGCAAACCGTTAGACTTGCACCTTCATTGGACTTAATGATGTCCTCAGGCAGACTTCCTTTAGACAGCAAATACAGAACGCTAAGCGATCGGCTCCATGTCAGAGTCAACGAACGCGCGAACTGAATTCAAACGAGTGAAGCCTGGACTAAACCTAGTAGAAATTCGAAGGGGGGAGGGGGGGGGGGTGGTAGGATAAATAATTTAAAAAAAGGGAAGATCAATGAAACATGCGGCAAGAAGTTCTCTACATTTCATGCTAGGTACGAATCACAATCTGCTGTCATAGCGAGAGCAAGGAAGAAAATTAAATTGAAGAAATAAGCAATTAAAAAAAAAAACCACTTGATTTCGTTTTAACACGGTTTTCATAAATCCAGACATATTTAGTAGGCATCTGTAGATGTTATGTATTTTAACTGTAAATGTAATGTCTCCAAGATATTAGCTCCTGTAAATTTCGGAAAAAGCTTATGACTGTATGTATGTTACCTTTAGCAGGGCGCATGCGCACACTTTTTAATCTGCGACTCCAGTGCTTACCATATGACAGATAAAATGACTTTTCTCTTCAATATATAAGCCATCTAATTCTTACGCTATATTGACAAGGGCGGTTTGGAGCTGTGAGTAGGCGTGGGATTTGTCACATATGGTTTAGGGGCCGACATATCTCTCCCTCAATGCCGTACCGGGAGGCAAGGTCGGTAGCAGAAAGCAGCGAAGGGCCAACTGCGTCCAAAAGCGATCGCACGGGCCGAAATCCCGGGATGACTCGTTTGGTACGACGCTCCAGCGCCGGTGTCTGGAGGTACTGCGTTTTTCTCTTTTTTCTTACGTATCAGCTAAGTTGCGGAATGCGCTAGCTGATTTTATCCCTACCTATGAGTTTACTGGTTTTAAAAGAGAATCCAGGGCCGCATTTTGTACAGCGGCTCTTCTTTTTAATAAATATATCTTTAAATATTATGTATTTATGTCTGGATTTATGAAAACCGTGTTAAAGACTGCAGGCACTAAAAACAGCAGGCACGTTTTTAGGAAATCGGTCAGATAGTGTACATAAATAAAACCATGTAGTACTGAGAGTGCTTTCTACCTCATGTACTCTTTAATAGAAGCTATGTCATGCCTATGCAAGCCTTTGAAATCGCTTCAAATGAGTCGAACTAGCCAAACAAAGCTTAATCAGAGCTTAAATTGATCACTTGATTCGCGGCACTAATTTAGACATGTTTAACCTCTGTGATTTTAGCTAAATGACCTCACTATGTCTTTCCTAGGCATTAAATTAGCCAGTCATGGCAAAAAGAGCATTGTAAGCAGTCAAATGGACTATTTGCTTCTACATTTCAGCCAACTAGTAGCCCTTACGTGACATTTACTTTCAATATCTGTCTGGATTCGCAAAAACGTAGCCACAGAATTTGACTTGTCACTGATAATCGTGATACAATTCTGTCTTAGCGCTAGCTTTCCACAAGGCTTATCATAGCTCAAATAAAGGGAAATAACTCTCCTGGATGCCTTTTCAGGCCAGGAGGACTAGTTTCACCGTCTTTTCGATGAATCATGAATTCTACAATTTAATTAAGAGTGCTTTGAACATGAAATTGGAGCCACGGTCTACATAAACACACGAAGGCACAGATGTCAAAAACGGCGGCGGAGAGTTGATCAAGTTTAGCTTTCTATAACCTGCATCGTCCTAAATGGACTAAACAAGAGCTTCCTACATCGAGAATGGATCGAACTTTAAACAAACTAGGCCATAATCATGAGTTGGCGAGCACTTCAACATGTCAACACTTCAACAAACTGATCAATCATCAGCCGGAAGACACGCAAATAAAATTCTTCCGCGCTAGCGAATCACAGACAGTTCTGATAGTTAGCGAAGCCGAGAACGCCTAAAATTCATCAAACAAGGAAATTCTACTCACGATCAGCGCTTGAACTCATGTTCTTCACTCTGCTCCTGGCCATGCTTTGCTTGCAAATAGCAATGTCCCGGATGAACTTGATTTTTGTCGAGCGCGGAATGGCATATCCACATTTCAACAGATTTTTTTCTAAGTCTTTAGCCAAATCAAAGTTCGGGGCAAATAACGCCAACAGCAGCTGGAAATGTCTAGTCCATTGCACCTATAAGCCCTAAATTGGTGTGGCTAAAGATCTTTGCTGTCTAAAGCAAGCACAACATTATCGCTACAGGGCAAACGGCCTACTCTTACGGGACTAAATGTTCCGTTGATACATATCAGGCCCGCCTTACCGCGTAGGATAATAGACGACGCTTGCTAGCAAACCGTTAGACTTGCACCTTCATTGGACTTAATGATGTCCTCAGGCAGACTTCCTTTAGACAGCAAATACAGAACGCTAAGCGATCGGCTCCATGTCAGAGTCAACGAACGCGCGAACTGAATTCAAACGAGTGAAGCCTGGACTAAACCTAGTAGAAATTCGAAGGGGGGAGGGGGGGGGGGTGGTAGGATAAATAATTTAAAAAAAGGGAAGATCAATGAAACATGCGGCAAGAAGTTCTCTACATTTCATGCTAGGTACGAATCACAATCTGCTGTCATAGCGAGAGCAAGGAAGAAAATTAAATTGAAGAAATAAGCAATTAAAAAAAAAACCACTTGATTTCGTTTTAACACGGTTTTCATAAATCCAGACATATTTAGTAGGCATCTGTAGATGTTATGTATTTTAACTGTAAATGTAATGTCTCCAAGATATTAGCTCCTGTAAATTTCGGAAAAAGCTTATGACTGTATGTATGTTACCTTTAGCAGGGCGCATGCGCACACTTTTTAATCTGCGACTCCAGTGCTTACCATATGACAGATAAAATGACTTTTCTCTTCAATATATAAGCCATCTAATTCTTACGCTATATTGACAAGGGCGGTTTGGAGCTGTGAGTAGGCGTGGGATTTGTCACATATGGTTTAGGGGCCGACATATCTCTCCCTCAATGCCGTACCGGGAGGCAAGGTCGGTAGCAGAAAGCAGCGAAGGGCCAACTGCGTCCAAAAGCGATCGCACGGGCCGAAATCCCGGGATGACTCGTTTGGTACGACGCTCCAGCGCCGGTGTCTGGAGGTACTGCGTTTTTCTCTTTTTTCTTACGTATCAGCTAAGTTGCGGAATGCGCTAGCTGATTTTATCCCTACCTATGAGTTTACTGGTTTTAAAAGAGAATCCAGGGCCGCATTTTGTACAGCGGCTCTTCTTTTTAATAAATATATCTTTAAATATTATGTATTTATGTCTGGATTTATGAAAACCGTGTTAAAGACTGCAGGCACTAAAAACAGCAGGCACGTTTTTAGGAAATCGGTCAGATAGTGTACATAAATAAAACCATGTAGTACTGAGAGTGCTTTCTACCTCATGTACTCTTTAATAGAAGCTATGTCATGCCTATGCAAGCCTTTGAAATCGCTTCAAATGAGTCGAACTAGCCAAACAAAGCTTAATCAGAGCTTAAATTGATCACTTGATTCGCGGCACTAATTTAGACATGTTTAACCTCTGTGATTTTAGCTAAATGACCTCACTATGTCTTTCCTAGGCATTAAATTAGCCAGTCATGGCAAAAAGAGCATTGTAAGCAGTCAAATGGACTATTTGCTTCTACATTTCAGCCAACTAGTAGCCCTTACGTGACATTTACTTTCAATATCTGTCTGGATTCGCAAAAACGTAGCCACAGAATTTGACTTGTCACTGATAATCGTGATACAATTCTGTCTTAGCGCTAGCTTTCCACAAGGCTTATCATAGCTCAAATAAAGGGAAATAACTCTCCTGGATGCCTTTTCAGGCCAGGAGGACTAGTTTCACCGTCTTTTCGATGAATCATGAATTCTACAATTTAATTAAGAGTGCTTTGAACATGAAATTGGAGCCACGGTCTACATAAACACACGAAGGCACAGATGTCAAAAACGGCGGCGGAGAGTTGATCAAGTTTAGCTTTCTATAACCTGCATCGTCCTAAATGGACTAAACAAGAGCTTCCTACATCGAGAATGGATCGAACTTTAAACAAACTAGGCCATAATCATGAGTTGGCGAGCACTTCAACATGTCAACACTTCAACAAACTGATCAATCATCAGCCGGAAGACACGCAAATAAAATTCTTCCGCGCTAGCGAATCACAGACAGTTCTGATAGTTAGCGAAGCCGAGAACGCCTAAAATTCATCAAACAAGGAAATTCTACTCACGATCAGCGCTTGAACTCATGTTCTTCACTCTGCTCCTGGCCATGCTTTGCTTGCAAATAGCAATGTCCCGGATGAACTTGATTTTTGTCGAGCGCGGAATGGCATATCCACATTTCAACAGATTTTTTTCTAAGTCTTTAGCCAAATCAAAGTTCGGGGCAAATAACGCCAACAGCAGCTGGAAATGTCTAGTCCATTGCACCTATAAGCCCTAAATTGGTGTGGCTAAAGATCTTTGCTGTCTAAAGCAAGCACAACATTATCGCTACAGGGCAAACGGCCTACTCTTACGGGACTAAATGTTCCGTTGATACATATCAGGCCCGCCTTACCGCGTAGGATAATAGACGACGCTTGCTAGCAAACCGTTAGACTTGCACCTTCATTGGACTTAATGATGTCCTCAGGCAGACTTCCTTTAGACAGCAAATACAGAACGCTAAGCGATCGGCTCCATGTCAGAGTCAACGAACGCGCGAACTGAATTCAAACGAGTGAAGCCTGGACTAAACCTAGTAGAAATTCGAAGGGGGGAGGGGGGGGGTGGTAGGATAAATAATTTAAAAAAAGGGAAGATCAATGAAACATGCGGCAAGAAGTTCTCTACATTTCATGCTAGGTACGAATCACAATCTGCTGTCATAGCGAGAGCAAGGAAGAAAATTAAATTGAAGAAATAAGCAATTAAAAAAAAAACCACTTGATTTCGTTTTAACACGGTTTTCATAAATCCAGACATATTTAGTAGGCATCTGTAGATGTTATGTATTTTAACTGTAAATGTAATGTCTCCAAGATATTAGCTCCTGTAAATTTCGGAAAAAGCTTATGACTGTATGTATGTTACCTTTAGCAGGGCGCATGCGCACACTTTTTAATCTGCGACTCCAGTGCTTACCATATGACAGATAAAATGACTTTTCTCTTCAATATATAAGCCATCTAATTCTTACGCTATATTGACAAGGGCGGTTTGGAGCTGTGAGTAGGCGTGGGATTTGTCACATATGGTTTAGGGGCCGACATATCTCTCCCTCAATGCCGTACCGGGAGGCAAGGTCGGTAGCAGAAAGCAGCGAAGGGCCAACTGCGTCCAAAAGCGATCGCACGGGCCGAAATCCCGGGATGACTCGTTTGGTACGACGCTCCAGCGCCGGTGTCTGGAGGTACTGCGTTTTTCTCTTTTTTCTTACGTATCAGCTAAGTTGCAGAATGCGCTAGCTGATTTTATCCCTACCTATGAGTTTACTGGTTTTAAAAGAGAATCCAGGGCCGCATTTTGTACAGCGGCTCTTCTTTTTAATAAATATATCTTTAAATATTATGTATTTATGTCTGGATTTATGAAAACCGTGTTAAAGACTGCAGGCACTAAAAACAGCAGGCACGTTTTTAGGAAATCGGTCAGATAGTGTACATAAATAAAACCATGTAGTACTGAGAGTGCTTTCTACCTCATGTACTCTTTAATAGAAGCTATGTCATGCCTATGCAAGCCTTTGAAATTGCTTCAAATGAGTCGAACTAGCCAAACAAAGCTTAATCAGAGCTTAAATTGATCACTTGATTCGCGGCACTAATTTAGACATGTTTAACCTCTGTGATTTTAGCTAAATGACCTCACTATGTCTTTCCTAGGCATTAAATTAGCCAGTCATGGCAAAAAGAGCATTGTAAGCAGTCAAATGGACTATTTGCTTCTACATTTCAGCCAACTAGTAGCCCTTACGTGACATTTACTTTCAATATCTGTCTGGATTCGCAAAAACGTAGCCACAGAATTTGACTTGTCACTGATAATCGTGATACAATTCTGTCTTAGCGCTAGCTTTCCACAAGGCTTATCATAGCTCAAATAAAGGGAAATAACTCTCCTGGATGCCTTTTCAGGCCAGGAGGACTAGTTTCACCGTCTTTTCGATGAATCATGAATTCTACAATTTAATTAAGAGTGCTTTGAACATGAAATTGGAGCCACGGTCTACATAAACACACGAAGGCACAGATGTCAAAAACGGCGGCGGAGAGTTGATCAAGTTTAGCTTTCTATAACCTGCATCGTCCTAAATGGACTAAACAAGAGCTTCCTACATCGAGAATGGATCGAACTTTAAACAAACTAGGCCATAATCATGAGTTGGCGAGCACTTCAACATGTCAACACTTCAACAAACTGATCAATCATCAGCCGGAAGACACGCAAATAAAATTCTTCCGCGCTAGCGAATCACAGACAGTTCTGATAGTTAGCGAAGCCGAGAACGCCTAAAATTCATCAAACAAGGAAATTCTACTCACGATCAGCGCTTGAACTCATGTTCTTCACTCTGCTCCTGGCCATGCTTTGCTTGCAAATAGCAATGTCCCGGATGAACTTGATTTTTGTCGAGCGCGGAATGGCATATCCACATTTCAACAGATTTTTTTCTAAGTCTTTAGCCAAATCAAAGTTCGGGGCAAATAACGCCAACAGCAGCTGGAAATGTCTAGTCCATTGCACCTATAAGCCCTAAATTGGTGTGGCTAAAGATCTTTGCTGTCTAAAGCAAGCACAACATTATCGCTACAGGGCAAACGGCCTACTCTTACGGGACTAAATGTTCCGTTGATACATATCAGGCCCGCCTTACCGCGTAGGATAATAGACGACGCTTGCTAGCAAACCGTTAGACTTGCACCTTCATTGGACTTAATGATGTCCTCAGGCAGACTTCCTTTAGACAGCAAATACAGAACGCTAAGCGATCGGCTCCATGTCAGAGTCAACGAACGCGCGAACTGAATTCAAACGAGTGAAGCCTGGACTAAACCTAGTAGAAATTCGAAGGGGGGAGGGGGGGGGTGGTAGGATAAATAATTTAAAAAAAGGGAAGATCAATGAAACATGCGGCAAGAAGTTCTCTACATTTCATGCTAGGTACGAATCACAATCTGCTGTCATAGCGAGAGCAAGGAAGAAAATTAAATTGAAGAAATAAGCAATTAAAAAAAAAACCACTTGATTTCGTTTTAACACGGTTTTCATAAATCCAGACATATTTAGTAGGCATCTGTAGATGTTATGTATTTTAACTGTAAATGTAATGTCTCCAAGATATTAGCTCCTGTAAATTTCGGAAAAAGCTTATGACTGTATGTATGTTACCTTTAGCAGGGCGCATGCGCACACTTTTTAATCTGCGACTCCAGTGCTTACCATATGACAGATAAAATGACTTTTCTCTTCAATATATAAGCCATCTAATTCTTACGCTATATTGACAAGGGCGGTTTGGAGCTGTGAGTAGGCGTGGGATTTGTCACATATGGTTTAGGGGCCGACATATCTCTCCCTCAATGCCGTACCGGGAGGCAAGGTCGGTAGCAGAAAGCAGCGAAGGGCCAACTGCGTCCAAAAGCGATCGCACGGGCCGAAATCCCGGGATGACTCGTTTGGTACGACGCTCCAGCGCCGGTGTCTGGAGGTACTGCGTTTTTCTCTTTTTTCTTACGTATCAGCTAAGTTGCAGAATGCGCTAGCTGATTTTATCCCTACCTATGAGTTTACTGGTTTTAAAAGAGAATCCAGGGCCGCATTTTGTACAGCGGCTCTTCTTTTTAATAAATATATCTTTAAATATTATGTATTTATGTCTGGATTTATGAAAACCGTGTTAAAGACTGCAGGCACTAAAAACAGCAGGCACGTTTTTAGGAAATCGGTCAGATAGTGTACATAAATAAAACCATGTAGTACTGAGAGTGCTTTCTACCTCATGTACTCTTTAATAGAAGCTATGTCATGCCTATGCAAGCCTTTGAAATTGCTTCAAATGAGTCGAACTAGCCAAACAAAGCTTAATCAGAGCTTAAATTGATCACTTGATTCGCGGCACTAATTTAGACATGTTTAACCTCTGTGATTTTAGCTAAATGACCTCACTATGTCTTTCCTAGGCATTAAATTAGTCAGTCATGGCAAAAAGAGCATTGTAAGCAGTCAAATGGACTATTTGCTTCTACATTTCAGCCAACTAGTAGCCCTTACGTGACATTTACTTTCAATATCTGTCTGAATTCGCAAAAACGTAGCCACAGAATTTGACTTGTCACTGATAATCGTGATACAATTCTGTCTTAGCGCTAGCTTTCCACAAGGCTTATCATAGCTCAAATAAAGGGAAATAACTCTCCTGGATGCCTTTTCAGGCCAGGAGGACTAGTTTCACCGTCTTTTCGATGAATCATGAATTCTACAATTTAATTAAGAGTGCTTTGAACATGAAATTGGAGCCACGGTCTACATAAACACACGAAGGCACAGATGTCAAAAACGGCGGCGGAGAGTTGATCAAGTTTAGCTTTCTATAACCTGCATCGTCCTAAATGGACTAAACAAGAGCTTCCTACATCGAGAATGGATCGAACTTTAAACAAACTAGGCCATAATCATGAGTTGGCGAGCACTTCAATATGTCAACACTTCAACAAACTGATCAATCATCAGCCGGAAGACACGCAAATAAAATTCTTCCGCGCTAGCGAATCACAGACAGTTCTGATAGTTAGCGAAGCCGAGAACGCCTAAAATTCATCAAACAAGGAAATTCTACTCACGATCAGCGCTTGAACTCATGTTCTTCACTCTGCTCCTGGCCATGCTTTGCTTGCAAATAGCAATGTCCCGGATGAACTTGATTTTTGTCGAGCGCGGAATGGCATATCCACATTTCAACAGATTTTTTTCTAAGTCTTTAGCCAAATCAAAGTTCGGGGCAAATAACGCCAACAGCAGCTGGAAATGTCTAGTCCATTGCACCTATAAGCCCTAAATTGGTGTGGCTAAAGATCTTTGCTGTCTAAAGCAAGCACAACATTATCGCTACAGGGCAAACGGCCTACTCTTACGGGACTAAATGTTCCGTTGATACATATCAGGCCCGCCTTACCGCGTAGGATAATAGACGACGCTTGCTAGCAAACCGTTAGACTTGCACCTTCATTGGACTTAATGATGTCCTCAGGCAGACTTCCTTTAGACAGCAAATACAGAACGCTAAGCGATCGGCTCCATGTCAGAGTCAACGAACGCGCGAACTGAATTCAAACGAGTGAAGCCTGGACTAAACCTAGTAGAAATTCGAAGGGGGGAGGGGGGGGGGGTGGTAGGATAAATAATTTAAAAAAAGGGAAGATCAATGAAACATGCGGCAAGAAGTTCTCTACATTTCATGCTAGGTACGAATCACAATCTGCTGTCATAGCGAGAGCAAGGAAGAAAATTAAATTGAAGAAATAAGCAATTAAAAAAAAAACCACTTGATTTCGTTTTAACACGGTTTTCATAAATCCAGACATATTTAGTAGGCATCTGTAGATGTTATGTATTTTAACTGTAAATGTAATGTCTCCAAGATATTAGCTCCTGTAAATTTCGGAAAAAGCTTATGACTGTATGTATGTTACCTTTAGCAGGGCGCATGCGCACACTTTTTAATCTGCGACTCCAGTGCTTACCATATGACAGATAAAATGACTTTTCTCTTCAATATATAAGCCATCTAATTCTTACGCTATATTGACAAGGGCGGTTTGGAGCTGTGAGTAGGCGTGGGATTTGTCACATATGGTTTAGGGGCCGACATATCTCTCCCTCAATGCCGTACCGGGAGGCAAGGTCGGTAGCAGAAAGCAGCGAAGGGCCAACTGCGTCCAAAAGCGATCGCACGGGCCGAAATCCCGGGATGACTCGTTTGGTACGACGCTCCAGCGCCGGTGTCTGGAGGTACTGCGTTTTTCTCTTTTTTCTTACGTATCAGCTAAGTTGCGGAATGCGCTAGCTGATTTTATCCCTACCTATGAGTTTACTGGTTTTAAAAGAGAATCCAGGGCCGCATTTTGTACAGCGGCTCTTCTTTTTAATAAATATATCTTTAAATATTATGTATTTATGTCTGGATTTATGAAAACCGTGTTAAAGACTGCAGGCACTAAAAACAGCAGGCACGTTTTTAGGAAATCGGTCAGATAGTGTACATAAATAAAACCATGTAGTACTGAGAGTGCTTTCTACCTCATGTACTCTTTAATAGAAGCTATGTCATGCCTATGCAAGCCTTTGAAATCGCTTCAAATGAGTCGAACTAGCCAAACAAAGCTTAATCAGAGCTTAAATTGATCACTTGATTCGCGGCACTAATTTAGACATGTTTAACCTCTGTGATTTTAGCTAAATGACCTCACTATGTCTTTCCTAGGCATTAAATTAGCCAGTCATGGCAAAAAGAGCATTGTAAGCAGTCAAATGGACTATTTGCTTCTACATTTCAGCCAACTAGTAGCCCTTACGTGACATTTACTTTCAATATCTGTCTGGATTCGCAAAAACGTAGCCACAGAATTTGACTTGTCACTGATAATCGTGATACAATTCTGTCTTAGCGCTAGCTTTCCACAAGGCTTATCATAGCTCAAATAAAGGGAAATAACTCTCCTGGATGCCTTTTCAGGCCAGGAGGACTAGTTTCACCGTCTTTTCGATGAATCATGAATTCTACAATTTAATTAAGAGTGCTTTGAACATGAAATTGGAGCCACGGTCTACATAAACACACGAAGGCACAGATGTCAAAAACGGCGGCGGAGAGTTGATCAAGTTTAGCTTTCTATAACCTGCATCGTCCTAAATGGACTAAACAAGAGCTTCCTACATCGAGAATGGATCGAACTTTAAACAAACTAGGCCATAATCATGAGTTGGCGAGCACTTCAACATGTCAACACTTCAACAAACTGATCAATCATCAGCCGGAAGACACGCAAATAAAATTCTTCCGCGCTAGCGAATCACAGACAGTTCTGATAGTTAGCGAAGCCGAGAACGCCTAAAATTCATCAAACAAGGAAATTCTACTCACGATCAGCGCTTGAACTCATGTTCTTCACTCTGCTCCTGGCCATGCTTTGCTTGCAAATAGCAATGTCCCGGATGAACTTGATTTTTGTCGAGCGCGGAATGGCATATCCACATTTCAACAGATTTTTTTCTAAGTCTTTAGCCAAATCAAAGTTCAGGGCAAATAACGCCAACAGCAGCTGGAAATGTCTAGTCCATTGCACCTATAAGCCCTAAATTGGTGTGGCTAAAGATCTTTGCTGTCTAAAGCAAGCACAACATTATCGCTACAGGGCAAACGGCCTACTCTTACGGGACTAAATGTTCCGTTGATACATATCAGGCCCGCCTTACCGCGTAGGATAATAGACGACGCTTGCTAGCAAACCGTTAGACTTGCACCTTCATTGGACTTAATGATGTCCTCAGGCAGACTTCCTTTAGACAGCAAATACAGAACGCTAAGCGATCGGCTCCATGTCAGAGTCAACGAACGCGCGAACTGAATTCAAACGAGTGAAGCCTGGACTAAACCTAGTAGAAATTCGAAGGGGGGAGGGGGGGGGGTGGTAGGATAAATAATTTAAAAAAAAGGAAGATCAATGAAACATGCGGCAAGAAGTTCTCTACATTTCATGCTAGGTACGAATTACAATCTGCTGTCATAGCGAGAGCAAGGAAGAAAATTAAATTGAAGAAATAAGCAATTAAAAAAAAACCACTTGATTTCGTTTTAACACGGTTTTCATAAATCCAGACATATTTAGTAGGCATCTGTAGATGTTATGTATTTTAACTGTAAATGTAATGTCTCCAAGATATTAGCTCCTGTAGTTATTCGGAAAAAGCTTATGACTGTATGTATGTTACCTTTAGCAGGGCGCATGCGCACACTTTTTAATCTGCGACTCCAGTGCTTACCATATGACAGATAAAATGACTTTTCTCTTCAATATATAAGCCATCTAATTCTTACGCTATATTGACAAGGGCGGTTTGGAGCTGTGAGTAGGCGTGGGATTTGTCACATATGGTTTAGGGGCCGACATATCTCTCCCTCAATGCCGTACCGGGAGGCAAGGTCGGTAGCAGAAAGCAGCGAAGGGCCAACTGCGTCCAAAAGCGATCGCACGGGCCGAAATCCCGGGATGACTCGTTTGGTACGACGCTCCAGCGCCGGTGTCTGGAGGTACTGCGTTTTCTCTTTTTTCTTACGTATCAGCTAAGTTGCGGAATGCGCTAGCTGATTTTATCCCTACCTATGAGTTTACTGGTTTTAAAAGAGAATCCAGGGCCGCATTTTGTACAGCGGCTCTTCTTTTTAATAAATATATCTTTAAATATTATGTATTTATGTCTGGATTTATGAAAACCGTGTTAAAGACTGCAGGCACTAAAAACAGCAGGCACGTTTTTAGGAAATCGGTCAGATAGTGTACATAAATAAAACCATGTAGTACTGAGAGTGCTTTCTACCTCATGTACTCTTTAATAGAAGCTATGTCATGCCTATGCAAGCCTTTGAAATCGCTTCAAATGAGTCGAACTAGCCAAACAAAGCTTAATCAGAGCTTAAATTGATCACTTGATTCGCGGCACTAATTTAGACATGTTTAACCTCTGTGATTTTAGCTAAATGACCTCACTATGTCTTTCCTAGGCATTAAATTAGCCAGTCATGGCAAAAAGAGCATTGTAAGCAGTCAAATGGACTATTTGCTTCTACATTTCAGCCAACTAGTAGCCCTTACGTGACATTTACTTTCAATAATTCTGTCTGGATTCGCAAAAACGTAGCCACAGAATTTGACTTGTCACTGATAATCGTGATACAATTCTGTCTTAGCGCTAGCTTTCCACAAGGCTTATCATAGCTCAAATAAAGGGAAATAACTCTCCTGGATGCCTTTTCAGGCCAGGAGGACTAGTTTCACCGTCTTTTCGATGAATCATGAATTCTACAATTTAATTAAGAGTGCTTTGAACATGAAATTGGAGCCACGGTCTACATAAACACACGAAGGCACAGATGTCAAAAACGGCGGCGGAGAGTTGATCAAGTTTAGCTTTCTATAACCTGCATCGTCCTAAATGGACTAAACAAGAGCTTCCTACATCGAGAATGGATCGAACTTTAAACAAACTAGGCCATAATCATGAGTTGGCGAGCACTTCAACATGTCAACACTTCAACAAACTGATCAATCATCAGCCGGAAGACACGCAAATAAAATTCTTCCGCGCTAGCGAATCACAGACAGTTCTGATAGTTAGCGAAGCCGAGAACGCCTAAAATTCATCAAACAAGGAAATTCTACTCACGATCAGCGCTTGAACTCATGTTCTTCACTCTGCTCCTGGCCATGCTTTGCTTGCAAATAGCAATGTCCCGGATGAACTTGATTTTTGTCGAGCGCGGAATGGCATATCCACATTTCAACAGATTTTTTTCTAAGTCTTTAGCCAAATCAAAGTTCAGGGCAAATAACGCCAACAGCAGCTGGAAATGTCTAGTCCATTGCACCTATAAGCCCTAAATTGGTGTGGCTAAAGATCTTTGCTGTCTAAAGCAAGCACAACATTATCGCTACAGGGCAAACGGCCTACTCTTACGGGACTAAATGTTCCGTTGATACATATCAGGCCCGCCTTACCGCGTAGGATAATAGACGACGCTTGCTAGCAAACCGTTAGACTTGCACCTTCATTGGACTTAATGATGTCCTCAGGCAGACTTCCTTTAGACAGCAAATACAGAACGCTAAGCGATCGGCTCCATGTCAGAGTCAACGAACGCGCGAACTGAATTCAAACGAGTGAAGCCTGGACTAAACCTAGTAGAAATTCGAAGGGGGGAGGGGGGGGGGGTGGTAGGATAAATAATTTAAAAAAAAGGAAGATCAATGAAACATGCGGCAAGAAGTTCTCTACATTTCATGCTAGGTACGAATTACAATCTGCTGTCATAGCGAGAGCAAGGAAGAAAATTAAATTGAAGAAATAAGCAATTAAAAAAAAACCACTTGATTTCGTTTTAACACGGTTTTCATAAATCCAGACATATTTAGTAGGCATCTGTAGATGTTATGTATTTTAACTGTAAATGTAATGTCTCCAAGATATTAGCTCCTGTAGTTATTCGGAAAAAGCTTATGACTGTATGTATGTTACCTTTAGCAGGGCGCATGCGCACACTTTTTAATCTGCGACTCCAGTGCTTACCATATGACAGATAAAATGACTTTTCTCTTCAATATATAAGCCATCTAATTCTTACGCTATATTGACAAGGGCGGTTTGGAGCTGTGAGTAGGCGTGGGATTTGTCACATATGGTTTAGCTCAATGCCGTACCGGGAGGCAAGGTCGGTAGCAGAAAGCAGCGAAGGGCCAACTGCGTCCAAAAGCGATCGCACGGGCCGAAATCCCGGGATGACTCGTTTGGTACGACGCTCCAGCGCCGGTGTCTGGAGGTACTGCGTTTTCTCTTTTTTCTTACGTATCAGCTAAGTTGCGGAATGCGCTAGCTGATTTTATCCCTACCTATGAGTTTACTGGTTTTAAAAGAGAATCCAGGGCCGCATTTTGTACAGCGGCTCTTCTTTTTAATAAATATATCTTTAAATATTATGTATTTATGTCTGGATTTATGAAAACCGTGTTAAAGACTGCAGGCACTAAAAACAGCAGGCACGTTTTTAGGAAATCGGTCAGATAGTGTACATAAATAAAACCATGTAGTACTGAGAGTGCTTTCTACCTCATGTACTCTTTAATAGAAGCTATGTCATGCCTATGCAAGCCTTTGAAATCGCTTCAAATGAGTCGAACTAGCCAAACAAAGCTTAATCAGAGCTTAAATTGATCACTTGATTCGCGGCACTAATTTAGACATGTTTAACCTCTGTGATTTTAGCTAAATGACCTCACTATGTCTTTCCTAGGCATTAAATTAGCCAGTCATGGCAAAAAGAGCATTGTAAGCAGTCAAATGGACTATTTGCTTCTACATTTCAGCCAACTAGTAGCCCTTACGTGACATTTACTTTCAATAATTCTGTCTGGATTCGCAAAAACGTAGCCACAGAATTTGACTTGTCACTGATAATCGTGATACAATTCTGTCTTAGCGCTAGCTTTCCACAAGGCTTATCATAGCTCAAATAAAGGGAAATAACTCTCCTGGATGCCTTTTCAGGCCAGGAGGACTAGTTTCACCGTCTTTTCGATGAATCATGAATTCTACAATTTAATTAAGAGTGCTTTGAACATGAAATTGGAGCCACGGTCTACATAAACACACGAAGGCACAGATGTCAAAAACGGCGGCGGAGAGTTGATCAAGTTTAGCTTTCTATAACCTGCATCGTCCTAAATGGACTAAACAAGAGCTTCCTACATCGAGAATGGATCGAACTTTAAACAAACTAGGCCATAATCATGAGTTGGCGAGCACTTCAACATGTCAACACTTCAACAAACTGATCAATCATCAGCCGGAAGACACGCAAATAAAATTCTTCCGCGCTAGCGAATCACAGACAGTTCTGATAGTTAGCGAAGCCGAGAACGCCTAAAATTCATCAAACAAGGAAATTCTACTCACGATCAGCGCTTGAACTCATGTTCTTCACTCTGCTCCTGGCCATGCTTTGCTTGCAAATAGCAATGTCCCGGATGAACTTGATTTTTGTCGAGCGCGGAATGGCATATCCACATTTCAACAGATTTTTTTCTAAGTCTTTAGCCAAATCAAAGTTCAGGGCAAATAACGCCAACAGCAGCTGGAAATGTCTAGTCCATTGCACCTATAAGCCCTAAATTGGTGTGGCTAAAGATCTTTGCTGTCTAAAGCAAGCACAACATTATCGCTACAGGGCAAACGGCCTACTCTTACGGGACTAAATGTTCCGTTGATACATATCAGGCCCGCCTTACCGCGTAGGATAATAGACGACGCTTGCTAGCAAACCGTTAGACTTGCACCTTCATTGGACTTAATGATGTCCTCAGGCAGACTTCCTTTAGACAGCAAATACAGAACGCTAAGCGATCGGCTCCATGTCAGAGTCAACGAACGCGCGAACTGAATTCAAACGAGTGAAGCCTGGACTAAACCTAGTAGAAATTCGAAGGGGGGAGGGGGGGGGGGTGGGAAGATCAATGAAACATGCGGCAAGAAGTTCTCTACATTTCATGCTAGGTACGAATTACAATCTGCTGTCATAGCGAGAGCAAGGAAGAAAATTAAATTGAAGAAATAAGCAATTAAAAAAAAAACCACTTGATTTCGTTTTAACACGGTTTTCATAAATCCAGACATATTTAGTAGGCATCTGTAGATGTTATGTATTTTAACTGTAAATGTAATGTCTCCAAGATATTAGCTCCTGTAGTTATTCGGAAAAAGCTTATGACTGTATGTATGTTACCTTTAGCAGGGCGCATGCGCACACTTTTTAATCTGCGACTCCAGTGCTTACCATATGACAGATAAAATGACTTTTCTCTTCAATATATAAGCCATCTAATTCTTACGCTATATTGACAAGGGCGGTTTGGAGCTGTGAGTAGGCGTGGGATTTGTCACATATGGTTTAGGGGCCGACATATCTCTCCCTCAATGCCGTACCGGGAGGCAAGGTCGGTAGCAGAAAGCAGCGAAGGGCCAACTGCGTCCAAAAGCGATCGCACGGGCCGAAATCCCGGGATGACTCGTTTGGTACGACGCTCCAGCGCCGGTGTCTGGAGGTACTGCGTTTTTCTCTTTTTTCTTACGTATCAGCTAAGTTGCGGAATGCGCTAGCTGATTTTATCCCTACCTATGAGTTTACTGGTTTTAAAAGAGAATCCAGGGCCGCATTTTGTACAGCGGCTCTTCTTTTTAATAAATATATCTTTAAATATTATGTATTTATGTCTGGATTTATGAAAACCGTGTTAAAGACTGCAGGCACTAAAAACAGCAGGCACGTTTTTAGGAAATCGGTCAGATGTATACGAAAGGAAATTGAGAATATAGCTAGGTAAACATTACACAGGCCCCCTTCTTCATTCACAGCAGAAATTTGAAAACGGCTTTCATACTCTAGAAACACATCAAATGTTTTTGGTGCACACAATGCCGAAGAAATTTTGAAAACGCAACAAGGAATAAAGATCGATCCACGATCGTGCAACCCCTACCTATTTCGATCACGTTAAATCACTAAAGTATCATGTCATGTCACAATATCACCACGTAAATTGGAAACTGTCACCAGTTAAATCCAAAGACCTCGTAATTTGTCACAGTAAAATTCCGAACCCCTTTCAAGAATGTCTCTTGCTGTCCCAGAGGACACTCGTACGAATATCCCAGGTGACTGTAACATGAAGTAGTTGTATTGGCATTTTCAGCCATGTGTAGGTCGTGACCTCCTCCAAACGTTGGTCCCAGGCTGCTGTCACAGTACATGGCATACTCTTGATGCTTGACCAGTGGCATTTTAGTTGGTCCCAGGCCAATAGGGTTGACCATACTAAATAAGAAAGCTTCTTTGCATGTTACGTACTCACCTACACCTGTTGATTGCAATGACGGAGACGATATTTAGAAGAAGTGTTTTTATTTTCCTTTTCAACGAGAAGCAGGCCTTTTCTGTTATTTGTTCAGACCAAGACTGATCTGACAACAGGAAATAGATTTTGTTCACTCATTTTATACAGATTTTCTAAACTACTGAATCTTTGTTTTAGTGAAACGCTTGCTCCAAATGATAAAACAATAAATAACACAAGGTTGACTGTTTTGTAGAGTGATAGAGCAGTTTTAATACGACTGACGGAAACCGAAAAAACTCAAAATCACCATAAACTCAGAACAAATTCATATTATCAGTGCAATGCACAAATTTACGGACACCAAACATTGTCTTAGTTGTATTCATGTAGAGTTTGATGGTTTCAGCTGAACTGTAACTAAAGTAAGTTTTATTAATGCGTCCTGTCTCTCAATAAAAATACTCATTAAGTAATAACACCTACTTGGACTGTTCCACGATAATTCCGTGAAGCCTCCAAAGATATGCTTTCCACTTTTCACAATGGTTAGTGTGGGTCCCTGGTTATCACACTTGGAATGAAAGGTTTTAACTGCAAAGCCATCTCGAGAAGCTCGGAACAGAAGACGCCAATCTCCTTTCAGAGGAGGCAGCCAGCCTTTAAGTAGTCTTCGGTGCTCTTCGTCTGTCAGAATCTCCGAGTCTTTAAACGTGCAATTTATTTGATTCAGTATCCCTTGAATCTGGTAAAACTTAGCTTCTGCCTCAAGCTCCTTGTGACATGTTGCACCTTCTGGTAAAACCAACTCTCCGCTGCGAAGATAATTTAGTATAAACCGAAAGTGAGTTCCGTCTCGGTCGATAAAGAACGTGTCTTCCTCCGAAGGCTTCATCTCAAACTTCCCTGAAAACAATGCCGCTAGCATCGAGTTTGGATCTTTAGTCAGCGTTTGAACGCTTGTTGTGAAGAGGTGGCCGCCTACATTGAGTTTTACTGTTGAGGAAAATATAACATTTTCCAGCTTCCTCGACATAAAATCAATTGCTTCTTGCTCCTGGCGAAGTCTTGTTGCCTCTCGCTGAAAGATTTCACAAGCTTCTTTAAAATAATTTTCTGCATCTTTCAGGTCCCGTTTTCCTGAGTTTTCCTCTTTCGCAATACCTTGATTATCCATGCTTTCTTTTAAAAGCAAAATAAAGCTACAGTCTTGAAAGTGGAAGCGGGTGTCATTTTGCACGCGGAGAATTGCCCCACTATTATATACAGTTGGTAACTAGGACAACAAACTCACAAGAACTCATTTTCGTTTATGAGCATTTCTGCTCTCTGGTGACACAAAAAGCACAAGGGCATCAACAGCATTCAGTTCCTAGGAGATTCTTACTAACACACAGTCAATACGCTTTTTCTACTTAGTACGAACCTTTTCTTAAACTCAAAGAACAATTAGTTTTCACTAAAAATAGTTAATATGCATCAAGGATGCATCTGGCGCCAAGGCAGGCCAGTAAACAAAGCGGGAAAGTTAGTACCTTGTACGTTCCCAAAACCCGCATAAACTATGCCTATGCTCTCTACATCACTTCAGAGCATAAAATGCACTTTCTTGACCCTCTTTTCCCAGTTCTTAATCTTAGCCGTATTAAATGAAAGGTTAATTTTTGAGGGTCGCTAGGCCTTGTAGTTAGCGCGATGGATTTGCTATCGTAAGTACATCGGGTTAGAGCGAAGACTTATTGCCAATTGTGCTCTGGTCTTTTCTCCACACTGGAATACTGATTCAATGGCTGTCATTGAATCTATTATCACAACCTGTAACAGTATAACAACCCAAGCATCGAGGGAGGATCACAATAATACTGAAGTTCCTCATACTATAAAAACCGTTGTTAAGCATCGCCTTGTTACCAAGCCAACCTAGGCTTGTAAAAACTAAGGTTGAATTGATAATAGAAGGTAAACATGGAAAAGAGACTTTCTCTGGGCGATTAATTTCACATCCATTTCAAAACGATGACATTAATATCTGATTAAACACAAGCCGAAAGAGAAGAACACGACGCCTGGTTTATCTAGGTCCAAACATATAAATTGCCTGATTTTTCCTAATGGGAAACACCAACGATTTTCGACCTGCTGACCAAACTAATTCGTAAAGTCAATTGACCTCTGAAGGGTTTCCCGAGTCATTCACCATCCCAAAATAACTCCAAATATTAACGCCAAACGGTACACTGTTGCTGGTAATTCTTACTCTAATAACCCCAAACTTAGCGGTTCCTCTCTAATTTTGGCGATGCATATTTTCAACCACGTTTCTTCCTCAGGCTTGCAAGTTAGTAGAATCAGTGTAGTCAATAAGAATGAGAAAAAAAACTCACAAGATGCGTGACACTATGTCGATAAATTGAATATGAGGATCAAAAGGCTCTTAAAAGTGTCAAATAGTTGTTGTTGAATCGGTGTAGTACCTGACTTCCTTAGTTCCTAAGCGCTGTGGTTGGTTAAAGTGCACATAACCCCAAAAACCTTTTTTCGCTAAAGCAATAAAGCTTATTTTGTGGAGTAATGTGTCGCAAAAATTTTTCGATTTGGTTAAATCTTTGATTTTCTATGGCTCGTCAAAGTACGTCAAAATGCCGCCATTTTGGTTCACGACCGAGTTTAACGGGGAATGGGTCGAGGGCCGGATGTGACGTCAGATCGAGAACACGATGATTCTGAGATTCGCATATTTACTTGTTTCTGTGGGAAAGGCCGGAAAAGTTGTTCGAAAAAAATGCTAGCCAGGTGCGCTGTATTGTCATGTAGCAACACAACAAACTTACAGGAGATACTCCGCTACATGCCATACCGTTTTATGGAGATGATCGTCCTGAAGAGAAGAAACGTACAAAGGGATGGCTCGATTTCGTGAAAGCGAAACGTGCAAAAGTGATAGCCGTGTAAGTGTTCGGTGATCTGTTCTATAAAGCATTTAATTCAAACCAGATGATCTCGCTCGATGCCTGGATTTTCAGAGAGAGGAAGGGATTTTGCTGACTCAGTGGCTTTGGAATAACCGCTTGTCCATAGACTGCCGTTGTTGCATCTGATCTGAGAAACAACAGCAGTCAGTCGGCACAGCTGACAGATAGTTTTGTATTTGCCCGCTACTAATCTTAAAACTCCATTTCTGAAGCCATACAGGTTTAATTCCTGGATATTCAGTAACACACTTTAAGATAACATCAGCACCAATATCTTCAAGAACAAGATCATTCTTCTTTGAGTCTTGACAACCTTCTAACTCACTTTAATACAATAATAACAACAATAACATCCGCTGATGTTTTGAAGGGAAGCGACGCTACAATTTCCACACTCGCACGAAAAGAACACAAGCATTGTGTCATGGGATAATCATTTTGATCTACTTTGAACGCATGAAGTTAAAATAATTTGAGAAAGTAAAGGGACTTGACTTTTATTTATACGAAAGTATGTTAATGCGAGATCGAAGAATGCGCGAAAATAGTAAATACGCTCCACGCGCTACAGTCTTACTAGGATCACTCTTTGACTTCTACATATCATTGCCTTCGGGTCTGTCCATCAGAGCTCGTGAACTCGAGTTCTTTGTCAGCATCCACCTCATTTGGCTGTCCATTCTTCGTTGGCCAGAGAGTTGTCAGCATATAAATCAGCTCGGTCGTCATCGTTTAACTATTCACTTTGCGTTGTTGATAAGTGCGAGTCGTCATTCTCTTCAGCGATATAATAAATTTCGGAGTCTTCTGAGTCAAACCTCATTTCAGAACCCGACGAAGTAGAAGAAATCTGTCGACTGTGGAGCCCCAGCGAAAAACTTATGCGGCAAAAAAGGCTTCTACACTCGCACAGAGTAAAAGGCCCGACTGGGACAGCCGAAGCTTTCGTTCTCGAAGTGACGTCACGGCCTTACTCTCCCCAGATTCCCCATGCTCGGTCGTGAACCATACGAAACTCGGTTTCAAAGGGGCACAGAAATTCGAGGATTTAACCAAATCGAAAAATTTTTGCGGCACATTACTCCACAAAATAAGCTTTATTGTTTTAGCGAAAAAAAATTTTGGAGGTTAGGTGCACTTTAAAAAGTCTCGTACGACATGAGTCAAAATGTGTTGTAGAGTCGCTGCCAATCAGATGTACATGTAGGACCAAAACTAGCAGATGTAGGAACCAAATCAGATGTAGGAACAAACCTAGTTTTGCCTGGATTCTATACTTTTCCCGCGCCTGGCACGAGTTCTGATTGGCTCAACATGTTAGACCTGCGCAGTGGTTAACTAGCAAATTATGGCTGTGGACAGGAATGATTATCATACATTATGGTCCTGGGTATTAGTCTCAGAAAATCATATGTAATTCATTCAGAGCAATACATGTGCTTTGCACCCGCATCAAGAAAATAGTTTTAATTATTGCTGTTTGTCAGCTAAGCCACAACTGAGTTAGCTAAGTGGGATTGTCAAAACTACGCGACTACGTTACAATTCTAAATGTCCACCAATTGAATAATTCACGGCATTCAACGTTTATTGTATCAGTGTTTGGTAATCAAATTGATTATTCTTTTTGACAATAAAATTATGCGATAAAATATTATAAAACATAGCACGACGTTTCGACGCTTCCAGAGGGTCATTATCAAGTGAAAGTAAAATGATGAAATAGAGTATATATAGTGAAGAGATGAATAAATTAAAAGGAATTGAAAGTTAAACAAAGAGTTTGGCCCTAATGGAGTCGCTCTGGGTGTTTAAATTGGGTCTTATTGTTCTTATGTACAACATAAGAGGGCCTTTAGAGGGCCACTGGTTTCTCAGTTTTTTAAGAACACTGACGAACTTGTTAAATTATGTTGAGACCCGGTCCAAACTACGTATGCACGCCGAATAAATTTGAAAAACCAGCTTTATTTCTACGTTTAGGCCTGCGGTAACGTAGCGTTCTTGTAGAGGTCGTTTCGAATGATAAGTATTTTGCGACATAAGTTGTGACTGCAGTAAATTTCAACCTTAATTTTGGCCTTAAATAAGAGGGCGTCAAAGCTGAGGGAGCGTCCACTCTACGACGGAGAAATTTGAAAACGCAACTATATGCCTGATTTTTGTAGCTCACTGTAAAACCGAATGTTGCATATGGTAGCTGTGAGTGCGATTTCGCGTTTTTTTTCCAGCGATTCTCTCTGGGAGCAAATTACATCTGAATCAATTACAAAACTAAACGCAACATTATATTGAAGTTTGGTTACATTAATATTTCTCCTGAAATTTACGAGTTCAACTTATACTCAAACGGGCCCAATGAAACATGAGCATTGTTTTTATTAAGCAGCTTGTCTGAATAAGCGATTGAAATCCATGCAAGTACACAAGTGACCTGTTAAAGGTATCAACAATTTCTCATCTTTTCTCATAATGACATTTCTCAAGCAACTCATTCCAGACACTCTAAATATGACAGCTGGTCACTTCTCAGTTGAAATGAGTCACGTCACCTCCTTTGAAAAAATGCACTTCTCGAACTTGTTGACGAATTAAACGCAATATTGCTAGACTTGTATTTATTTGGCAAAACATGCCGTTATCGTGCCGCGCACGAACTGTACCATAGACCCTGATAGTTATGAAATATTAACAGTTGAACTACGTGGCTAACATTAAAGCTACTTTCTGCAATCTAATTGGCTGAATTTTATTTTTATGCATAATTTTGTCTTTCCCCATATAAATGACTAATCTGAGTATAAATAAAGCTTGAGTCACAGGGCGCGTAACTTGCAATATTGAAGATCTTTCCTTGAAACGTAACCGGGAATTTGTGTCGAAGAAACACCAGAGCAAGTTTGGAAAATGCTGTGGAACGATGGAGGGAAATGTAGGATGGGGAATAGGGAAATGCACGGAAATGCATGAATAGGGAAAGTAGAAAACACGAGCCGCAGGCGAGCGTTTTCTACATTTTGAGTGTTCTGAATTTCCGGAGTGTTTTATCACAGTTTATTATATGACTTGGGTTTGTAGCCGATCTAACGCGTGCTCTGATTGGCTAATACTAGGGCATTATTCTCCCGTAATGCCCACAGGCCGATTACAGGCCTGCAAAAGCCAAGCAAAAAGCCATATAATAAACAACTTACTAACCTCGAACGTTCGGTCTTTATGGGAAAATCTCGAACCGAGACCTTGCCGTATTGACCGAGCGATAAAGACCTCACTCTCGGTTAATAAGTAGTTAGTAATACACGGCTTAAGCTTCTTCGTTTGCTTTATGATAGAGATTTTATACGCCGCGAGTAGAAACAACAAAGCAAACAGATCGACAAACTGACGCAATTTAATACCACTAATGTGCTACGTGCCTTGTCTTCAAAACTTTCTGCTGCTTTCGCAGAGAACTCCAACACAAATTTCTCCAAAGAAAATGTTTCTCGACATCTCTCACAAAAATATTAAAATATAGAGGTAATGTGGTGAAAAGCAATAAAACACGCTTTTTCTTTGTTTTATACTCTGATAAAACATGGGTTTTGATCAATCAGAGCGCGCGCAAGGTCCTCTCTATATTATCATTTCATAGAGGAGTCCCTCCCGGGTTTCGAACATCGCGCAGTCCAAGGCCGTTGTACAGTCGATTGCACCGGCTGTCGAGTTAGTTATTCTTTGAATTTCTGACACAAGTACTCAATATCTTACCGCAGAAATGATCTACATGGAATAGATTTTCACATGAACGTCTTTATATGTAGAAGCTAATTATATAAATAGCTCATTTCCCAAAGGTGTCCGCTTATACAGGTTTAATTGTTTAACTGTACTCGATTACCGAAAACTGAGGAGATATTGAAAATAACACAATTGATGAGCTGTATGAATTTCGAATTACTGATTCAAGTGCTGATTAAAAGAATTGGACGATCAAAATTGAGGAGAATTCCAACGAAGCTTTCGCTAATATTATACAGTATTGTATAAATGCTTCAAAGATGAAGACAGACATGGAGGAATAATTTGAACAAAATAGTTGAATAAAAAAAAGGACTGGGAGTTCAGCAGTCACTAATATTGCCTTGGAAAGGGAAGAATAAAAAAGAAAAAAAAGGAGTCATTATAACACGGGGTATTCGTATTTGGTAACCCATCCAAGCATAAACCCCGCTGAACAGGGGGGTGTTATGACTTTACGTTAGATAATTATTTTTTCTCAAAAGGTAACAAAGAAAGGAAAACAATAACTGAAACGAAAAACATAGGAATGAAAAAGAGATCTCGAATTGCGTTTTGCCAGTGGGCTTTAACTTTAACTTAACCTATGGATTAAAACCTCAAGTCAGTGGCATCAAAATTGCCACTATTTACAGACGATCCATTTTTCAAGTTGAGTGACTCATAGATAATTTGGTTTTATCAACCGAGTTGATAATTAACAATTAGACCCGTAGCCCGAAAGGGCTACGGGTCAATAGCCCATGAGGCGAAGCCGAATGGGCTATTGACCCGTGGCCCTTGAGGGCGAAGGGTCTAATTGTTTTAGTATCACCCAACTAGTTGGACAGAAAAGACAATAAAAAGGTTAGCAAATGCAAGTTGAAGAAATATTTATTTGGGGAAAAAACGAAAGAAAAACTTTAAGAAAGAAAGGCTTTAACTTTAACTTAACCTATGGATTAAAACCTCAAGTCAGTGGCATCAAAATTGCCACTATTTACAGACGATCCATTTTTCAAGTTGAGTGGCTCATAGATAATTTGGTTTTATCAACCGAGTTGATAATTAACAATTAGACCCGTAGCCCTTTCGGGCTACGGGTCAATAGACTCGTGGCCCTTGAGGGCGAAGGGTCTAATTGTTTTAGTATCACCCAACTAGTTGGACAGAAAAGGCAATAAAAAGGTTAGCAAATGTAAGTTGAAGATATATTTATTTGGGGAAAAAACGAAAGAAAACGGGCGAATTTCGCTACTCGATGACTATTACTAATAGTCCCCTAGTAGCGTAACCAATCAAAATGCAGGATTTGCATTAGTCCACTAGTTGGGTGATACTAATGTGAATTAGCCAGCGTAAAGAGATTCGAGAGTTGACGTTCGAGCGTTAGCCCTTCGTCGGAGCGAATCGAGGAATTGTGGGTTGTGTGTGGTTTATATACAAGAAAGATGGAGCTACGCTATTGGTTGGTGCATGGTAACGTGAAAAACAACAGAATAAATTAATTGAAAGAAAGGCGTTCGTTGATACCGTGAGGGTTTTCCAGATGACAGTTAGAACCAACAATAACATTGAAGGCTGGCACAATGGCCTGCATCGTAGACTGATAGCAGTCCCTTTCAAGATAGTCGCGAAGGCGCGCGAAATAGCGGAGCGAAAGAGGAAAACTGCAGCGAACGAGCGGAGGGAGCGTAGTGAAGAGGCGGGAAGTCTCTTCTCGTGTTTTTCTCATTGCTCCAGTCTCGCCGCGCTGTGCGCTCTCGGTTCGCACGCTCTCGCGACTATCTAGGGGACTGCTAGCAGTCTACCTGCATCGCCGTGTGTCGGGCAAATGGAGCAAGCCATTCTACCTCCTGCTCGACCTTCTCCATCAAGAGGCTCGGTTGACAGCTCTACGAATTCGTTTGGTCTCAGAAAAAAAAAACTTAAGAGGATTCAAAGAGCAAAATACCGCTCCCTTCAGGCCAAAATATTCCACTATTGGGATGATTTTTCCAATGAGAGAAACACTGCGGAACAACTCCTTAAGCAATGTGCACGCCTGAATGGCCCGTCGCGAATATTCGCTCAGCGCTCCAATTAAGAAATGTATTTGAAGTCTTTTGGCTAAGCTCACCGTAAATAGTTCCATTATATAGAATATATACTGTACAACGAATTAAAAGGGCGCGTGACCACCAAATCTCCCCATTGTGACTAGCTACAATAGAGAGTAAGAAAAATTTGTTTGTTTCCATACTACGGTTTTTGCGTGATTTTCTTTTCGACCGCCAGCAGCAGAGGATCGGTCTGTTGTTGATTCAAGTACAGGTGACTCAACGTGATCAAACTGTGGAATCTCCATTTCTCGAAACTCTAGCTAACTCGAACCAAAAGTCGTTCTCCTCCTCAGTCAAAAGCTGTAATATCTCGCAGAATTTAACTGGAAATACTTAGCTCTTATTAACCGAGCAGGAAGTCTGTACGGGAGAATCTTGACCGAGGTCGTGAGTACAGACCGAACGAAGTGAGTACACACGACCGAGGTCAAGATTCTCCCATACAGACCGACTAAGCTCGGTTAATAAGATGTTTCGTATTATATGGCAAACAAGAACAATTTAATTCGTTCAATGTAACTGGTTTGTACCAACTGACAAGTGGCTTGCGAACAGCGATGAGCTGAACTTAATTCTGCCAAAGTTTGCTCGCCCTCTTTACTTTTTTTCTCATCAGGCTTTTTGGCACTTCCGTAAATAAATATTTTTAGAAGAAAATAGTCAACATTTTTGCATTTCAGTTTGCAACGTTTTCACCGCAACTTTTTTACCGGTCTAGATGCCGGTCTAGATGGGAAAATCTAGACCGCTTCAAATATCGATTTTCAGCCAATCAAATTCGAGAATTCGGTAGTTCCCAGTCCTTGTAAGACACAGCCATATAATAAGGTCAAATAAGACTGCTCAGACTCAAGGGACATTATCTGCGGTCTGGATGGAGAAACTCCCATATAAATAGGACGGAGCTGGTCGTCATACCTTAAATAAGCAATAGACCACAAGTTTCCATGGGTTATTTAACAATTATTCCATGAGCGCGCGTTGGATATGAGATGATAGATAGCCAACGAGGCGCGTAGCGCCGAGTTGGCTATAATCATCTCATATCCAACAAGCGCGAGTGGAATAATTGTTTTATTAAAAACGCCTCCCAAAAATAGAAACTAGGCTACAATAAAAACAAAAAGGCCCAAAAAAGTCACGCATACGCTCGCCATCTTTGTAGATCATGGTATAATGGCTCATATACCATGATGGCTAAGCCAATGAAAACTCTCGAATTGCATTATCCAATGATTCAGTTTTTAATAAAAGCTGATAAACCACGCGGGATGTTGGTAGAACACGAGAAGAATTTGTAAAGCACGAGCCGCAGGCAAGTGGTTTACGAATTCTTCGAGTGTTCTACCAACATCCCAAGTGGCTTATCAGCCTAAAACCCATAGAAACTTGTGGTCTATTGCTTTTATATAATAATTCAGAAGACGCGCGATTTTCCCATGGGTTTACCGGTACAATAACCCATAGCTGATTGACGAATCGGAGCGCGCGCATTGATTTGGTTATTATATAAAGGGGTTTAAAAAGCGGTCTTGGTACCTGAAAGGGTGTTAAGCCTCAAAAGGTCCACAGCAGGAACAATATCTTTGAGGGCATTGACACGAAAAAGGTCAGTGTCAGTTTATGTATCGCCGTAGAGGTGAAAAATTTACAAGCCATGCTCACAAAACGAGATCTTGATAGCTCTTCCGACGAGCACCCCCGTCCATTTAATATCTACGTTTTGAGAGAGAACGGCTTTCTAAAGGTGCAACAAGGCATTGGTTTTGCACGCACCTCGTCTGTTGCAAACATCTCTTCATCACGCACATAATATCCAGTTGAATTGCTTCCTGGGACGACATCTGCATTGATAAAAGTCCTGACTCCAGGAAGAGGTAGTGCGTCAGAAGGATCCACAGATCTACACGTAAAAATCACTAAATGTAACGCAGTGTTTTACGCACGAAACGCAGAAGAGTACCGGACGGGTGTTATAGAGTGTTTGTGCTTCGAGATTAAATTAGAATAGCCTTTGTGCGTGGTGACACCAGACTAGCAAAAATCACCACGATCAAGTCTTGATTTAATTATTTGAAGTTATGGTTTCTGTACTGAGGTGGGACAAAACAACAGAAGCCGGAGAAAGTCCTCGGAGTAAGGACGAGAATTAAAAAGCAGACCAACCAACTTATGTACCGGGTCTAGGATTTGAGCCCTTGCGACATCGGTGGGAAGTGGATACTCTCACCACTGCGCTACCATGTCCCCTAACATGGGCAGGTTTGGTTAAAACGAGGGCCAAATACAGTTCTCCTGTAACCAAACAGAAAGGTAGTTTCGGTAAGTTACATACATGAATGAGCCACTGCTACCCACTGCTTGTTGGGCTTAAGAAAAACAAGACAAGACAATTTTTCACATGTTCGTCTGACTCAAGCAGGAATGGTGCAAAGAGAAATGGTGCGGATACTCCTCGACGCGACCAAAAAGTCGTTAATATGCAATAAACATAACATAGGAAATTACTGTATCCCGTCCTGCATAAGTCTTATACCTTGGAGTTCATCATTTCATGTACCTGTGTACTTGGGCATGTCATCACAGTAGTGTGCCTCTCCTGTGGCTTGCTGAGCAGCTGTTAAAGGAGGCAGAGGCCTACGAACGACATTCTCCAATGGCTGGTCATCAGCAATTCTCTAAGCTCAGCAGAAAAGCAATTTTAGCAAGCAGAGGGAAAGACTACAACAGAAACCAACCCTGAGAGAAATTTATTTGGGCCAGTCACCGACGATGACTTACTTTCCGTGGTGTAGCCTGCATAGCTGGCGAGTTGGAAAATCACAATTGATAAAAAACGGTATTCGCACACAAAATCTTGCCAAAAAGGGAGTATTTTCCTTCTTGTCGCCCTCCGAGGTTTTCACCAATGCCTGTGCTTTAGCCCTGACACCAAGAACGGCCAAGAAAGAGACAGTGTTACTACCGAAGTATTTTGCTGATATCAAACTTCCCTATACTAATTCACCAGCAGAAAGTACGTAGAAATGTTTCGTTACCTGGTAAGTGTGTATGCTGTGGGTGATGCCTCTTTGCAAATGCTTGACTCCACTCTCAAAAGATGTGGGCTCTAAATCTTCAGCAACTGGCTGCAATTCATATCAAAACGCATATTCAACTTGCAGCGATCAACTGCTAATCACAATATTTAGCGCACTAGATTCTGATCGAGAGAAGTTCGAGGAGATCATAACTCGAACCCTGCTGCTTCAACCTCGTGCCCAGGGTCTTCCACGCCATTTTCAAAATCATCGAGGAGAAGACCATGGGAATGAGGTTGCTGCTGCCCAACCTCGTTTTCAAGGCTTTGCCAAACTATAAGGGAAAAGCCCTGGGAACGAGGTTGCCTACTTGTGTCTTTGTTAATGGACAAGACACCAGTTTCACAGTACTAGAACAGCAGCTCTCTCTACCCAATGCCAGTAGCAAAAATGGGTCCTGGGAAACTTGTCGCGTAAAAAAGAACGAAAAAAACAGCTGGGAAGTAACCTGCAATGAAGTTGCAACCTATCTAAATGGACTATCAACCTGTTCAGTCCAGTCACAGCTAGACAGGAGCAGTGTAAAGAACGGGAAACGCTCCATATTGCTTCTCATTCCCCCTTTTCGCATAATGATCATTTTCTTCGCGGTACTAAAATATCTAACCGAATGCCTGCAACAGATAAATGAAGTAGGGGAGTGGTTATGCTCGTTTTAAAAGAGTTACGTCAAGGTTTGCTCATCAGTTAAGACTATTTTTTTCCAGTTCGTTGTTTGTAATCCGTGTAAATCTTCTCCATCCTTGACCATCCCTTTTCCTTTACGTTGTGTTATTATCTCTTTGGTATTTTCAATCGTAGTAATTTAAAGGATATTTCGTGTGTTATTGACGTCTGACGTCTGATTCCTGATGCAGAAATCCGATTAACCTCGAAGTGTTGTTGGTGGTGAGTGCAATCATATCCGTGACCAAGGTCGGCTAAAATGTTCTCCTTTCATGACCATAAAATTAATGTGTACCTCGCCATTTCCCAGCTGTTGAGAAATGTCAGTAAATAGAATTTAAAGAAGAAACTCGAAGCAAGTGATCTCCTGAGCTGTATTCCACTTGACCTCCTTGTGCCTCGGATGCCAGCGACATATCTTCAGATAACAACTGACAAGCATCTTGAAAGAATGCTTTCATTCCAGAGTCTATAACAAATTTGGAGAACATGTTGGTACGTCAGTGTTGATTTCCTATTCTGATTTATTGGCGCTAAAATCGCCAAAAGAAACAATAATATCGTACCAAAACAGCAGTTTCTCTAGTCTCTTTCCGGATGTCACGCCGCCGTTGCGTGACATCCCAACAGACTTCACACTGCGGAGGTGATTACAGTTTCGCAATTAGATTCGGAAAAACAATATATGAGGCTTAGCAGGCGCATGGGTAACAGGTGCAGATTGATATGGGGCGGCATGGCACCCGTGATAAAACTGCAACCCTCTTTTCAACGCTTAAGAACTTACCTTCCAATTAGACTTATCATGGTTTTCTTAGCCATGACTGTAGTAAGAACCATGTCACCAAAACTGAAACTACAATCCTTGATTTGCCATGAACTGGATTTTGTTTGCTCGGCTTCAAGTTTCACTCTCATTGCTGCATTCACAATCGCAATGTCGTGTTCACGCTGACGAGCTTGTTTGATGGCGAAAACATATTCATTCTTTAAGAAATAGAAAACATGTGCCGTGTTTCTATCGAGTTATAGAAACACGAGTGAAAGTTTGGGAGAACGAGAAATGCTTTTTCGAGTTCTCCCAAACTTTCACGAGTGTTTCTATAACTCGATAGGAACACGGAGAACATGTTTTCTATTTCTTTTAGAAAATACCGCGACGAAGAAAAAGAAAAACAACTTGTTTACTTTGATCTTCAAAATGTAAATTCTCTTTGTTCGCGCCATCATTACGTCAACAGCTCATGTTAGTTCTGTGTTTCTATCGAGTTATAGAAACACGGTTCTAAACCAATCAGCGTGCGTATTTGCTTTGGGTTATTTTCTAAAAAAAAATAGAAACAAATTAAAACACCAAAATTTGTTGAGTAACGGCTTCAGTGATGTATTAAAGGTAAAAGTAATGTCTCTTCCATCAGTGTGTTCGAAATAAGAAATGATAAATAAAAATAACGCTGTTATTTCCGTTTTAAGTAAAGTCGAACCTCTCCACAACGGCTACCTTGAGACAGAGGAAAGTGGCCGTTGTAAGAGGTGACCGTTACGGGGAGGTAGGGATATAATATGACACATGTTTTTTGTCGGGGTTACAATTAACACTTAATGACTGGTCCCGAGGGGAACAGTGAATTTTGTTTCCCGAGAATCTCAATGTTTCCCGAGACGAAGTCGAGGGACACACTGAGATTCAAGGGAAACAAAATTCACTGTTCCCCAAGGGACCAGTCATTAAGTGATTTGTTATATAGCAAAACAAAACAAAAGCAAATTTTGAAAAACGCGCTGAGATTCCAGTGACAACATCAGGCCACGTGCAACAGCGGTCAACATTTCGCGGGTAATAGTGAACTATTTCCCGTTTGACGTCATAGTTTTCCCAATGTTGCCCGCTCATGGCATTTGGCGGGAAACAGTTTCATTGTTAGATGTCATGTGACCATGAACTAGCCAATGAATGGGCGCGCTGTAGCGGGAAAAACGCCAGCTACATAACACTTTTTATGTTAGAAAAACGCTTATTGTAGCATATAAAGTCGTAACACAATCAAATTAAAAAAAAATGCATCTACTATCAGTAAAACAAAACAGAAGTTTCGTAACCTTTTGCACTTTGTCTCCTCTACAGACACGTCAACTAAGCCGCTAAAAGTTATGGAGTGATGATTTTAAATTACCTCTCGCGTGAATGGAATGAGGATATTGATAAGAACTTCACTCGGTCCAAGAATCGTTCTTTTGAATTCTGGGTAAAAGTTCTCATCCAACTTGACTTTCCTGGTATTTCCATTAGCAGAACAAAAATAATTAATCATAATGAACGTAAACTCATGGCTCGCTAGTGATTTATTTTTATTTTATTTATTATTTATTTTTTGGCTATTTCTCCTTCGATTTTAATATTTTCATTTACTTTGCAAAATCACGCGAAACATACCGTCATATGCGCACAACAATTTACTTAGGTTTTTATATTGAACGCGATTTCATGAACAAAACATTAGTTTATGATAACTCAGCAATGATTTCCCGGCTCAATGTGGGAGAATATCATGTGATTTAAGAAAATGTCAGCCGGCGCGATTTCACAGGATAGTAGTCTCGCATGCAAACTTTGGAATAACAAATACATACTGGTTGTACAACGCTTTCGAATGGTAAACCATGGAATATCCCAGCAGTCACTTCTCTTTTCTCGGTATACACACGAGCCCTTAGAAAATACAGTGGTCAACACAATAAATGCGACATACGCACGGCGCATGATGGGAAGGTTGGATGTAATACAGTCGAATATACAACGGCTTTCCCGTACTCTGATTGGCTGTATTTTCTATGATGGGGGCAAGTTTCTAAAGAAACTGTGGTGCTGCGTCGGTGGGAGTATTACAAGATAATTTGGTTTCATCGACTGGGTTGATAATGTGAATTGGCCACCGTAAAGAGATTCGGAAGCTGACGTTCCGAGCGTTAGCCCTTCGTCGGAGCGACGAAACGATCAGCTTCAAATTTGTATTTTCTATGGCATGGTATAAAAGCTGATATACACAAGGTTCGAATATTTGTTATCAAGAACAACTGTGGTCTCCCCTTTATTATTCACACGACTTCGAAGACGTATTTACTATATAATATTATTTATTATCCAACTTTCATACACTGTACGAATTCCGATTTTCTGATTGGCTGATTTGTATCACGTGATACTGGGTTATGACGAAACAACCTCCTTGACATCATTATCGTGGTGTAATAGCCGTGGTGTAAATTCAATACACCACTGTCATTACACCATGGCTTCGGCTGACTCAAAATTTGGCGATTTCTTTGTGCAGTGTATTCAATTTGAATAATAAAAATGTTAACGCACTCATTGCTCGTGAATTACCAGGATTTACCTGCACTCGTTCACTAACAGTGAACTCGAAATTTTCAATACCGCACTCGCAAAGCCTCGTGCGGTATTGAAATTTCTCGTTCATTGTTAGTGAACTCGTGCAGGTAAATCCCGATAATGCACTCGCTGAGTGCGTTAACCTGTAAATAATCCTTATATTTCGACTGCTGGGTAATCTGAAACTACTGTATGGTCTGATCATTTCATTTTCCGTCTCGTTACCACGGTGACCGTGTAGCTACTGTAATGAACATGGACTGAATACCTGCTGCTGTAGCTAGTAACAGTGTACGTCTAGCGGCCATAAACGCTGGATTCAATCTGATGTTGGACTGGCAGTCATGATACAGCCACCAATAGACTGATTAAAAAAATAGAAAAAACGGAAAGTGAATGGCAAACTTGCATCACTCTGCCTTTCATAATAACTCGGCACATATTCTAGTAACATCTAATTATTAAATGCTATAAAATAAATGCTATGCTGATGATACTCAGTTGTATCTGTCTTTCAATTCTCTCAGTGGGGATGATCAAGTTTATTCTGTCGCTCAGGTTGAATCGTGTGTTAGAGATATCGACCGTTGGGTGTCTTGTAACAAACTTAAGTTGAATAGGGACAAGACGGAACTGCTCGTTATCAGTTCAAAATATCGGCCACGTCCATCTTTAGATAGTATTTTGGTTGGCGATCATCGTGTAGAGCGGTCCGACAAAGCTAGGAACATAGGAGTAGTTTTTGATGAGACCTTGTCACTGGACAAGCATGTGAGTTCCGTTTGTAAATCTGCTTTATTTCATCTTTGGAATATCGCGAGGATTAGAATATATCTGACCTCTGAGAGCACAAAGACCCTCGTCCACGCTTATTCACTTGTCAACTGGACAATTGTAACTCGTTGCTGCTCGGGCGAAGTATATGATTCAGAAGCTTCAGCGCGTTCAAACTGCGCTGCACGCCTTGTAGCTGGGCGACCTAGGGCCGGTTACCTGTGGAGCAGCGAATTTCCTTTAAAGTATTACTCTTAACTTTTAAAGCTCTCAATAATCTGGAGCCTCCGTATTTAAGTCAACTTATAGTCCCATATAACCCTACAAGAAATCTTAGGTCGGCTGGCAAACATTTATTAGAAGTACCGAATATGCGCCTGAAGAGCTATGGGGACAGGGCCTTTTCGCTCGCTGCCCCAAAGCACTGGAATGAAATTCCCTTAGATATTAAATTAAGTCGTTTAGTTGATGTTTTTAAATCTAGATTGAAAACTTATCTTTTTAGACTTGCCTTCAACTGACTTTTTGTTTTAGTGTTATTGTTAGTTAGATATTTATTAGATTGTTAAGCGATATAGAGCTTTTGTATATACCGCTATAGAAATAAAGTTATTATTATTATTATTATTATTATTATTATTATTATTATTATTATTATTATTATTATTATTATTATTATTGTAAGTCCTTAAAGTCTTGCTGCTTTTAACTTATGGTGCCGAGTTCAATCCATGAGCCTAGGGCAGTCATAAGTCTGCTGGATTACTTGATGGATAGGGTCCTCCTAAGTATGTGAGCAGTTCCAAGGAGGACGGTCTTCTGTAGCTCTGTTATTCTGATGTTGCCTGGGATTTTGCCGATGTAGTTTTCTGTTCCCTTCTTAACAAGCCCAAAAGCTCCAATAATTACTGGGACAGTTGTTGTTTTCATTCCCCACGTTTTCTCGATTTCAATCTCAAGATCTTTGTACTTTGTGAGTTTTTCCATTGCTTTCAAGGAGGTGTTCCTTTCTGTGGGGATAGACATATCGATAAGCAGACAGGTTCTTTCCTTCTTGTCTTTCACCACTATGTCTGGTCTGTTTGCTTTGATCTCTTTGTCAGTTTGGATTGACATGTCCCAGAGTATAGTCGCTGTTTGGTTTTCTGTCACAGTAGTTGGTTCATGTTCGTAGTGTTTATCTTGTACTTTGATGTTATAGTGTTTGCATATTGTCCAGTGGAGATATGCTGCAGCTTTATTGTGTCTTTGTATGTACTCTGCCTTGGCAAGCTCAGGGCATCCGGAGACAAGGTGATCAACTGTTTCTTGAAATTGCCCACAGATTCTGCACATTGGGTCGGTGCCATCTTTTAGGATCTTGTTTCGGTAGTAATTGGTCTTGATGCATTGATCTTGGGCAGCAATAATGAAGCCTTCTGTTTCTGATTTGAGGCCAGGTGTACTCAGCCAATTGTGGGTTTTGTCTTGGTCTACATCTTTCTCTTTTGTTCTTTTTGGGTACTGACCATGCAAAGTCTTTTCTTCCCATTTGCTCTTGAGTTGTTCTAAAGCTTGGTGTTTGGCTTTCAGCTTGATCCTTCGGGCATAGCTCGTGGCTGGCTCATTCTCTACCACTTCAGCTTCTGGTAAGCTGAGTTCTCGCTCGTATTTTGCGGTTCTTCCATTTTCCAGTTTATGATGTTGAAACTATAAGTGACGACTGGGACAGCAAGAGTGTTGATTGCGTAAATTCTGTTGGCAGCATTAAGTTCGGATTTGAGCACTAGGCGAATTCTGCGGTAGTACTCTTTCCGAATTTTCTCTTTCATCTTTGCATGTTGGATCCCATCTCCTCCATTTACACCAAGGTATTTATAGGTGCCTTCCTGCACCTATGTTTTCGGTTTTTGCCAGTTTGCCTCGTTTTATTATTATTATTATTATTATTATTATTATTATTATTATTATAATTATTATTATTAAATAAATAAATTAGTAATAGTTTTATAGTTTTATTATTATTATTATTAGCCGTCATTAGTATAATTTGTTTGTATGATTTAAACATCTCTGCATCATGGAATTCGTAATTTTATAGAATTTTGAATTTTTAATATCAATATTATCTCTATTTCTTTTATGTAAGTCATTTTTTTTTAATTGTGAATAAAGTTGTGAGCTATAATAATAATAATAATAATAATAATTATAATAATAGTAATAACAATAATAATAATAGTAATAATAATAATAAAAATATTATTATTATTATTATTATTATTATTATGTCAAATTGTAATTTTATATGTAGAACTATTGTTATTGTATTAGTAGTAAATTTATTAATCTATTGTTATTATTATTATTATTTAATTATTACTATTATTATTATTATTATTATTATTATTATTATTATTATTATTATTATTATTATTGCGAATGTTTGAGACAGCGTATAGGCGGATTCATGCTAACGTCATTGTTTACATTTTTGCTCATTTGCATACGGCTTTGCGTATAGAAGGAAACATGTTAGATATGAATTGACTTCAGGCAGCTAAAGAACTAGTGAAACTTAGTACATGGTGAAATTTTTAGCTCTTTGGATGTAATATTCAAGGAGAAATTGTCTTTCAAAAACTGCAAAATGTCTGGGTGGCAAAAGCGCTAATGAGCTCATACATTCTTTGTTAAATTTTAAGTTTTTAAACCCGTGTTGCACAAAAAGTATTCAATACATGAGGCCCATATTCACTGGCAGAGTTAATCGTACTATGACCTTTCAATATTCAGAACTGATTTATTTGTAGCTCCATCAGAAACTGAATTGCTTGTGCTAATGAGGCAAATATTGTAAACAAGGATTCCCCTATTCCCAGTATGAACGATTTTAGTGTTTTGTGATATATTTCATTAAGATAATTGATTGCTATTCTCTCAAATGTATTCATGTAATTATTTTATAGCCGATACTATGTACTTATTGACTGAGTGGGAGGGCCGGACGGGAAAATATTTGGCTCGAGGTCAGGGCGTACGGACCGAGCGCAGCGAGGTCCGTACGTCCTGACCGAGAGCCAAATATTTTCCCATCCGGCCCGACCTTACTCAGTCAATAAGCATTTTATCATATGACCAATTACTGTTGAAAATTTTGAAAATTCTGTTCGAGCCTAAATAGGACGCGATTACATAAGATCAGACGGCTGCGCGCGCGGAACAATTACATGAAAGTTTCTACAACAAAAGTTTGTCATTTAGTCTTTCAGTTTCTTCGCGTTAAACAAGAAACTCACAATTCATCGAAAAACACAATTCACGTTCTCATTTTTATTCATGCTAAAAAGCCAACAGAAAGTTGACATAAAGCTGTCAAAAATATGTCAAGCCATCAAAAACTTAGCGAGTGACAAAAGGTCGCTTCACGCTTCACTGAAATTGTTTACAAATCTTCATCTGAAGACTCACGAAAATGTCGGCGTCGTTTCAAGCTATTTGTCGACCTCTTGGATTCTCTAAAACAAGGGACAACCGGGCAACTGAATATTTATGACACATGTTGGCTCCTGCAAACAGTGCCTTGGTTTGCCGACTTTGCTGGTGTAGTGGAAATTACACGGTTAAACACAGGCGAGTTTTTATATTTATCTGGATGAACTTGTATTCGCATTCAGTTTTGTCTCTTCAAATAAAACTGACGTAGAAACTACAGAGCAGTTTATCCTACTGCACACACGGTATGTTTGTAATTTTTCTTGTTCAACCAACTTCTCCCAGAAACTCTGAAACTCGAAGAAAACATTTAAGCTTATAAGACTTATCGTACTTTGTTTACTTCTTCGGTTTTTTGTGGTTTCAGCTTCATAGAAGCGAAACCATATTGTCAGCGTGTTGTAAGTAAGTGAGTGAGTACGTAATTCGGAAAGCCGAAGTAGTGCCGATGGGACGCGGACTCCTCAGTCGATGGTTTATTGACATGTCCGAAGTATGTTTGTGACAAGCGTTTAATCATGGTCCTGGGAACGAGGTTGAGATTTCACAGTCGATATTTCTTCGCATATCACATCAGCACATGGTGAACGTCGAAGCAACGTTCTCTGATCTGTTTTCTGGGCGGCGGTGGATTCGGAAGTAAGTTGTCATATATTAGCGATGATTTTGTACTATTTAACTCTAGGAACAAGACAGAGCTCTCGGACATTGTTTCCGTTGTTTGCTGCTAAAACTACGTCTAGGATTTTTGATGGTTTCTGAGTAAATAGCGATTCCTGAATCAAAGTGCTTGTTTGGCAATCGTGATGGCAGACTGACTCGTGTAGCCCAACAGCAGCTTCTGTTGCTCCGTGTATGGCATTTCGCTGTGAGTCTAATTTCTCAAGATGAAAATAAAGTATAAAGTAGTGTACTTGTGTTTGTAGTTAATAATTTCAAAAATGCAATCATTGCATTTACAAGCAGAACATCCAATTTCAAACCATGAATTATGTAAATCGCCAGTTTAAAAAAATGAATGCAGTTTTTCATAACCTCATTTATACTCGCCTCTTGTAAAAAGTTAACAAAGGTTGCTGTTAATTTTGTTAAAAGGCATTTACATTGCTTAAATTGCCAGTGAATGCACAACTTCGGTTCTATTTAGTTATCTTGGGGTTAAGAAAACTGGATGCAATTTTTCATAACCTAATTTAAACTGGACTCATGTGAACAGTTAACAAATATTCATGTTGATTTTGTTAAAAAGCATTTACATTCCTTAGAGTACATTACAGGTTGAAATCAGCCAAAGTCGAATTGTGAGCCAAAGATAATTACTTAAATCCACAAAATTAAAGCGTTACATTAGCCTCACTTTGTATTGTAGTTAAAACAAAACAACCTATTTGTATCTACAAATATGCAAAGATTACTTGAATAAACTGTTACTGTTATTTCTTTACAACTAAATAGTGTTACAGCCTTCCAAGCTTCAACCTTGGTTCATTATCTTTGTTCACTGAAGTGTGATGCAGGAAAGGTCTTTAGCACTTCATAAAGTCTTCAAATGCCAACAAGACATTGCCCCAAATTTTGCTGAACACGAATAATATAAATAATATTTATCAAATTTTCAACCCAAGCAACAACCTTAGGCCTCAACATAGCCTGCAGAACAGGCGTAATGTTTTGCGTATTTCAGGTGAACATAGGCGAAAGCGAGGCGAACGCGAAGCGCGAGTCGCGTGCGAGGGAAGGAGCGCTAAAAAAATAACGCCTGTAGTCAGACCATTGTTTATGCTCTTCCAACCGTTCGCCTGGCGAACGGTGTTTGCTGATTGGTTACTTTATTGATTGATTTTTGCTGATTGGTTACTTTACATCACATGATCTTCGAATGTTTTTTCCAGGAAGTAACACGATCACGTACAGTGATTTAAATCAACAACAGATCGATTTGCGCTAATTGTTCAGTGAATTTAACTGGAAATACGGCACAATAGGACTCCTCTGCTCCCAGTAGCCCTTCGTTTATTCCCGAAGTTGCCTCCTTGGCCTTCCATGGGAAAGTAAGAGCGAAAGGCGCTAGCTAGTAGAAACCAATTTAATTCTCCACCGCGCACCGCTTGACAAAATAATAATATAATGCAGCGAATGAAAGGTAAAAGTTGTAAATCAAAAAGATGACAAAAACAAGCCAATAATTTTGAGATAAATCGTATGCTATATTAGTGCCACTTAGTTCTTTTCTCAAATGTATATTTTAACGAAGCGAATAAACTAAACAAACAAACCGCGGAGCTCGCCGTAAATTAATTATTCAGAAATTCAGCGTACAAAAATACTGTTCACTGTTTAAAACCTAAAATTCCCAAATAAAGGCAACCAAAGGAAAGAAACGTGACAGGAAGTCCAGTACCAATACATTTTCATTCATGATGAGGGGAAAACCTATCTAAAAGCTAAAAATTTTCAAAATTTCGCAGACGTGTATCGCCGCATGACAGCATGTTCAAATTAATTCTTTACGCTAAAGCGAAAGCTTGAGTTTACCGACAAGGGAATAAAATGTTTTCGCAGGGAGGAAAGCACCTCAACTGGAACGTTCATTAATCTTTTCATCTCCTGTTCTAAATAATCTTGGGGATTTCTCGGAGGGTTGTTTTCTTTGTCTAACGACAACCTCTTTCTTGCGCGTAATTCACGTCGAGCGTTGAGGGGCTCCGGTAAAGATGCGCTGGGAGAGGTTTTTGCGAGTCTCTTCACCGTTAAATTCTGCCAGTTATTCCCTGGTTGACTATCCTCCATGTTTAGTTTTAAATGTGACAAAAATTTGCATGTGTTGAAAATTTGCCTGGCACATTTCTGACAAGAACGTTTCGATTTTCAGTCGGAATCATTCAAGCGAATTCCAAATTCAGAAAAGTACTGAAAGTTTAACTCCTTTAAATTCTTGTCTTCGTGTCACAGCGAAAACGGGAATTGAGGTAGTTTTTAGACCGAGATAAATGTGGCAAAATCTGCAAACAGGATTGCCAGAATTTTTTCCTCTACCATACACTTTTGTTGGAGTTCGGAGGGACATAGCCGCATTCATTGCGAAACAAAGCCGCAGGTTTCGCGGCACCCACTGTATAAATCTGATATTTTTTCCCGCCAATAAATTGAAATCGTTTTGTGACTGGTTCTTCTTAATTAATGCACGTCAATCATTTCAAGGGGGCGGAAGAGCATAAACAATGGTGTGACTACAGGCGGATTTTTCTGGCCTCGCGCTTCGCGCTCGTTCTCGCGCTTCGCGCGCGCGCTCGTGTATCGCGCTGGCCCCGCTAATCCACCTGTCCTGCAGGCTAGCCTCAACACTTTACCTTGACTCACAGAAAAAAACTTTTCCCTCTACCATTCTTTTTTATTTATTTTTTTGTTAACGAAAATCCACATTCATTTTCCCATCTTTGTCCTTGTGCTCACATCCAACCCTTTTCCACTTGATTATTTGACAAACACCTGACCTGTGTTGACTTCAACTTCATGCACCAATTCCCATACTAAAATCTTACTTACTATAGCTGACACCACGTGCACTCCCGCGAGTGCTATTTTTTTTTTTTCTTTCTTTTGATCCACGATGAATTCTTTGATGCATTTGAAGGAAAGAAGTTTCGCCGACTGTTTGTTTATTGGACAGTTTATCCGGAAAAGTTGTTTTCTTGACCGCCTGTTTGCTTGTTGGTTTCTGAGAAAGGTGTGAGCTTCTTCCTGATTTGCGAGGAGTGTTAAATTTCTTTCTTTGTTTTCGGAGTGAGTTGGCGACTGAAGAAGTAGTTCTGCATGGGACAATTCGCCTGGATAGTAAAATTCGCCCTCAGAATGTTCACTTTCATGACTCATTGTGGAGAGAACAAACTTTGGCAGCAACAAAATATTGTTTTTGCCGTTAACACGCATCGATTTTGCCGCACTCGTTTCTAGTAGGGCCGTACGCATTTCTAGTAGGGCCGTACGTGTTTTTCCGGCCCTATCACTTTGACGCGTACCGCGTACGGCCCTCATACGGGACCTTTTTACTTATGGTTTTGCAAGGAAATTGCACGCGGGGCCGCACGGGTCATATGATAAAAGTCTTTTATACCCAGCATATTATGTAAGTAAGTTATTTTTTTTTTAAATTGTAAATAAAGTTGTTTATTATTAATAAAATACATATTATTATTATTAAGTTAAAGGGGCTACGTCACGGTATTTTGAGTTATTTCTACCATCGACAAAATTACCTCTAAATTCAAGGAAACCCGAAAATAATACTTACAAAGATAGAAAAACACTAAAGAGATAATAATAAACCATAAAGGAACAAGGATGGTTAAGGATGGAGAAGATTGACACGGATTGCAAACAACAATATTGAAAAAAACCGTTTAACCGTGACACAGCTCCTTTAAGGAAGCCGAAGTCAGTCGCATTTTGTACCAGTCTTGAAAAAGTGGGCATTTTACAACCCGAGAGAGGGTCAGAAAGCGTAAACTCACCTTGGGCAATGAAGTATTTTCTAAATTTCTCAAGCACTGACAAGTCAGCTGTCAGTTATTTGGGGTCGATTTTACAGTAAACTTTATACATGTACTGACATCATGAATGTACTTTAAACCTAACCTGGTTAAAAAAAAAAATGCAAGTTTTCTGCGCTTTTCTGATGAAGTATAACTGTTTACCCCATCAGAGCCTGGCCGAGAAACGCGGTAGCTTTGGGGATCTACAGTAAACGGAAATACTCTCACCACAACATTTCGTATCTTATGACCTGCAATGTAGGTTGCACTGCCCGAGGTCGATCTGGTAAAAATTTTTCGTATTTTTATTCAGATCCATTTCTCCTCTCTTTGGTAACCTTGGTCAGTTCGTCGGGGACAAACTCAAATAATTAAGAACTCTGACACGAAAATCGACGCAAATAAAGTTTTCAAAAACTGGGAGAACTTTGATGGCATTTGCCTGGTTTTCGTCCCGCCAAACGAACTCGCAAGTAGACGCAAGTCTACTTGAGACTGTGTTTAGCCAGGCCTTGTGTTGATTTCCGATGACTTGCGCTCACATTGATCGAGATTAAATTTGCACGCAAGTCGACCCAAGTTTTTTACCGTTTGACCACCCAAGCAAAGTCAATGCAAGTTGAGAGACGTCCCTTCGTTACAGGATATTTTGCCTTGAATTTTTTTTTGCGACTTGCGGTACTTCCGAGGAAGCTTGCGAGTCCGTTTGGCAAAAGAATTCAAAAGTCAAGTCTTTACGCAAGTTGAACCTGCGTCGTCTTGCGAGTCTGTTTGTCCAGGGCTTAATAGTTACCTTGAAAGGCGTTTTCAATATCCTAGGGTGTTGGTAAAGAGTTGTTCCTCAGTAGAGTACACATTGACATCATCTAGGAATGCAAAATTCACACTGTGATCCACGAGATTTGGCAATCCGCTCTTTCGAAAACGAACTTTAGAGCGGTTTTCTACTTTACACGACTGGCTCAAAAAAAAACTCCCGCTTCTTTTTCATAAAATCAGAAGTGAAACCAAAACTAATTGTGACTCCGGGGAAAGTTTTATCTCCATGATCATAGTGATCAAAGCAATTCTTGGTTCTCACGTGACGTCAGAAAAAACTAAAATTAAACTAAAATTTAAACTTTTAAGTTTTAACCTTTATGGGGTAAGAGACATTTTTAAACGAATATCTGCTGGCCTGTCTTCAGCTCGGTAGACTGCTTTGTTTTGAAAATAGAACACGGTTTTTTCACAATGCGTGACATCGGCATTGTTTCTGGGTAACATGTTGCGTGCACCAAAATATCGATTCGCCTTACGTTTTTGAGTTCTGAGTAACCAATATGTTGAGAGAAGTAACTATGCGAATGTTTTCTAGTTTAACAGAGAGAATAAACGTTGTAAGAGAGCCAAAGTAAAGTCCAGATGTTTACACTGGTTTCCGGTCGCCATGTTGGAGTCCCTCAGACGGGCTCCAACATGGCGTCTCCATGCTAAACCCTGTAATTTTCAGTGATACCTTTTGCCGAATAACTCGAGTTCGGAATATCGCACATCCCCGAAACTTTGGCACGTTGTTTATTTATTACCCTTCTACGATATTTCAATTTCTTGACTCATTGAATGGTAAGCGATTTTATTTTTCACTTGCGTGATAATTTAGCTTACTTCCTTACTTGCGTGACGTGAAAACCACCAATCATATAGAAACCGGTTAATGAAAGCCGGAATCGTCCAACTTTTTCTGTAGGGAACGGCATGATTAAGGCGATGCAGCGTACCAGCGTATCAAAGCGGTTTCGAAAAACGAAGAACCAAATATAGCGAAAACATGTAAAATGAAAATACAAAGAAACTTCTAAAGGCCAGAAAGGAAATGCGAAAAACCATGAATGTTTGACAGCAACAAATGGGGCGTGCCAGACGAGAAATAAAGAAACTGGTACTATTTCCAAAATTTCTTTGCGTGCAATTGCCATAAGATAAAATAAAATACCGTCAACGTTGCATTCGACGTGATGGAACTGTCACGCTTGCAGTCAGATCACCTTGTACGTACAATTGATCGCTTTGCATTTTTCAGTTCTTTAATTCAGCAACGCCTTACTTTGAAACCTTTGCAAAGTCAGTGACGCAATTATTTATAGCAGTCCTCATTGGACATTGGTGGGCGTGATATTCTCGTCGTATTGTGCAACCTAATGAACCAAAGACATGAAACATCCAGAAAAGGAGTACAGTGCATTTTAAACATAGCACGCATTTCGGAATGCATGAATTTCAATAGAGATATATAAGCAAGTGTCAAACGACACACCCATTTCGGTGTTGGTCGACGATGTCTCGGGAAGATGAACGGTCATCTTTCTCTCCGATGTGCTCGCTTCAGGTAAAGTTACCTCTCTTGTCTGAGTTGCAATTCATTCTCCCAGTTTTTAGCTTTTAGTAGCTTTTGCTTGGACCGAAACTGTTTGATACTTAAATATATCCATTCTATCATTCTTCGGCGCGCAGATATCCATACAGTGTTGGTTGTCGAAATACAGCGGAGTTGACAAAATATTTCGTTTAGGTAGTCGTAGAGCTGTAGGTTAACAGTTTCGTTCCATATTCACCATTGTCTACCTAAAGCCCTTGTTCTATTACAACAGTCATCCCTGTTCTTGGCTTCTGGATTTATTCTCTCGTGTATTACGCTGGGGAGCTACCGTCTTAGTTTTGTTGCAGGCAGTCAATATTTAATTAAATTGATTCAGGATTTATGTTGAATTCTTGTTGCCATCACTTGTGATGTTCATTTACATTTTGTTGTGACGATTTTCTGTTGTATTTTTTCCAGCCAAACGTACTAGCAGTCGTGTCCGAAGGAATAACTGCACTGAAGTCTTGGAGGCCATATTCGCCGGCTTGACCGAAATCAGCATTTCAGAATTTCAACCCAAACGATGCCTTCAAGTTGAAACATCTCTATGCATGGAAATTCAGATAAGTTAATGCACGTCAATTTTATTTAACCTCTTGAGCCCTTAAAATGATCCATTTGATAACTTGATTTGCCTATACTGGGATTAATTTGACAGACCATATTACAGATTTCTCGCACAAATGTTAGTCGGTGCAGAGCTACCTGTTTCGCTCTAGAATAAGGTTTTAAGTTTTTCCCGCAACGCTCAAAACATACCTGAGAGAGATGATGCAGGATTCAATTATTTAAAAAAATACCTGAATACAGTTTTGCACAACCTAGCCCAAAATGATTGCGGGGCCCTTTTAGAAAAAAAAATAATAATAAAACCGTCTCTCTAAATCAACGTTTACTTAGCTTTGGAAACTTGCTCTTATTAGTTTACTTAGGGTATGCTTCCTTTGAAAAGCGTACAGCATTTGTAATAACTAAACCTTTCAATATAATAACTAAATCTTTCAATATCCGATTGAAATTTTGCGTTTCATTTGCCCCGGTGGTGGGGTGACTGTCCTACTTTTCAAAAGTGGACTCGGCGGATCAATATCGGTTTCGGGGCACACAAGCTCGATTGACAGTTGTCCAGTACGAAATACAATTTAAGTACGATACCATCGGCTAGGTTTCGTTATGCAGGGTGTTTAAAATTAAATGATCGTCATTAGAATAATGGCCTAGTGTACATTTTAGGGCATTGAATCACAAAGCATATGATAGGACCTGATTGATGGAGATGATTTTAGATGCCATCGTCTTTTATCAAAATTGTGGAATATCACTTATAATGGTGGGTTGTAAGTCAGATGATGCACGTTAACCTCTTTTAAGACCGGGCATTTTGTGTTCTACAACGGCCGAGGAACTCTTCTCCCTCCTTTCGTAACTTCAAGAATATTCAATCGAGCATGATGATGAAACTTAGTTGGTATGTAGTGACAAAATTGGGTTTAAAAATATTTCTTTAGAGGTACGCAACACGAGGTGATAACGTCATACTTCCAAGATAATCGAGTCATTTTATCCAAACAGTCGGCATTTTGAATCTCTTACTATTTTTAAATGGTCAGAAAACCTACAAAATGGCTCAAAGCTAATAAAAATCCAGAACCTGATACCCCAAAAAACGTCATGAAACTTGTCATTCCAAATTGTTCACATAAAAATTCCCGATAAAATCGTAAATTTTTATACCTTTTACTGAATTAATATGGAAAATTTGCAAACTGTTCAAATTCAACGCAGGCACTCTCTATCCCCGCCCTGTTTGGATAAGGTTAAATAAACTCCCCAAGTAACTCTAACAGTAGAGAGCTTTATAATCAGATGCTTAAGCAAAATGAGCTCGCAAATGGATGCCTTTTTAAAACTCATCTTCGGGGCTGGGGAGTATTCATGGCACATCCTTATAAATTAATTACAAAGGAAAAGGTTAATTTTGTAAATAGGATTGTCAGCAACACGAATAATATAGGCAACACGAATAATATAGGAAAATTCATTACCTGACTCGTGAATTCCGCGTTAAATTGCACGCGAAACCCGATATCGCACGAATCGCGAACGACATCGGTTTTCAAGTGCAATTTAACGCGGAATTCACGAGTCAGGTAATGGATATTCCTTGAATCGCATAATTGAATAACATTGTAGAAAAAGACATTGTAGAAAAACTTTTTTGCAGTTGTTGTGTTACAATTTGACGACAGGTGTTACGTAGATGGGAAACAATATCACTTAGCCTCGTTTTCAACTCGCAATTCAACGCTAAATACCTCGCTTCGTAAACCAATCAGAATGCAAGATTTTATTCAATTATGCGATTCTAAGCAAGACCAATCATAAGCAAGACTTGACTGGCGCAAAAGAGCGGAAAAACAAGAGCTAGAGAACGAGCGGTCAAGATTGCTTTTTCGGTTGAGTCAAAAAAGTCAAAAAATCAAATCTAAGTCAAATCAATTAGGGAATTACATTTGACAGCAATAAGCAACGTAGGTAACTTCAGTAACATATCTTTTAAATGAGTTTGCTACTTCCATGATTCAGACCAATTTTTAACAACTGAAACAAACTTGCAGTAGGTTGTTTTCCATTATCAGTTATTTAGTTTTCAAATCTCCAAGGCGATTGGCTCGAGCAAAATTCCTTTGAGGTCTTTTAGGTGGTTAAAAAGAGATTACATCGCTGCGCTTGTGCTGTGCTTGATTAGAATACGCTTGTACAAGATTTGCTATCAAGGAAAAATTATAGAGCTTATGATTTCAGTGAAAGATGATTTCTAGTCCTTCCTGCGCAGTCTTGGCGTCCTAATGTTTATTAACGCTATAGGTTCGCACTCGATGGAATGTGAATCGATGTTATTCGTTACGAACCACATACCTTATCTTTGAGGCCTTTCAAATTATTTTTCCAACAGCTTCATTGATTTTCATAGCTGCAAAGTTGTTTCATCGTGGGATATGAAAAACAACGAAGCAGAAAGCTTCAACGGCTTTGCATCCATAATGGCGGTTGGTTTGAATTTACTCCATGTAAATAATTGCGAAATATTTCTATTTTGTGATGTCTTACATGAGACAAAACAAAAAACGCAAACAAACTCTCGAGAGTGCCGGGAACGAACTGGAAATCATCTTTAAACATAATAAAGTTTCTTGACGTCTCGATGATTATCAAGGCATAATTAAATTGCTGAAGAAACTCCATGCGAAGTTACTTGCTGTTTGCTTTAAATTGTAAGAAATCAATTAACTAGAAATTATACGACAATGGAAATTTGCCGAAGGAAAAAAACGGTTGTAAAGTTTTTGACACCCCAAGGAGGTGGGGAGGCTCTAAAAACATGGTAGGGTTACAACAAAGCAACTGAAACAACAGTGATCAAGTCAAGGAACTTGTTGCCACTGGAGTCTCATATATTGAACGTGAGAATAACGCCAAGGAATGCAATCTCAAACTCTTTTGCATGCGTTGAAACAATGATTTCTAACGCATTTAAAGTGTGATTGAATGGCTCATTTTGAGATCAAAGTCAAGTACAAGCCTCATTGATTATCATCTTTGGAATAATTTCATTGTTGTTTGTTAAAGAAGAATTTCAAATAGTCATTTCTAAAACTGCTATATTGTCACCCAGAATTGAGAAAAACACGTGTTTCATGGTTCAATTTTGAAACATGTTTGGAGCAACATGCCCCAGGCCACTTAAGGGACCGTTCATTTTTTATGAGATAGGGGGGGCTGGTGGGATTGAGGGGGGGGGGGCATGAAAAAAAAACTGGCCTTAAAGGGGGGGCCAGCCAAAAATATATTGTCAGGAAGGGGGGGTCACTCAAAAAATTACCCTAAAATGTTGTAATAACAGCATCTATGATGGTGCAAAATTTTCTACCAAAATGCCCTAAAATTGCATTTCTGAGGTTCTAAAAATCTAAAATTTCCCGGGGAGCATGCCCCCGGGCCCCCCCTAGTTTGTAATGGATGGAACAATATCAATTCAAAACTACTTGAGAATGTTCACTCCCAACAACAAACAGTACCTTGTTTATCAAAGGAAAAGACAGATTACCATGGCCAGTGCACATGTAAATATTTAAAAAAATTTCTTGATACTGGGGGAGGAAAGAGGAGCAGCCTCAAAACTGAAAGGCTTGCAACAAGTTCATTCTTACAATTTGGATTTTTCCCCCTGGTTATATCAAAAAAATTTGTCTAATTTATCGATGTTTGATGTTTTTTCTAGGCTCGGCAAGGGTAATGTGTGGCTTCCGGGTCTATGGAAGTGGACAGTTGGAAGCAGCTTATTTAAACTTATTTCAGATAAGTAAACTCTTTTATTTTAAAAAAAAACAACCTTGAGGTTGCACTTCGTAAAGAGAAAAACACTAAGAAACATGTGGCTCTCTGAACTACAAAATATCCAAGTTTAAAAAACTGGAGATAATATAAAGAAGATGAAAATACATGTACTATTTCCATGGTATCTTCTTTATTCATCTTTCCTTTACTATTTAACAGTTTCAGTCCAGCTAAGAGTGTTATCAAAATCTTGTCTCTTTGCTATATCATTACCATATCATAAAGGAAGAAATCGTTTAGCCACTGGACATTGTCTTCTTGTGATACCAAATTCTAAGAAGTAAAGACAAATAAAATTACTAATATTGATATATCAGTGGCCCGACTGTCAGTTAATCCTGCAGGATACAAACGTTACCGAGAGTTCCCAACCTGGAAAATAATGAACCACAACATCGGGAAAAATGTAAATTAAAGCTGAATTCGTCGACAATTTGGATAATCAGGCCCAGTTCATTACTACTTTAGCGATCAAATATGTTTTTGTTAGATAAGAGTTCCAATTTGATGTCTTACTGATCATAAATAAGAAAGACTGAAAGTGAAACAGCGCACAAGTTAGAAAGAGAGTAGGAATAACTGAAAACTAAATCAAAGGAAACGCCGGGATCGATGGCCATTTGTGAATCAGCTCATGTTTGCTTTCAATACTTGTCCACCCTCGCGTCTAACAAGATTGACATATTGGTTTGTTGTTTAATACATTGAGTACACTGAAGAGTATGTCGACAAGACGTTGTTGATTATCTTGCATACTGCGATGTGCCACCAAATTATCGTCACTGACCGTGCATTAATTTATAAGTCAGTGAATAATTCATACTATTTGAACCAAGCTAAAACAAGCCGAAACCAAGCGATTATCAGTAGAATAATAAAAACATTTTTTTCGTAGTACAATGAAACAAATATTTTTCATCGAAAAAGACTATCAATTTTCGAAGCAGCTATTAGTTCCCGTAGACATATTTCACGGCTTTTCTCCATCGATCTGTTCAGTCCAGATGGGTAAGCATTTCCGTAGATTATTTAGCGTTGTTTTTTTCATTATCTGATCTCCAATGCGAACAGTTTCCCACAACTTCGGAACAGCTACTACTGCTAATACTCTTTGTAAAGTTAACAGTTTTTATGCCTATTTTCTGGCAGGTGGAGTTGGGGGCATTATCAGAAGGGTCTAATATTGGAAGCCAAACTGCGTTTCAAAATGTTGGCGTTATATTTGGAAAGGATGTTGTTTGCCAAAATCTTAAGGTTCAAGTAACAACACCACATCGTGAAAGTATGAACAGATCAAAGTGAAGCACAAAACAAAGTATGCATAAAACCATAGCGCGCCTGGAGAAGATTCTACAGTCGTTAAATAAACATTATATTGTAATATCATATTCTAACGACATAGAATTCTACAACAGTGGGGTTATAATCATACGAATTCGTTTTCTTCTATAAGATCTAAATTAAGATATAAGCCTAGCGGCTTATATTTTGGCGGGCTTAAAAATCCAGAATGTTTTTTCTTTGGGGGGGGGGGATTATATGTTTTAGGCGGAGAGAGGTTTATTGTAGGAATTTAACTGACAGGAATTTGTTCTCAAACCACGGAGAATAAAAAACAAGCAAACAAAGAAACAAAAACAGCAAAAACCAGATGGTACTCGAGGAAAAGAAAAAAACATTTGAGCAATTGGAATTGCGGAAAAATAAAATAAGATATTTCTAAGCATGGTGCATGGGTAACTGTTCATGTTGCAAGTCTCGTGAAGAAAAGTAGCTGGGGCTATGGGAACTCTCAACACATTTTTACGTGAACTGCTAGGTATCAGGAAAATAGATTAACAAGCATAATCCTGATTGATGTTCCATGTTTTAAAACTCTCTAGAAAGAAATTTTCTGGTGAAAAATTGAATTTTTAATTTCTGGATGCATAATTTTCCTGAACTTGTCTGAAATTTGTGAGACCCCAAATTGATGTGAGCATAGTGCCCACCAAAGTTCAAGTTGTTGACGTCTCGGAAGGCACGACACTAAAATCAGGCTTATTTGAAGCTAGCATTACGCATTTTATTTGTAACACAGTCTAAATTTTGCTCGTGAGATTAAGAACATTAATACTCCAGATTGTAGTATACGTTTTGCACTGAAAAACGTTATTTTGGTAAACACGAGAGGTTCTGTTTCATCAGGATATCCCAATACCGAGAAAAAGAGATGAAAATACGACGCGCAGCGGAGAAGTTTTGACGAAATTCGAGGTGTTTGGATAGCCGATGAAACACTATCTCGAATGTTTGATGTCTTCTCAATCGAAACAAAAACTAAGGAGTAAACAGAGAAGGTAAATCGTCCAAATCTATGCCAATTAAGACCGGGGATCCAAACCTCCTTCACGGTTGTGATTTTAGTTGTTTTAACTTGATGAATTATTAATGAGTTTGAGGAGTATTAAATCGGTTATGTGAGACTAGAGTGTGAATGTTTGTTGTGCTAAATGTTGTCTTTTGCCCAGTTTGCAGTTATATACTACAAGACGAATTGCCCATAAAAGGATCAAATTGTCAAAACAGTTTTGATCGTTTTTCCAGTGATCAATGGCAGAAACTTTCAATGAATTTTTCAATGAATGAATTTTGTCACTTAAACTGGACTTTCGACAAGAATTAAAATAAACAAATTGAGTTACAATAACAGTCACAGTGAATTCCTGGCTATAGATTATGCAGAAATTATATCAGAAACAAAATATTTATATTAAAACAATATTTTTCCGATCTTTTAAACGCCGAGGTCTCATCAATGAGGTGGTTAGCTTCTGGTGGCTTAAAAACTCTTTCCACTCGGCTTAAATATAGAACAAATATAACAAATCGTATTCTTTATTTAATATTTCCCCAAGTATTTATAGCAAAGCAGTCTACCATATCTCATTTAAAATAGCACCAAAAACACTTTCCAGAAAAAATAAGTTGCCTTCATGGAAACTATTGCTTAGATCTAATTTTAAAAAACTTAGCACAAAAACTTTAAAGAAATGAAAAGAGACAAACAATACTGTTAAATCACTCTGAAATGAGATTAATTACGTTACGGTCTTGATTTACTTGCCATGGCGGCCATTTTCCCTTCAGTCATTTCTTCTTTTTTTACCCAAAATAAGGGGGGGCCGGACCCCCTGGGCCCCTCTCCTAGATCCGCCACTGCATAATAAGCTTAATAAAACTAAGTACAATATACAATCGAACATTTTTAAAAAGACCAACGTGGAGGAAAGAGGAGCAGCCTCAAAACTGAAAGGCTTGCAACAAGTTCATTCTTACAATTTGGATTTTTCCCCCTGGTTATATCAAAAAAATTTGTCTAATTTATCGATGTTTGATGTTTTTTCTAGGCTCGGCAAGGGTAATGTGTGGCTTCCGGTTCTATGGAAGTGGACAGTTGGAAGCAGCTTATTTAAACTTATTTCAGATAAGTAAACTCTTTTATTTAAAAAAAAAACAACCTTGAGGTTGCACTTCGTAAAGAGAAAAACACTAAGAAACATGTGGCTCTCTGAACTACAAAATATCCAAGTTTAAAAAACTGGAGATAATATAAAGAAGATGAAAATACATGTACTATTTCCATGGTATCTTCTTTATTCATCTTTCCTTTACTATTTAACAGTTTCAGTCCAGCTAAGAGTGTTATCAAAATCTTGTCTCTTTGCTATATCATTACCATATCATAAAGGAAGAAATCGTTTAGCCACTGGACATTGTCTTCTTGTGATACCAAATTCTAAGAAGTAAAGACAAATAAAATTACTAACATTGATATATCAGTGGCCCGACTGTCAGTTAATCCTGCAGGATACAAACGTTACCGAGAGTTCCCAACCTGGAAAATAATGAACCACAACATCGGGAAAAATGTAAATTAAAGCTGAATTCGTCGACAATTTGGATAATCAGGCCCAGTTCATTACTACTTTAGCGATCAAATATGTTTTTGTTAGATAAAAGTTCCAATTTGATGTCTTACTGATCATAAATAAGAAAGACTGAAAGTGAAACAGCGCACAAGTTAGAAAGAGAGTAGGAATAACTGAAAACTAAATCAAAGGAAACGCCGGGATCGATGGCCATTTGTGAATCAGCTCATGTTTGCTTTCAATACTTGTCCACCCTCGCGTCTAACAAGATTGACATATTGGTTTGTTGTTTAATACATTGAGTACACTGAAGAGCATGTCGACAAGACGTTGTTGATTATCTTGCATACTGCGATGTGCCACCAAATTATCGTCACTGGCCGTGCATTAATTTATAAGTCAGTGAATAATTCATACTATTTGAACCAAGCTAAAACAAGCCGAAACCAAGCGATTATCAGTAGAATAATAAAAACATTTTTTCGTAGTACAATGAAACAAATATTTTTCATCGAAAAAGACTATCTATTTTCGAAGCAGCTAGTAGTTCCCATAGACATATTTCACGGCTTTTCTCCATCGATCTATTCAGTCCAGACAAGTAGGCATTTCCATAGATTATTTAGCGTTGTTTTCTCCAATACGAACTGTTTCCCACAACTTCGGAAATAGCTACTACTGCTAATACTCTTTGTATAGTCAACAGTGTCTATGCCTATTTTCTGGCAGGTGGAGTTGGGGGCATTATCAGAAGGGTCTTAATATTGGAAGCCAAACTGCGTTTCAAAATGTTGGCGTTATATTTGGAAAGGATGCTGTTTGAACCAAAAGGTTCAAGTAAAAACACCACATCGTGAAAGTATGAACATATCAAAGTGAAGCACAAAACAAAGTATACATCAACCATAGCGCGCCTGGAGAAGATTCTACAGTCGTTAAATAAACATTATATTGTAATATCATATTCTAACGACATAGAATTCTACAACAGTGGGGATATAATCATACGAATTCGTTTTCTTCTATAAGATCTAAATTAAGATATAAACCTAGCGGCTTATATTTTGGCGGGCTTAAAAATCCAGAATGTTTTTTCTTTGGGGGGGGATTATATGTTATAGGCGGAGAGAGGTTTATTGTAGGAATTTAACTGACAGGAATTTGTTCTCAAACCACGGAGAATAAAAAACAAGCAAACAAAGAAACAAAAACAGCATAAACCAGATGGTACTCGAGGAAAAGAAAAAACCATTTGAGCAATTGGAATTGCGGAAAAATACAATAATATATTTCTAAACATGGTGCATGGGTAACTGTTCATGTTGCAAGTCGCATGAAGAAAATTGGGGCTATGGGAACTCTCAACACATTTTTACGTGAACTGCTAGGTATCAGGAAAATAGATTAACAAAGCATAATCCTGATTGATGTTCGATGTTTTAAAACTCTCCACAAAGAAATTTTCTGGTGAAAAATTTTAATTTTAATTTCTGGATGCATAATTTGCTTGAACTTCTGGAATTTGTGAGACCCCAAATTTTCTAGGTTTTAAGTATCGTGATGTGAACATAGTGCCCACCAAAGTTCAAGTTGTTGACGTCAGATCTCGGAACCACGACACTAAAATCAGGCTTATTTGAAGTTAGCATTACGCATTTATTTGTAACACAGTCTAAATTTTGCTCGTGAGATTAAGAACATTAATACTCCAGATTGTATTATACGTTTTGCACTGAAAAACGTTATTTTGGTAATATATCAAACACGAGAGATAGTTTCATCAGGATATCCCAATACCGAGAAAAAGAGTTGAAAATACGACGCGCAGCGGAGAGGTTGACGAAATTCCAGGTGTTTGGATAGCCGAGTTTGATGTTTGATATGTCTTCTCAATCGAAACAAAAACTAAGGAGTAAACAGAGAAGGTAAATCGTCCAAATCTATGCCAATTAAGACCGGGTATCCAAACCTCCTTCACGGTTGTGATTTTGGTTGTTTTAACTTGATGAATTATTGAGTTTGAGGAGTATTAAATCGGTTAATATGTGAGGCTAGAGTGAATGTTTGTTGTGCTAAATGTTATGTTTTGCCCAGTTTGCACTTTATACTATAAGACGAATTGCCCATAAAAGGATCAAACTATCAAAATAGTTTTGATCGTTTTTCCAGTGATCAATGGCAGAAACTTTCAATGAATTTTTCAATGAAATTTTTCAATGAATGAATTTTTGTCACTTAAACTGGACTTTCGACAAGAATTAAAATAAACAAATTGAGTTACAATAACAGTCACAGTGAATTCCTGGCTATCAATTATGCAGAAATTATATTAAAGACAAAATATTTAGATTAAAACAAAATATTTTTCCAATCTTTTAAACGCCGAGGTCTGATCAATGAGGCGGGTTAGCTTCTGGGGGCATAAACTCTTTCCACTCGGCTTAAATTTAGAACAAATATAACAAATCGTATTCTTTATTTAATATTTCCCCAAGTATTTATAGCAAAGCAGTCTACCATATCTCATTTGAAATAGCACCAAAAACACTTTCCAGAAAAAGATTAGTTGCCTTCATGGAAACTATTGCTTAGATCTAATTTTAAAAAAAAAACAGTAGTAGAACTTAGCACAAAAAGTTTAAAGAAATGAAAAGAGACAAATCACTCTGGAATGAGATTAATTACGTTAAAGATAGATCGATTTTAGCTCAACGAAAGCATCAGGCAGAATGATGACCGATATTCTCGTTAGATAGGCATTTACTTTCCACAAAGAACGAAACAAGTCATATTCAAATTAAGGTGTCTCATTAAGGTGGCTCAAAACAGTTTCCAGCACTTTCCAATTCTGATGGGTCATTATAACCACTCTTTATCAGTTGATGCTACAATCATCGTATCAAAAAGCTGCCAATCATTGGTGAACACGTTGTTATAAGGTGGCTCTGAACTCCATCTACAGATTTTTTTTAAAACGTTTGGGATTATTTTTCCTAGCTTATTTCAGGATAATAAAGGAGCGATTTGCTGTAAGTTTGTGCACAGGATTTACATACATAATAAGCTTGATAAAATTAAGTACAATTAACAAATTGACGTCAGTTTTTCATGCGTCTGTCCTGTTATTGATCATAAATTTCGTCATCACATTGTCAAAGTAGCTGTGGATCCACGAGGCGATAGCCGAGTGGATCCGCAGACTACTTTGACAATGTGATGACGAAATTCATTGTCAATAACAGGACAGACTCATTAAAAACTGACGTCAATTTGTTTTTTACGATAACAAATGGTCGAATTGCCCGCTCTCGCTCGCTGACGCATCGCACGAATTTCAAATTCATGTGTCTGTCCGCATATTGACGATAAAAATTAGCCAATGAGCGCGCGAGAATTTCTGCAGTTATCGTAAAATATACAATCGAACATTTTTAAAAAGACCAACGTGAATTAATTCTAGTCTCAGTTGAAGTTGAAGAAGTCAATTTCTTCTGGGTGACGACTGCCAAATATAGTCAGGGAAGGATATGAAGCCTTGTGACTTAGATAATTTGGTTTTATCAACCGAGTTGATAATGTAAATTGGCCACCGTAAAGAGATTCGAAAGCTGACGTTTCGAGCGTTAGCCCTTCGTCGGAACGAATCGAGGAATTGTGGGTTGTGTGGGGTTTATATACAGAAAGATGGAGCTACGTTATTGGTTGGTGCATGGTAACGTGAAAAACAACAGAATGAATTAGTTGAATGAAAAGCGTTCGTTGATACCGTGAGGGTTGAGAGTGACGATTTGAAAAATAAATTTTTGTTCTAGAGTATTGCAGCTTTCCGTGCTTCCTTGGTGTAGGAAAAGGCCCCAGACTGACATGTTGCTTAGAATGATTGAGGAGATTAAAGTGTCTTGCGACCGGTTTAGATGCGTTTTTGTCGTCTTCGTCACGAAGGTGTTCTCGGAATCGGTCGCCTAGTCATCTCCCTGTTTTGCCGATGTATAACTTTTTGCAAAGAGTGCAAGTTATACAGTAGATGACATTGGCTGAGGTACAGGTGTGACGTTTAGTCGATTGACATTCCATGTTGACAAAGGCTCAACAAATAAATTTTCTGGAAAAAATAATTTTTTAAGTCCGAGAATTTTCTAGGTTAAAGTATCTTGAATTGATAAGAGTTCAAGTTGTTTCGTCTCAGAATTAAACCACGAAACTTAAGCCAAGCCTATTTGAAGGTAACAACGCGTATTGCATTTGTAAAACCGTCTCGTTTTGCTCCGGTTTTCTGTTTTGTTTTTCCTTTGATACAGCACATTTTGACTTCATAAATCCCGTTATTTAAGTTGTGAAGATGTAAAAAAATCTATTTTAGTTTTTTAAAAATTGCAGAAGGATTGCTGTGCTAAATGGTTTGCTTTTCCAGTTTGGACTTTTGTGCATTGAGGAATCTAACTGTGGAGCATTCATACAAAATATTAAAAACAAAATATATTCCGGATCTTTAAAACGTGGTCGTATCAATGAGGTAGTCAGCTTCAAGAGGCTTTTAAATAAGAAATAACTGGGTTTTTTTTTCGGACCAGATAATAACGAAGTTGTGGGATAAATGGGATCGTAATTAAAGATGATTTTCAGTCAGTACTGCGATAATCTCGGCACCCCAATGTGAGTCTCGATGAAATGCGAATCGATCTTATTCGTTACAAACCACATACCTTATCTTTGAGGCATTTTAAATTCTTTACAGCTATAAAGTTGTTTCAACAAGTGAAAGAACGAACGAAGTATAATCTTTGCATCCATAATGGAAGTTGACGTGAAATTTTGAAATTAAAGTAGTTGCGAAAAGTAACCTTTTGTGACGTCTTACATCAATCAAAATAAAAAATGTAAACAAACTGCCGAGAGTGCGCAGTATGGACTGGAAATCATCTTTAACTCTGGACGAGTTTCACGGTAGAAAGAACAACCTTGCAATAGAGCCAGGCGCTCTTGCTGTCTTTCTTGCTTTATAACTCAGAATCTAAACCACTATAAAACTGAAATACGTCGCTTTTATAATAGGCGCGGAATGAACTCTTAAATTGGAAAGAACTACTGATCAGCAGGTTATTTCTCCTTAGAAAATTAAAGTGATAGAAGAATGGAAATCATCAACCTGGGATTGTTGTCTTCACCTAATATTACAAACGGAACCCTGTCAAAGTAGAATACAGGGTTAGAAAATTAAACTTTCTTTGGAAATTTTTCTCCAAATCACAAATGGCCATAGTACTACTTTTCACTGTTGTCTGGACAACAAATTTTGTCATAGCAACGACAGTAAAAATTAGCCAATAAACTAAGCTATTCTTGCACTATTCTTGAGATCTCTGATAATAATAAAGGAGAGGCTCTGTGGAAAGCTATAATTTCCCAGAAGGCTGGAAACACTCCTAGAAGCGCTTGATCTATCCTCAAAGGGATAATTCAACAGATGTTCTTGCAGAGTTGGAAAATTATATATAT
>OZ026600.1:35799804-35802304 GCA_964020085.1 Micromussa lordhowensis
CAGTACTAGGGACAAGTAATTAGTAGTAGGGACAAGTAATCAGGTCTAGGGACAAGTAATCAGGTCTAGGGACACGTAATCACGGCTAGGGACAAGTAATCAGTACAAGGGACAAGTAATCAGTACAAGGGGCAAGTAATCAGTACTAGGGACCAGTATTCAGGGCTAGGGACCAGTAATCAGGGCGAGGGACAAGTAATCAATACTAGGGACAAGTAATCAGGGCTAGGGACCAGTAATCAGGGCTAGGGACCAGTAATCAGGGCTAGGGACAAGTAATCAGTACTAGGGACAAGTAATCAGTATTAGGGACAAGTAATCAGTACTAGGGACAAGTAATCAGGGCTAGGGACAAGTAATCAGTCCTAGGGACAAGTAATCGGTACATGGGACAAGTAATCAGTATTAGGGACAAGTAATCAGTACTAGGGACAAGTAATCAGGGCTAGGGACAAGTAATCAGTCCTAGGGACAAGTAATCAGTACTAGGGACAAGTAATTAGTAGTAGGGACAAGTAATCAATACTAGGGACAAGTAATCAGGTCTAGGGACAAGTAATCAGGTCTAGGGACAAGTAATCACGGCTGAGGACAAGTAATCAGGGCTAGGGACAAGTAATCAGGGCGAGTGACAAGTAATCAGTACTAGGGAAAAATAATCAGGGCTAGGGACCAGTAATCAGGGCTAGGGACCAGTAATCAGGGCTAGGGACCAGTAATCAGGGCTAGGGACAAGTAATCAGTACATGGGACAAGTAATCAGTACATGGGACAAGTAATCAGTACATGGGAAAGGTAATCAGTACATGGTATGTGTAGTAGTGCAGTGTAGTAGTGATATACTTCAGTGTAGTTTTACATGAAGTAGAAACCTCGGTGCACTTATGGCATTCACCCATGAAGTATATACCTTGTTGACAGTGCTTAGCGACCACTCCTAGCGTTTTACCAGGGCATCCTGGGAACTGGCAATTGTGCGGTAGCACGGGCTCTCCCTTCCCCGCGCGGACTCCGCGCCAGACCTATTAGGGACCTTAAGGCCTGTTTACATGGAGGTGGGGGACCCCAGGTAGGTGAGGTAACCCGCCTAGGTGAGGTAACCCGCCTCTCCATATAATCTCTCATTTTTATTTGATCATGTTTACATGATAGGTGGGGTAACCCGCCTAGGCGGGTTGCCCGGTCTGCCAGGTAGGGTAACCCGCCTAGCCGGGGTCGCATTTTGCCATGTAAACGACTCGAGGTGGGGTAACCCGCCTAGCCGGGATCGAGTTCATGTTACATTTGCAAGCGCGCCAAAGCGCGTAAAAATTTGAACCAGAACAATATGGCCGTTAACTGCCTCTGGCGGAGGCTTTGTATCATCAAAAGTGACAGTAAAACGCCACAGCATTGAAATGCTGCAGCGAGAGCAGAAAATAAAGATAAAATAACACTGACCGCCATTTTCAATGTTTACATGCCTAGCGACCACGCAACAACGTCAAGTAAAGTCACCCCGGGACCCCGGGGTTGCAAGTTTGCATGTAAACGCTGGCCATTTTTCGACCACGGCTAGGCGGGTTACCTCACCTACCTGGGGTCCCCCACCTCCATGTAAACAGGCCCTTAAACACGGAGCGATCCCATATAACGAGGCTGAGGTGTTCAGCCTGTCAATCACCAATCCCAATGGACGGCCAATGCTCCCATTTGATTGGCTTATTCACTCAAGCCTAATTATAGCGAGTTGCAACAGGATTCTGTTTTTCTGCCAGTTTTCTGCGGTTGAGAAATAATTTTGAACGCTAAAATTCGTCAAAAAAAAAATACAAACAGACTGCGAAGGTAATATATTTTATCTACGGTAATGTGGTTATTCTTCAGCCAGTTATCTAAAAGAGTTTCCGTAACGTCAACATTAGCTGCTGTTGTACTCTTGCAGCTAAAATTCAGTCGACCTTTTGCGAACGTAATTAGTTGTTTCATGGCATGCAGCCTGAAGTCTTCCATTTCCTTTCTAACGTCAATATTCAGGCGAAATCTCACTTTGTCATTGTCTCTTGGTAGTACTTGTTGTTTCCACTTTCTTTGCTCTGAATAATTGTTATATATCCCACCGAAATTCGTCTGTGTTCACAGGCTAACCAAAGTCACCTCTTACGAGATTTTGTTTCGTTCTCAGCATGCTGAGATAAATGGAAACAGATAGCTCTCAGGTATCAGCTTTGATATTATAGTTTGCGGCGAAATTTGAATGTTCCACGTGCAGCGACGACGAAGATAATTCATCGTTTTTGGTCTTCCAAAGCCATCATCTAAAGTGTCCATATAAGTTATATTTTCACTGTATTTTTCTTATTTACTTATCTTATTCTACGTAAATGACTCCGTTGGTTTGACGAAAAAAAAACCCGCTATTTCTCCACGACTTCTATGTTATGCGACCGTTACTCCGGCTTTCCACCATTGCAAAGGAAAGCCAACAAAGTGCTTCAAGGGGGCGTGTCCTTGCCTTTTA
>OZ026600.1:35807304-35819804 GCA_964020085.1 Micromussa lordhowensis
GTGAAGCTGTTTAAATTCAAAAACTGTACCAAGTGCTTGTTCACGTAAATTGAGTACCAGTAAGTGCAAATATAAACAATGTCTACAGGAACAAGTGAAAAATGCTTTTATTAAAATATATAACAGACAAGTTGTAACATCTCACAGTAGAGACATTTTTCAATTTAAAAACCTTAATTTATGTAACTGAATTACCCAACTATTGGCAGAAACTCAAATCTAGTGCATGATGCAAGAATTTTGCAAAAATAAACAATGTCTACAGGAACAAGTAAAATATGCTTCCATTAAAATATTCAATAAACAAGTTGTAACATCTCACAGTAGAGACATTTTTCTGTTAAACTTTAAACAATTTAAATTTAGTTTTTTTTCCAAGGATTTTGTGCAAAGTTCTCGGAGCCGTATGCGATCGCCGATCGTCGACACTCCCAGGGAAGCCAAGTTACCATCTGATAAACAAGCCACAACTTCTGGTTCTACTCGCTCTGCTTCGAATGTTTCTTTCGGAATACCTAGCCCTAACTCATTTAATATTGCTTCTATGTTTGAAGCAATCAAAAGACGAAAGATTACACAAAGAGCCTCAAAAATGGCGGTAACCTATGATTCTATGCTTCATACCCAGTCTTCCTTGCGTAGGAGGCCTCGTTTCAAATCGAGCGAGAACGAGGTCCCGTGAAAAGCACCGCGTATAATGAGTTAGCCACCGCACATAAAAAGAAAAACACCGCGTATAACGAGGAAAAGGCCCTGCAAGAAGATAGCACCGCGTATAACGACTTAAGTTCCGTGCATAATGAAAAAAGCACCGCGTATAATGAATTAGCCACCGGACATAATAAGCAAAGCACCGCGTATAATGAAAATATTACCACGTAGAATGCAGTAAACACCGCATATGAAGAAAAAAGCACCCTCTATAATACAACATGCACCTCATATAATGAAAAAGCCGCCACATATAACGGACTAGGTACCGAATATTATGAATAAGTCACCGCGTATAATGATGTAACCACCGCATATAATGAAAAACCACCATAAATAATGAAAATAAATATCATAAGGCAGGTATGGCGTTCCATACGAGTAGATCAACAGACTACTTTGTTATTGTTATGACGAAATCCATTGTCGACAATGGACAGACGCATAAAAAACTGACGTCAATTTGTTTCTTTACAATGACAAAAAGGTACAAGAGACGAAATTAAGTCAAAACGCGAGAAATTCATGTGTCTGTCTGCTTATTGACAATGGAAATTGGCCAGTGAACACGCAAGGACGGAAGGATGTCACATGTCAACTAGGCCCTAACTGAATCCATACGGAGAAGAGAGAAATAACGGGTTGCACATGTTCATAACGAAGCAATTCGATATATGGCATACGATATATGGCAAAACGTTTGAAAGCACGCGAGCCTTCTGTCCATAAAATCACAAGGAGGACCCCAGAAAAACCTTAAAAAAGCTAAACCTAGGGCCAACCTAGCGAATGTCTGATAAAAACTAAAAGCCAAAACAATAATCGTTTTCCCGCTACAAGTTGCAGATCGAGCAATTCAAGACGAAGCTCGCTAGAGTTCAAATCACCAGCTCAAATTAAATGACGAGTATTTTACACGCATAATAAAATGTTGACAGTAAGTTCTAGCGTCTGAGGTAGGATCTGTGACACTGCTCCGGCAAATGACAAAATATTTATCGCACCGACCTTGCCGCTACAACGGTATTCACGGTTAAATCTGGCACAAGTTTTCTTTTTTTTTTTTTTTTTTTTAACAATAAATCTGGCACAAGTTGGCACAAGGAAGCGTTAATTCGTTTTAATTAACGACTAAGAAAACATTTAATACTCACATTTATTTGAAAAGCTAAGCTTTCGGTTAATAGTTTTTTGCATCATGCAGTTATGATGCACAAATGTCTCAATGGACTGTCACCTAGCTATTTGTCAGATAAATTTTCAACTAGAGCTACTATTCATGACAGACAGACGAGATATAGAGATAGTCTCAATATTCCGTCTAGTAGAATCAATGCTGGTCAACGCGCCTTTTATTATCGTGGCGTAAAAGTATGGAACAATTTAAGTAAAGATTTAAGGGAAATCACGAATACTAAGGTTTTTAAGAGACGTTTAGTTAATGAGCTAATGTATAATATGAATTAGGTTTGATCATGATTTATGTATACAGTAACTTAGTCATTGTTGTACATAGTTTTATGATTTTTAAAAATTAATTTAGTGACCTATTTGATTTTAATGTTTTGATATTGATGCTGAAAAGCCCTTTTCAGGGAAGCTTAATAAAGTGTATGTATGTATGTTTTTCAAGTCTTTTTATTGTACTTTTAATCTTATTTATGATCCTTCATCTTAAGGATTATAAAAGAAGTATATATAAATATAACGGCCGTGCATCAATATTATTTTTGACAGTAGTTCGTATAGTATGATCGTCCGGGTGAGGGTAGTTCTGAGAAGAACTGTTGTTGGTGACTGACGTTTCGACAATCTGAACGGAAGTCATCTTCAGAATCAAGTGAATAGTGTTTGTCAGTCGATGATGTTATAAGTTTGGTCCGTTGAAAGTGATTGGTCATTTTAGCCATGATGGTATTGGCTGAAAGACTCGTGTAAAGTTTGTCATCAGTCATTGGTCAGTTTCGATCCGTCTTTTATTAGTCAAATTGGTTGGTTTGAGGTTCGTGTATAGTTAGTCAAATTAAGTCGGTCTGTTCGAAGTCCGTTTGTTGGTTTCGTTTGCGTCGTGAATAATAAGTCGTTTGTAAGGCGCCGGTAGTTGTTTACAACTGTTAAGAGGCGTTTGGTCTAAGTTAGTGTACCAGCTTTCAAGAGTCAGTCGCTGAAAATAGTTCGTACTGTAGGTTAAGCATTGAACAGTGTCCCAGACAATGTTGTGGTTTGTTAGTTAATGATGTACAGCAATGTGATTGTTGACATCACCATTTCTCGTGGCTCGTTTGTGTTCAGTCAGTCTCGTGTTAAGGTTTCTGCCAATCTCACCGATGTAGGAAGCCTGGCAGTCGGAGCATTTGATCTTATAAACTGTTCCTCTATGTTGTTGGGTTCGTCCCTGTCTTTAACGTCGGTCAGTAAGTGTCGTAACGTTGTTGTATGTTTGTGGGCAACACGGATGTTGTAGGGCTGTAGGATCCGTGTGATTGTCTCAGAAGTGCCCTTAATATAAGGTATAGTCACTGTAGTGACAGGTGTCGGGTTCCTGTTCTTTGCGTCAGCTTCGGTAGGTCGGTAAATGTTTCGTCTAATAAAGTCAGCGTTGTAGTTTTACTTGTGAAAAACACGTTCAAGATATTTGTTTTCGTCATGTACACTGTCCGGTGTGTCGCAAACTAGTTGTGCTCGTCTCGTCAACGTCTCTGTAACAAGGAAGGCATCAATACTGTAGGAGGATGACTGCCGTACGTGTGATTCCAGACTCGGGTTTGGTACAGGAGGAAACAACGATGAATACAACACGTGTGGAAACCAAGCAACACACTCACCAGATTAGGGAGGGAAACACATCAAAGCATTGGGATACATTTTGGTGCAATGACAAGAACTTTCTTCTCGCCTTTTACGGACATTCAAAACTCCTATATAAAAAGCTCTAAAGTTATCTTAGTTGCCGATAAGTCCAGCAATTTTCAGAAAAAGAGTGTTTTAAAACAAAAAAATACATGGTGGTTGAAATGATAATGTGTCTGAATTATTTTATTGTGTTTTTATCAGGTATTCGCTGAACATGGCACATCGGGGGGGGGGCGTAATCTCGGACAATGTTCTATTAATTAGCTGAAATGCACACACAAGTATCGAAAGCAATTTTGCCAATGAACAGCTTACGTCGGACCTAATTTTTTTAAAAAAACTCGATTATCTGCGTTAAAGGAAAACATACTACGCGTATTTTGTTTTGACAGAGAAAGGAAGTTTCTACAGGTTTTGAACAAATTAATCTGAATTGTTATATAGCTGGTGTTTTTCCCGCTACAGCGCGCCCATTCATTGGCTAGTTCATGGTCACATGACATCTAACAATGAAGCTGTTTCCCGCCAAATGCCATAGATCCTTTGCATAAATGGCGCCTAAATTTGAATAACAATACTTATACATCCTTAGCTTCACATGCATGTGAAAAATCCTTTGTCTGAAAACATGAGTACGAGGCTAAGGATGTATAAAGTATTGTTATTCAAATTTAGGCGCCATTTATGCAAAGGCTCTATGAGCGGGCAACATTGGGAAAACTATGACGTCAAACGGGAAATAGTTCACAATTACCCGCAAAATGTTGACCGCTGTTGCACGTTACCTGATGATGTTGCTGGAATCTCAGCGCGTTTTTCAAAATTTGCTTTTGTTTTGTTTTGCTATATAACAAAGGGAAACAAAATTCACTGTTCCCCTCGGGACCAGTCATTAACTGTTAAATAGTTCATGACAATACAACGCTGATTGACATTAGCAAATCACAATTGACAACCAGTTTTACAGTAAACTGTATCAAGTTTAGAAATGACTAATTTTGGTTAGGATAGGGTATGATGAATGTCTCAAAGCTAAAACAAAAAACCGCGAGAAACAACTGTACTCCAATTCAACCTTGCACTAGTAGAACAACTAAGCTTAAGTGTAAAGAAGAACGTTGGTATGTATATGCAACATTTAAGTCTTACATTTAGGTCTTACCTGTTGCGTAGCATTAGCAAAAGAAATCCCACTGAAACCTAACTGCCTCGTACCTCTCAGCTCCTAACTACGGTTTCTGCAGCATGAAGTGGATAGGAGCATTGCATGTCAACCTGGATTGCAGGCTAACCCTTCCTCCGCCCCCAGCATTTGAGACACTGTAAGAGTAAAGCCGCTTTGCCCAAGAACACAGCACAATGGTCTAGGCCCCCTTAAACTGCTTATGCGTTGTATTGCTGGTGCTCTTTAAAGGAAGAACATTCAGTTTCTACTCAACATTAATGAGAGCAAAACTATGTAACATCTAATTTGACATTGAAAAATGTAAACTTCTTGGGTTTGCACTGAGATGCCATCATTCTCTTGTGGAGATTGAAGAGGGGAGGGGTTGGCGGGGGTAAAAGTGATTAGCAAAATCGTTTCACTATATTTCAAAGTTTGGATTTTGAATTGAAGGCCCAAACTAAAATGTAAAACCTATCTAAAAAATAAAAAAAGTCTAACCAACTGCTAAAAACAGAAGTCAGTCTAAAATCTAAATGCCAAAAAAGTGTAAAAATCCGAAACTGAAATCTATAACTGAATGACGAAACTGAAAACCAAAACCAAAATGTCAAAATAAGAGCATTGTCTTAGGCCATAAAACAAAGCCGAATCAAAGCCAGGCATGTCCTGTAAATTCCACTCGTTTGGAGAAGAACATTGATTGCTTAGCGGTCGCGCACTAACCTGAGGGACATCAACTGACGGAAAGAGTCGACGGTAAAAACTTTATCACAGTAAGTTAGATCAAATTGGGTGTTATAGTATTAGTAACATTTATGCTTACCAATGGCAAAAGAGTGGAAGAGAAAAGTTTCTTTCTGTATCGCATTCAAATTAGTGTTGTATGAAACAGCAAGGCAAGTAGAAACGCAGAAAGGCGAGCGTCATCCAGAAAACCGGATTTTTGATCTTATAAAAGAAAGTTACAGTGCATGTAAGTGAGGATAAACCAGTCCTGATGGAATTAATTCGGTAAGACAAAGCTTCCACTTGATTCCTTTTTGATGGGTGGACAGATCGAAGTACGGCCATATTTATTCTCGTACTCAGATCTACCACGGCTAAGCAGAGGGGAGACCTTGTATAAACGTTGGATTGTGAATATGCGCAGTAGCAGCGTTGAGAGTGAGATCTGGGTATGAGAGGAGGCGATGCTATACAGAAAACGTTTGTTTTAGAAGGCAGGTACAAAAGTCGAACCGGATCAACTCGGATCGCTGATTTGAATAAGAATAGCACCTATTCAAGAATGAGGCATACAACAATAGGTGCTATTCTTATTCAAATCAGCGATCCGAGTTGATCCGGTCCGCCGACTTTTGTATCTGCCTTTTGTTAGATGTTAATCACGGCAAAGCCGTCGCTAAATGCGTCGCATTCCTTCTTTAGTTATTTTTACCATTCCCACCTTATTCCTTTTGATCATGGAAATAAGACAGCACTTCTTCATCTGGCTCAACAAACCGGCATAAAATTAAATTTTGAACCAGTTGGCCTAATCAACATGTTAGTGATACTACAACATGCTCATGAAAAATTGACCTTTTTGTCAGTTCGACTCGACCAAAACAACGCAGCTCAGTTCGTCAATTCCTGTTTTTCATTGCAATAATTTACATATGTAATACTTATAAATTCTCTTTTTCGCGCGCACTGGCCCGGCCAGACGTAGTAAGTGGCACAGTATGATCGGTATCAACAAACGTCTTTCGCAGCCCGCCGTTTTTGGTGTCAGAAAAGTTAGCTTGTTCTAGGAGTTCGGTTACTGGAAGCTCGAGCCGTTTTTGCGCTGCTCCCCAAATAATTTAACCGAACCCACTGGAAGAGCTACTGATATAAACTTGCTCAACCCACTAAAGAAATATTAGCCGAGTTCATTAGTGTACTCCAACATCATATGCAGCTATAGAGAAAAACATTTCTTTTTGACCTGCTTGGTCATATAATGCCCATGTTCACACTATGTATTCGTGTTTTTCTATCAGTTGAAGGAAAAGAGAAGAGAGACTATATTTCCTGAAGATTTTTTATCGAACTACATGAAGTTGAAAATCAGTGAGTAGTTTCTGTTTGTTTATACTAATTATAGACTTCGTGAATTTTGTGACAACGTCATGACCTACTGGCTTATGTTTTGGGATGTATGTGCATTTCGTCATCTGCACTCAGTAAATTAAAAACTGATTACAAATGTTGATCTAGTTCACTGTGATTGCTAATTCTTCATCAAGATTTCGATGTTCTGCATCTCGCAATTGGTCAGTAACAGCTCGTATGTATACGACATTTTCACCCGATATATCCATTTCTATCGCAGAGAGAAGACGAAAGCAGATAGTACATTTGCTAGAGATTTATTACTCGTGAACATCAGCTTAAAACGGGTGAGTGAGTAGTCCCTTTTGGTTTACCAATTAGAAATAACTATTTATATATGTATTGAAGTTATGAAAAATGACCAAATGACCAACGGAATTGGACCTGATTTCGGCGGCGGCTTGGCAAAGTGATCTAGGGCGCTGAATTTGACCTGCATGTCCCTGGTTCAAACCCTCCTTCCTACCGCTATCTGGATTTGTTTTCGGTCCCGAGTTCAACTGCTCGACCGCGCTGTGTAAATAGTCAACTGGTCAGCCTCCAACCAGTTGGGATTGTAAATAGTTTATGTTCTATTTGAAATATTTGTTTATTTATCTACACTGTCCCCAAATAGTACAACAGTGCTAAATACATTTGACACTTAAATCAAGTTATTGTTTATTTTTTTTTTTTATTTGTGTTAGTTTATGGTTTAAAAAACTGATTGCCAACTGTCAAAAACTAATAACGAAATCTCGAAAACGAAAAATTGAAGCTCGCCAAAAATTGCGGATGGGCTAAAATGTGTATATTTTTATAATACTGACGAGGAAAGAAAGAAAGCCATTCACGACGGTTACCAGAATACGTGTATTCCAAAGTCAGAAACAGAAAGAGGATTAGCATCCGAAAGATACACGGACTTTCCTGACAGTGAACAGCATTCAATATGTAAAGAACTGTAACTCAAAGGAATTTTTTTTATACTAGTCTGGAAAGTTTTTTCTTCCCTTACCCAAACTTATGTTTTATTATTGGTGTCCACTAAGCTCGTGATCATGCTTGTCGAGTACTCTAAATAAATTCTGGGTAAATCTCCGTGGAATTTCAGTTCTCCATATCTGATTTTCAGCAAAACCTGCTATTGCCGGTTTACCTGGAAACACAGAGACTCAATGATTTAGCTACCTAAAAAAAATAATATAACAGAAAATAATTTCAAGAGTTGTACTGATATTTGAACCTATAAATGGCAGACTGATTAAGGATCCACTTCAATCGATAAAATCACTATTTTTGCGCGATACTGCGTGATAGAGAAAATTATTAACACGAACGAGGCTCCGGGCTGAAAAATTCAAGCCAGTGTTACAAAACATAGCTGGATTATATTGGCCGTTAGTTTCTAATTAAACAAGATATAAAGGCGTTGGAGGTTTTGAGGTTTGAAAAGTTATGCTACATAGGTTAGCTGTAGGTTTTCGTTGAGCTAAAACCACACTTGTATTTTGGTTCTTGAGGGAAATGAAATAAACATTTTAAACGGCAAGATCGAAATCATCCGTAAAAGACCCTCTGTATTGAAGAATGCAACTTTTAATGAAACTGAACGTTTCAATCAGTCATTCTCACTGGTCTCAGAAACTCCGTTTCATAGTAAACTACAACGTTAAGACTACATCTAATACTTGTATGGTTTATTGCTTCACTTCGCTGTAGGGTTTTTGGGACAGAAAAGAACATTTTAGAACAGTTCCATTTTTACCATCTAGTTCATCCTCAAAGTCTAGAGCATATGTCGTATACTTTGTTTATTCATCAAGGCTCTCCAGAGGGGTTATAGTTTCGTTTTGATTTTCAAGCACTTCGGAAGCGTAGTCGGTTAGTGTTTTATCTGAAGGAAACCAGGGAAATGAAAATTCTGCAGTTCCAGTGGAACCCGTTAACTCGTCTTACCAAATTGTCAGTGCATTTGTGTCAGTCAGCAGAAGTGTTTTGTTAGTTTGTCAGATGTATGCAAAATTTATATATTTTTAGCAAATAATACAAGATGTATATTACTCATAACAGCTAAACACATGTATTTCCTGCTATTGTACATAACAGTTGGCCCACTTGCAATGCTCTTTTTTAATTATAGATAAATTACATAAACATCATACATAGTACATTTTATTTCTCTACAACGGACTTAATTATGCTATACTACTTCCTTACTTTTCAACTTCTACCAACTGAAACTGACACTAAAAATTATTTACAATACTACATATGCGCTTACATAATAATAAAAAAGAAAAAAAAACCAAAACAAACAAACAAAAAAGGGAGAAAGTCAAGGAAAGCCTTGTGGGTTTTCTTTCGCTTTTTTTTTAATAGAGGGAAAGGTATCATCATAGATGTTCTTGGACCAAAAATTGTTGGTTTATCGCGGTCTTCATGACCGGATTAAAATTATTTCAAACAAGTTATTTATTAAGAAAGCAAGAGCATTTCTTAAGAAAGGAACTATATTTTTTGGCAGGGATCGCGATATATTTTTCAAGCTCTAATTTTTCCTGCACAAGGGTGCTGAGATCCACAAATTGGTATTTCCTACTATTAAGGGAACAAATGTAGAGAAACTATTTGCCAATAAGAATAAGGTAGTTTAGGTTTATACAAAAAGGAATTTAAAACATCATACATTATTTCTGGAGATGGAAGGGGGGAGGGGGTGGTGGGTAAAAGTGATTAGAAGAATCGTTTCAGCATATTTCAAAGTTTGGATTTTGAATTAAAGGCCCAAACTAAAATGTAAAACATATCTAAAAAATAAACAATCTACCCAACTGCTAAAAACAGAAGTCAGTCTAAAATCTAAATGCCAAAACAGTGTAAAAATCCAAAACTGAAATCTATAACTGAATGACGAAACTGAAATCCAAAACCAAAATGTCAAAATAGGAACATTGTCTTAGCCCATAAAACAAAGCTGAATCAAAGCCAGACATGTTCTGTAACTTCCACTCGGTTGGAGAAGAACACTTATTGCTTAGCGGTCGCCCACAGAGACTGAAGGACATCAACTGACGGAAAGAGTCGACGGTAAAAACTTGATCACAGTAAGTTATATCAAATTGGGTGTTATAATATTAGTAACGTTTATGCTCACCAATGGCAAAGGAGTGGAGGAGAAAAGTTTCTTTCTGTATCGCATTCAAATTAGTGTTGTATGAAACAGCAAGGCAAGTAGAAACGCAGAAAGGCAAGCGTCATCCAGAAAACAGGATTTTTGATCTTATAAAAGAAAGTTACAATGCATGTAACTGAGGATAAAACAATACTCGGTTACATTTTAGTCCTGGTGGAATTAGTTCGGTAAGACAAAGCTTCCACTTGATTACTTTTTTATGGGTGGACAGATCGAAGTACGGCCATATTTATTCTCGTACTCAGATCTACCACGGCTAAGCAGAGGGGAGACCTTGTAACGTTGGATTGTGAATATGCGCAGTAGCAGCGTTGAGAGTGAGATCTGGGTATGAGAGGAGGCGATGCTATACAGAATATGTTTGTTAGTTTGTAGTGAGGAATGTTAATCACTGCAAAGCCGTCGCTAAATGCATCGTATTTCTTCTTTAGTTATTTTGACCATTCCCACCTTTTTCCTTTTTGACTGGAAATAAGACAGCAGTTCTTCATCTGGCTCAACAAACATAAGATTAAATTTTGAACCAGTTGGCCTAATCAACATGTTAGTGATACTACAACATGCTCATGAAAAATTGAACTTTTTGTCAGTTGAACAAAAATATGACACGAGCAAAACAACGCAGCCGGCTCGGTTCGTCAATTCCTGTGTTTCATTGCAATAATTTACATATGTAATACTTATAAATTTTGTTTTCTACACGCACTAGCCAGACGTAGTAAGTGACACAGTATAATCGGTATCAACAGACGTCTTTCGCAGCCCGCCGTTTTTGGTGTCAGAAAAGTTAGCTTGTTCTAGGAGTTCGGTCACTGGAAGCTCGAGCCGTTTTTGCGCTGCTCCCCAAATAATTTAACCGAACCCACTGGAACAGCTACTGATATAAACTTGCTCGACCCACTAAACAAAATATTAGCCGAGTTCACTGATTAGTGTACTCCAACATCATATGCAGCTATAGAGAAAAACATTTCTTTTGAACCTGCTTTGTCATATAATGCCCATGTTCACACTATGTATTCGTGTTTTTCTATCAGTTGAAGGAAAAGAGAAGAGAGACTATATTTCCTGAAGATTTTTTAACCAACTACATCAAGTTGAATATCAGTGAGTAGTTTCTGTTTGTTTATACTAATTATAGATTTCTTGAATTTTGTTACAACGTCATGGCCTGCTGGCTTATGTGTTGGTATGTATGTGCATTTCGTCACCTGCACTCCGTAAAGATCAATTGTATTAAAAGACTGATTACAAATGTTGATCTAGTTCACTGTGATTGCTAGTTCCGCATCAAGATTTCGATATGCTGCATCTCGGAATTGGTCAGTAACAGCTCGTATGTATTCGCCATGTTCACCCGATATAACCATTTCCATCGCAGAGAGAAGACGAAAGCAGATACTACATTTGCTAGAGATTTATTACTCGTGAACATCAGCTTAAAGCGGGTGAGTGAGTAGTCCGTTTTGGTTTACCAATTAGAAATGACTATTTATATATGTATTGAAGTTATGAAAAATGACCAAATGACTAACGTGTTGGACCTGATTTCGGCGGCGGCTTGGCAAAGTGATGTAGGGCGCTGAATTTGACCTACATGTCCCTGATTCAAACCGTCCTTCCTACCGCTATCTGGATTTGTTTTCGGTCCCGAGTTCAACTCCTCGACCGCGCTGTGTAAATAGTCAACTGGTCAGCCTCCAACCAGTTGGGATTGTAAATAGTTTATGTTCTATTTGAAATATTTGTTTATTTATCTACACTGTCCCCAAATAGTACAACAGTGCTAAATACATTTGACACTTAAATCAAGTTATTGTTTATTTGAGTTATTTTTATTTGTGTTTATGGTTCAAAAAACTGATTGCCAACTGTCAAAAACTAATAACGAAATCTCGAAAACGAAAAATTGAAGCTCGCCAAAAATTGATGTGCTAAAATGTGTATATTTTTATAATACTGACGAGGAAAGAAAGAAAGCCATTCACGACGCCTACCGGAATACGTGTATTCCAAAGTTAGAAACAGAAAGAGGATTAGCAACCGAAAGATACACGGACTTTCCTGACAGTGAACAGCATTCAATTATAAAGAACTGTGACTCAAAGGAAATTTTTTTATACTAGTCTGGAAAGTTTTTTCTTCCCTTACCCAAACTTTTGTTCTATTATTGGTGTCCACTAAGCTCGTGATCATGCTTGTCGAGTACTCTAAATAAATTCTGGGTAAATCTCCGTGGAATTTCAGTTCTCCATATCTGATTTTCAGCAAAACCTGCTATTGCCGGTTTACCTGGAAACACCGAGACTCAGTCAATAATTTCGATACCTAAAAAAATAATATGTAAAGAGCGAGAGACGAAACCTCTAAAAGAAACGACGACTTTACTACCGACCAACCGCCTCGAGCAACCGTACATCAACAGTTCAAAAACATACACGCTTGGGTACCGCGCCT
>OZ026600.1:35827304-35852304 GCA_964020085.1 Micromussa lordhowensis
GCAGCGGAGCTCTTCTTGCAGGAACTGGGTTTTTCCTCATCTGGCATGGCAAGCAGTTCCGGCACCATTCCTCTATGTCCAGAGACATATGCGGCCAGAAAAACCTCTCTTTGACCCTAGCAGACGTCTTGGCAGTACCAAAATGGCCCAGGTCATCGTGCGACATCTGAAGAACTCTCGAAGTAAGATTTCGGGGAACAATTATCTGTCCTGAGCCAGGGTTCTCAACGCTACTACGCCTAAGGATACCATTCTCCCCCACGCTCAGGTTAGGCCACTCCTTAACAAAAACCCTTAGCTCCATGTTGTCCACGCTTTCTGGAGGAGAAGCTTTAGAGACCAGCAAAGACTTGATTTGGGAAAGTGTTGGGCAACTGTCCTGTTGTTGTCTGACAAAATCAAGGGACCATGCTTCCTGTGCAACAGCCCTCACTCCTTGGACTCTACTTAAGGCATCTGCAACTGTATTCTTACTTCCCGCGATGTGGTAAACTTTACACTGGAACTCTCTGAATTTGTCGACCCATCTCCACAATCGACCACTGTGTTCCTTGGTTCGGGTCAGAAGCTACTTAACCCTACGTAACCCTAACCCTAGCCCTAAGTGAACAAGTCAAACTCGCGTCCAAGCAAATATGGACGATAGGCTTTTAAGGCCTCAATCACCACAAGGCATTCCTTTTCCGTAGTTGAATAATTGCATTCGGACTTGTTGAGTTTCCGTCCACCAAAAGCCACTGGTCTTCTACTCCCACTGGCATCAGACTGCTCTAGAACGAAACCCACTGCTTTATCAGAGGCATCACAAGAAACAATGAAACGTCCCTGTCTTTCCGGGAGCTTCAAAGTCACTGAAGAGCACAGAATTTCCTTCAGTTGTCTGAAAGCACTGTCACATTGAGGTGTCCACACAAATTCTGATTTTTTGAGGAGATCATGAAGTGGGACTGCAATATGGGCAAAATCTTTCACAAATCTCCTCCAGAATGTACAAACACCCAGAAAACGGCGAAGATCAGCTTCATCTTTAGGGACTTTCCACTCTCGGATTATGTCCAACCTTGTGGTCTTATACCATCCTTGTCAATGACATGACCAAGGAACTTGACTGACCTTGTCGCAAACTGACATTTCTTGCCTGCTAGCTTAAATCCAGCTTTCCTGATCGTTTGTAATAATCTCCCAATGCCTTTTAAATGCTCCTCAAAACCAGAATGGAAACAAATCACATCATCCAGATAAGCCATGACATCCTCGGCATCCAACACTTGCAGCATGTCCTCGATCACTGCCTGGAACGTTCCTGGGGCCCCCGCAAGCCCAAACGGCAATCGACAATACTGAAACAAACCAAATGGAGACACAAAGGCAGTCTTGTGCCGGTCCTCAGGAGCCACCTCAATCTGATGGTAGCCAGAGACCATGTCAATTGTAGTGAAAAACTTTGCTTCAGCTAACCGGTCCAATGTTTCAGTCATATGTTTGGAAGAGGGTAACTAGCTACCCTTGTTGCTTCGTTTAATTTCCTGTAGTCCACACATATTCGTAGGTCCCCAGAAGGTTTTCTCACAATGACCAGAGGGCTAGCCCACTCAGCGTTGGACCTCTCGATAACACCATCTTCCAACATATCTTTCAAGTCCGACTTAACACCTTCTTGATAGGCAAATGGAACTCTGCGAAGCTGTTGTTTGACTGGAGTTGCCCCTGCTTTCAAGGGAATATGGTGCTGAACTCCAGCTGTATACTTGCCAATGTCGCGCTTACCCGTCGAAAAGACATCAGCATAAGAGAGAAGTAAATCTTCCAGCTGTCCTCTTTGGATGCCACTCAGGTCACTGTCAGACAAATTGATGCCAAGTTCCTTCACATGTCCTTTAGCTATATCCTTAGTGATGGAAGACACAGTAAGACCATCCTTTTCTGGAGACTGGTTCAAAGGGCCAGAACAGTCAACAATGTCAGTAATAATCCTGACTTTCTGGTTCTTGAACAGCATCACACTTTCATCAGATAGGTTTACGGCTTTCACCCAAAACCCTCCACTCTTGTCACTATCCACAACAGTTTTAGTCATCAACACCCCACCTGGGGTTCTCGTAGATTCAAACAAACCAACTCTACAGTCTCCATCCTTAGTTCGCATAGGAATCAGGACCTGATTTCTTGCAGGCAGTTCCACTGTGCGCCTGGCAACTACTGGAGAGTAATTTTCGACCAAAACACTACCGCATTTGCATTGATCGACTAGGGGTATTTTCCAATCATCCAACCACAGGGCACCATCACGGATTCCCCAAGAACTCTCATGGTGACTTTCAATGAAATCTGCTCCTAATACGGACTCCCTGAGATCATCAACCACGAGAAAATTTCATTTTGTTTGAGCACCACCCAGCTCCAACCTTACTTCCGCTTCCCCACGAACAGTAATGGGCTGGTGAGTTATTGAAACAGGAGAGACTTGAGAATCGTTGATCACCAAACCAGGAGTACTTGAAGATAGCAGGCTCACCTCCGCACCAGTATCAACCAGGAAGATTGCTTTCTCTTTATTCACAGTCCCCTCAACATAGTAACTCTACCTACTGACAGCCTTACTTCTGTGTACAGTGTTAATAATGGACTCTTTCTGAGGAAGGTATGGGTAGTTGACCCCTTTACATGTGTTCAAGGCTGGTGTCGGGGTCCTAGGCCAGCCCCGCGCCCGTTTAAAGTCGGGCAACTGCGAGCCCAGTGGCCACGACCATTGCAAGCTCTGCAAACATCAGTCGGCTTTGGATCAGATCTTTGCCTACCTGTCCGTCTTCCTCCCCTACGTACGGCTGCAGACAAGGGGCCCTGGGAGCTTCTGAACTCTTCTAGCTTTAGTTCCACCGTCTTATTTACCATTTCTTCAATTTCGCTGACCTGCTTGTCTGCACCAGTTGGATTGACTTTTCCACTTGGTTCACTAACAGAGGCCACCTTAAGCACCCCACCACTCTCCTCCTCCAGTGTAGCAATTCTATTGACAACAGTCTTAACTGGAGTCTTCAGGAGATCATCCTGTCTGATCAATAATTCTCTGAGATCCTTCCTGAGCCCATCAATAAACTGGCATAACACATCCTCAGCTTTCCTAGACTCGTAAAAAGCAAGAGCGCCGATTTGTTCGTTGTGTTTCTTTTTCTGTGCAGCACTAGGACTCTCTGGTAATTCATCGACTACAGGGGGAGCGTAGGCTCTGTCATAAGCCATTCGGAGATCCGCCAAATACGAATGTAATGGTTCACCATCTTTACGGCTTCGTGAATTAAAGTCACTCTTGTACTTTAACAAAGCCAGACCTCCCTCGTATCTCTGCTTCAGAGCCTTTGATAACTCGCTGAAACTTTTCCTCACTGTCTCCGACTGTTGGTGGTAAAATGCTTTCGCGTCATCCTTCAAATACACAGCCAAGTACTGGCCTGCTTTTTCGTCCGACCACTCGTTCACCGCTACGTAAATTTCAAAGTCCCGAAGAAATTCTCGCACATCCTCTTCACCAGAAAATTTCGAATCCGGAAGGACTACTCGATGGGATCCCATCGCTGCCACCAGTGTAAAGAACGAGAGACGAAACCTCTAAAAGAAACGACGACTTTACTACCGACCAACCGCCTCGAGCAACCGTACATCAACAGTTCAAAAACATACACGCTTGGCTACCGCGCCTAGCTTGGTAACCTTTACTACAATACTCGGTACCAGTCTTACAAATATAACAGAAAATAATTTCAAGAGTTGTACTAATATTTGAACCTATAAATGGCAGACTGATTAAGGATCCACTTCCCGCGATACTGCATGATAGAGAAAATTATTATCAAGCCAGTGTTACAAAACATGGCTGGATTATATTGGCCGTTAGTTTCTAATTAAACAAGATATAAAGGCGTTGGAGGTTTTGAGGCTTGAAAAGTTATGCTACATAGGTTAGCTGTAGGTTTTCGTTGAGCTAAAACCACACTTGTATTTTGGTTCTTGAGGGAAATGAAATAAACATTTTAAACGGCAAGATCGAAATCATCCGTGAGAGACCCTCTGCATTGAAGAATGCACTGAATTTTAATGAAACTGAACGTTTCAATCAGTCATTCTCACTGGTCTCAGAAACTCCGCTTCATAGTAAACTACAACGTTAAGACTACATCTATCACTTGTATGGGTTATTGCTTCACTTCGCTGTAGGGTTTTTGGGACAAAAAAGAACATTTAAGAACAGTTCCATTTTTACCATCTAGTTCATCCTCAAAGTGTCTAGAGCATATGTCGTATACTTTGTTTATTCGTCGAGGCTTTCCAGAGGAGTTGCAGTTTCGTTTTGATTTTTAAGCATTTCGGAAGCGTAGTCGGTTAGTGTTTTATCTGAAGGAAACCAGGGAAATTCTGCAGTTTCAGTGGAACCCGTTAACTCGTCTTACCAAATTGTTAGTGCATTTGTGTCAGTCGGCAGAAGTGTTTTGTTAGTTTGTCAGATGTATGCAAAATCAGTTGATATTTTTTTCAACAAATAATGCAAGATGTATATTACTCATAACAGCTAAAGACATGTATTTCCTGCTATTGTACATAATAGTCAGTCAAATTCTCGTGTTAATATATTACAGTTGGCCTACTTACAATGCCTTTTTTTAATTATAGATAAATTACATAAACATACAAGTTACTTACATAGTACATTATTTCTCTACAACGGACTTAATTATGCTATACTGCTTCCTTACTTTTCAACTTCCATCAACTGAAAAAACACTAAAAATTATTTACAATACTACATATGCGCTTGCATAATAATATAGAAAGAAAGAAAAACAAAACAAACAAACAAACAAAAAAGAGAGAAAGTCAAAAAAGCCTTGCGTGTTTTCTTTCGCACGTCTTTTAATACAGGGAAAGGTATGATCATAGATGTTCTTGGACCAAAAATTGTTGGTTTATCGCGGTCTTGATGACCGGATTAGAATTATTTAAAACAAATTATTTATTAACAAAGCAAGAGCATTTCGTAAGATAGGAACTATATTTTTTGGTAGAGATCGCGATATATTTTTCAAGCTCTAATTTTTCCTGCACAAGGGTGCTGAAATCCACAAATTGGAATTTCCTACTATTAAGGGAACAAATGTAGAGAAAGTATTTGCTAATAAGAATAAGGTGCTAAAAATGATTGGTGTGTAGCCAGCCATGTTAACAACTAGATAAAAGATATTTAAAAAGGTTGACATTGGCTAAAATATTGTGTTGGACGTTTCGGCAACTGCTGTTGTCTTCTTCAGCTAAAGATAAAATGCAAATGTTTAACGGCGTCCTGATGGTATATGATGTATGTTAATATTAAATCGCACCTCGAAAGAATATTTTAAAAGTTAAACAAAGTCTCTAGAGCATTCTTAATTACTTCTACAAATTCTTTATGCTATTGTAAACGCACTCGGTCGTACGCACGACAACATTTAAGAAATCGCTAAAAAACGGTTAAAAAATACACGACGTTTCGACGTTCTCGGACGTCATTATCAAGTGAAATTAAAGAAACAGTATGAATATTATTTAAATACATGAGCTTTAAAGATTTGCGTCACTTTCCAGCCAATTTTTGTGAGCAAAAAATTGGAACAAGATCTTAAGCCGAGAGAAATTAAGCCGAATATTGTGAATCAGCAATGCATTGTTTATAAATTTGCATGTGATATGTGTGATGCAGATTATGTCGGTTATACAGCCCGACACCTCTATCATCGCATTGCCGAACATAAGTATTCGTCAATCGGTAAACACCTTTTAGAAGCGCACGGTGACAAAAATCTTCTTAATGAGGGCCAATTTTGTGTTCTCAAGAAGTGCCACGGGAAATTTGACTGCCTCGTTTACGAAATGCTATTCATCCAAGAACTGAGGCCAGGCCTTAACACTCAGAGTGACTCCATCAGTTAAAAGCTAAAGCTAAACTCTTTGTTTAGCTTGTAGCTTCTGATTCGCGCTTACGTAGCGAAGCGTTACTTGTATTTGAAGGCTACAGTCGATGTACAGACCAGAACTGGTTGCCAACGGGTAACATCATCGGCAACAGTCAAACTGCAAAGCAAATGAAAGATTTGCGTTTTAAATATGAAATTACACTTAGCTTTAAGGGCTGAAATATAAGCAGCGAAATTCTACTTACAATTCTGTTGGGCAATCCATACATATTGACACGGCTCTTTACATTATCTCTTAAGGGATGTGTCCGGTTGATTGCAAGACGAATACTATTTAAATATGTTACGCTTTCTATATAAAAAGGCTAAGTCGTCGCCAGGTCCTTTGCGACTGTATTTTGGCGCCAAAACGAGCAACTACACAAAAAGTTATTTACTTGAAGTATAAATTGCGCAAATCAGCTTCTTTTTAGAACTATTGTTTTCCCATGGATTTAAATAATATTCATACTGTTTCTTTAATTTCACTTGATAATGACGTCCGAGAACGTCGTGTATTTTTAACCGTTTTTTAAAGATTTCTTAAATGTTTTTAAGAAAAGTTTTCGCGCAATTTTGTATAGCTAGATGTTTTAAAAAGTCGCTTCTTTTTAAGAATAAGGTAGTTTAGGTTTAAACAAAATGAATTTAAAACACCATACACTATTTCATATTTGGAAGGGATGGCCTCAACTTAGGAAAATGTATGTTGGGCTGATTTTCACTCATGCTTTAAGCTGACAAAATGTTCAGGCTCTTACTCCTAATTGTAAGGATATGAGAAAGTAAGATTCCCAAGTAACGTTGTAAAGTTGCAAGGAAAACCGGTAAGGCTGCATGCTGTAAGGATTTGAGCCGCTGTAAATACGCAAGGTTGTAAGGCTATTTGGTTGTAATGTATCACTCGTATCGGCTGTGAAGTGCACGGCTATAATTTTGTAAGATAATTTGGTTTTATCAACTGAGTTGATTATGTGAATTAGCCACCGTCAAAAGATTCGAAAGCTGACGTTTCAAGCGTTAGCCCTTCATCGGAGCGAATCGTCTGTAACGTTAAAGGCTGTAACGTGAAACGCTTCAACCATGCAATAATGCAAGGCTGTATAACTGATAAGTTGTCACGGCCCGAACATTTTTATACTTATATATGAGGGGCTCTATGCAGCGCTGCAAGGCGGTCTTGTTCTAAAGGTACAAGGTCACAAAGTTGCACACTAAGCTGTTGTTCAATTTTTGACTGTATATCGCACAGAAATGGAAGCAAGAAAATCAGATGCAATACATCACCATCTGCGACATCTTAGCATTGCCAAACAGATGGGGGACAGGGCTGGAGAAGGACGTGCCTACGCCAATCTTGGAATTGCTTATCAAAGAATCTGTGATTTCAAACAAGCCATAGAGTACCACATGCTCCATCTTACCATTGCCAAAGAGGTGGGACACAGGGATGGAGAAGGAGGTGCCTACTGCAATCTTGGCAATGCTTATCAAAGTCTCGGTGATTTCAAACAAGCCATAGAGTACCACATGCTCTATCTTACCATTGCCAAAGAGGTGGGAGACAGGGCTGGAGAAGGAAGTGCCAACTATAATCTTGGCAATGCTTATCAAAGTCTCGGTGATTTTAAACAAGCCATAGAGTACCACATGCTCCATCTTACCATTGCCAAAGAGGTGGGACAGAGGGCTGGAGAAGGACGTGCCTACTGCAATCTTGGCAATGATTATCAAAGTCTCGGTGATTTCAAACAAGCCATAGAGTACCACATGCTCCATCTTACCATTGCCAAAGAGGTGAGACACAGGGCTGGAGAAGGAGGTGCCTACTGCAATCTTGGCAATGCTTATCAAAGTCTCGGTGATTTCAAACAAGCCATAGAGTACCACATGCTCCATCTTACCATTGCCAAAGAGGTGGGAGACAGGGCTGGAGAAGGACGTGCCAACTGCAATCTTGGCAATGCTTATCAAAGTCTCGGTGATTTTAAACAAGCCATAGAGTACCACATGCTCCATCTTACCATTGCCAAAGAGGTGGGAGACAGGGCTGGAGAAGGACGTGCCAACTGCAATCTTGGCAATGCTTATCAAAGTCTCGGTGATTTTAAACAAGCCATAGAGTACCACATGCTCCATCTTACCATTGCCAAAGAGGTGGGACACAGGCCTGGAGAAGGAGTTGCTTACGGCAATCTTGGCAATGCTTATCAAAGTCTCGGTGATTTCAAACAAGCCATACAGTACCACATGCTTCATCTTACGATTGTCAAAGATGTGGGGGACAGGGCTGGACAAGGACGTGCCTTCTGCAATCTTGGCAATTCTTATAAAAATCTCGGTGAGTTCAAACAAGCCATAGAGTACCACATGCTCGATCTTTCCATTGCCAAAGAGGTGGGCGATAGGGCTGGAGAAGGAGCTGCTTACGGAAGTCTTGGCAATGCTTATCAAAGACTCAGTGATTCCAAACAAGCCATAGAGTACCACATGCTCCATCTTACCATTGCCAAAGAGGTGGGGAACAGGGCTGGAGAAGGAAGTGCCTACTGTAATCTTGGGATTGCTTATGGAAGTCTCGGTGATTTCAAACAAGCCATAGAGTACCACATGCTCGATCTTACCATTGCCAAAGAGGTGGGGAACAGGACTGGAGAAGGAGGTGCTTACGGCAATCTTGGCAATGATTATCAAAGTCTCGGTGATTTCAAACAAGCCAGAGAGTACCACATGCTCCATCTTACCATTGCCAAAGAAGTGGGGGACAGGTCTGGACAAGGTGGTGCCTACTTTAACCTTGTCACTGATTATGTACGTCTCCGTAATTTCAGAAAAGCTACGGAGTATTGTATGCAACTTCTTCATATCACTAAAGGAGCTGGAAACAAGCATTTAGAAGGAAGAATATATGGAGTTCTCGGTGGAATTCGCTTAGGTCTTGGTGATTTGCAAGGAAGCGTAGAGTACTGCCTTCAATCTTTGAGCATCGCTGAAGAAGTAGGTGACAAGACCAGTGTGGGACGTGTGTGTGGTACACTTGGTACTGCTTATGGATTGATGGGTAGTATAAAGGTTGGTATAGAATACGACAAGCGGCACCTTAATATTGCCAAGGAAGTTGGAGACAGGTGCGGAGAGGCATGTGCGTATTATAAGCTCGGTGGTGAGTATGTGTTGTCGGGTTGTTGGCATGAGGCTCTGGATTTTTTTTATTCCAGTGTAAAAGCGTATGACAACGTGAGACATCTTCAAGTCAAGGATTATTTCAAATTGTGCTTTCGTGATAAGCACCAAGCTGCGTACACCGCCCTGTACACAACTCTGGTGAGGCTTTCAAAGATTGATGAGGCTCTGTGTGTCGCTGAACATGGAAGAGCACAGGCCTTACTGGATCTTATGAAGTTGCGTTTTGGCCTGCAATCACCACCCTCCGAGACTCCTGGTGCTGGAGAAGTTATCTCAGGCGTGGTAGACTGTTTGTCAACTAAAACTGTTTTTGTATCACTTGAACATGACAGGATTAATTTATGGACACTCTCTACAGGAACCAATGTACATTTTAGACAAACGGTTGTACAAAATGAGAATGCAGGTTGCTTTGTAGAGCGTTTGAGGAAACGTTGTCTGAAGGAAAATCACATCCGTGGTCGTTGTTTGAATGAGCTGAGAGAGGAATTGCCACTCCGCAGTGAATCTGATGAAATGGGACAGACATCTCACGGTACAAACAATTCTTTGAGCCTTTTGTACCACAGCATCTTTGGTCCCATTGAGAGCGTGCTAGATGGTGATGAAGTGCTCATTGTCCCCGATGGTCCACTATGGCTTGCTCCGTTTGCCGCTTTTGTGGATAAAGCTGGAAGGTACCTAACCGAATCCACCAGGATCCGTTTAATTCCCTCGCTGACAACTTTAAAGCTGCTTAAAGACTGTAGCGAGAGCTACCACAGTACGACTGGGGCGTTTCTCTTGGGAGATCCATGTTTGGAGGACGTTACAAACATCTTTGGTGAACCCATTTTACCACAGCTGCCACATGCCATAGAAGAGGTTAAGATGATTGGCGAGATTCTAAACACCACGCCCCTAACGGGAAGGGAAGCAACTAAGGAGGAAGTGCTAAAAAGAATCACTTCTGTTGCTTTGGTAAGTACGTGAGTGAGTGGTTGGGTGCGTTAGTAAGTAAGTAAGTAAGTAGGTATATTAGTAAAAACTATGTAAAGAGGGTTTACGCTAAATAGCCAAAGGTAATAAACTTGTGCCCTCTATAATACTTACCAGAAACAATTTCCAATTAAATTAAATAGAAAATATTATGCAATAATTAAGAATACACGATATAACCATGGAATAGCCGATATCTAAATTTAATAATAATAATAATAATAATATTATTATTATTATTATTATTATTATTATTAAAAAGAAGATTAAATAATGAAACGATTAAGAGCCAGCTGTTGACTAAAACGTTCTTTCCACATTGCATATTTGAAAGATTTCCGCGAGTCCCTTGGTCTTGGTGTAAACTGTTCCACGCTTTACATGGCGTGGCGGTAAAAGTTCTTCTTCCATCGGACTGGCAATTAAATAAAGGGTAAATTAAAGTGCCACGATGACGAAAATCGCATCCTTCAAATCTGAGCCATTTTAAGACATAAACAGGAAGTCTGTACAAGAGCAAAAATGCTGTTTACTATTTTCAAATATCTCTTTTCGTTCCAGAGCCAAGTGATGACGTCATACACCCAACCGCATTTTGATCAAATATGATAAACTTAAGCAATAGAGCACTTTTTCCGTGTTTATATAGCCTCATCTAAACACGAGGAGGGCTGGGAGAATTCGAGACAGTTATGCAAACCCGAGACGTAGTCGAGGGTTTGCATAACTTTCGAGAATTCTCCCAACCCTCCGAGTGTTTAGATGAGGCTATATAAACACGGAAAAAGTGCTCTATTGCTTTTATAAAATAATTTTCAAATGCGCGAATCTAAACCGTCAGAAGCGTGTCTACATACTCTCATCTAAACACACCTATCGACCAATGAGAGCGCCCGTGGTGGCTCAATCATTTTATAAAAGGATATCTCAGTCAATTTGTATAATAAATGTTTGAATTTTTACAGTAAGATTCTGCTAGAGGTGCTCCGCAATATGAGCTTCACAATTTTTGTTATCATGCATAATGCAGCAAGCATATAAATCCATTTGGTTGAGTTCATAGCCTTGTTTAATGTTTTCCAAGCTTCAAATCACTAAAATATTGATATCAGGCTAGAGGGGACTGGAAAAGAGTTGGTTTCCATGGGAACAGAAATTGTTCTAGCTGTAGATGTGTTGCAGTTAGAACTATTAGCCTACCAAGTTTCAATGGTTTCTGCTGCAAATTGACCGAGATAGCGCTATTTATATACTTTATGTAATATTTGGTTGGGTGTATGACGTCATCAGTAATCTCATTTGCATATTTTACTCATTTTTCAAACTTAAATATCTCCTAAACCAATGCAGATATTTGTAAACGGTAAACGGCGTTTAATCTTTTGTAGAATTCTATGTGATTAACCTAAAAAATCAAGGGGTAAAAATTTGATCATAGTAGCACTTTAAATTAACATTAGAATACCTAGTCTGTCTAGTGTGAATAATGCTGTTTAACTTAAGTAAATCATTGAGATATGAGGGCACTTCACCTCTTAGTCACTTATAAGCAATGATACAGTTTGATATAAAAGCGTTTTTATTCAATGGCAACCATTTCAGATCCACATCGCAGCACATGGCAATAGCGAACATGGTGAAATTGCTTTGGCTCCAAACTCAACACAGGAGTATATCAGTCGAGCAGAGTACATGAAACATCACATGTTGAAAATAGCCGACGTGCAAGCTGTTCAGCTACGAGCAAGGCTTGTTGTTCTCAGCTGCTGCCATAGTGGCCAAGGAGAAATCAAAGCTGAGGGTGTGGTCGGTATCGCGCGGGCTTTTCTGGGTGCTGGAGCTCGTTCTGTTATTGTGTCTCTCTGGGCGATTGATGACAAGGCCACTTTGGAGTTTATGAAAATATTTTACCAAAAGCTGAGTAAAGGAAAAAGCGCCAGTGTGTCTCTTAACCGGGCCATGAAATTTCTTCGAGAGTCCGAGAAGTTCAGTGAGGTGAAGTACTGGGCCCCTTTTGTACTCATTGGTGATGATGTCACATTGGATTTAGGCGCACTGTAAGTGAAATATTTGAACGCTTAAGCACTCTTAACTCCGCTGATTACAAATATGCAGTTTTTTCTTTGTTCGAAACTTAAAACGTTTTCGTGACGATACTGAATGTAAACGCTTTGATGTAATAACTTATAATGTCCTCTACGTTGGACTTTCTAAGCATTTTAGTTTGTGTATTTGCTAATACGCTGCTGTGCTAGTTGATAAATACATGTACATGTGTAAGTGAGGTGAGATAAGCAGACTTTCTGAAGAGAGGCTAAATGTGCTTTCAGGTTCTCACAATAAATTCAAATTATTTTTTTCCAAGCGGTCACGCTATCGAATTCTGCAATCTGATTGGTTCTTAGCGCGGTCCGGATTTTCCTATCTCTGACCACGGTCACAGTAACGCTTGCGTGAGTTTTTTCCCGTGAGTTTTTTCTCGTTTGAGAGAGAGGAAAAAATAAATAAGTTATTTGCCGGCTTAGGTTCGGTCCGTATAGTGAAAAACTGTGACCTCGGTCTTGAAAATGCTGCCCTCGGCCTGCGGCCTCGGGCAGCATTTTCAAGACCTCGGTCACAGTTTTTCACTATACGGACCTCCCAGCCGGCAAATAACATATATATCTTAGTTGAGTTACGTTTAAAAAATGATGAAATTTATGGAAAAAGAGAATTTATTTTTCAGCCAGATGTCCTCTCAAGCACATCGTGTGGTGTAATGTTGACTCGAAATATGTTGTATAGTATTGTTATTATTCGCGAAAGTCAAGAGATTCCGCATATAAAGAGAGTATGTGCTCGCTGATCTCTCGCAATTATGAATTTCAAAATATTGCCTCAGTTAGTTTGCTCTTACCTCTGTTCAAAAACAAATCTCTGTGCACAGCCTGTTATATTGAACTGAGTTTTCCTTACACGTTGAGTGTCTTGGAAATCAAACTCATTTCCATATCAAAGGTTGTGTACCAGGACTCGTTTTGGTTTTGTAAGAGTTAAAAAACAACTCGGAAATGGATTATTATAGGTTGTGTGGTAACTGCGACACGAAATACTCCTTTTGGGCAAAAATTGTACAATCACTGTAAATGAATGTAAAACTCCCCGTACTCACTCGTAGGTTTTTTCTTTTGCAGAAGATGAATCCGAGCAGGTACAGAAGAAGCATTGAAGGAACGTACTAGGGAATAAACGCTCCAAGCTTGCATGTATATTTCTATCTTCAGTAATTAGTATTAAGCTTTTGTACCATACTTCTTATATACAAATTTCTAGTGAAACATTAAGAAGAAATAACAAGCGGACAAAAGCTTTGTACCGAGGTTATTTACACTGTATTACAAACTTCGTCTTTTGTGTGATTGTTTTAAATATCTTCTGAAAAGAAATCATTTCTAACAAGACTATAATGTCCAAAACAAATTTTGAAGCTCATATGAAACGCTTGAAAGTACTGGTGAAATGAAACTGATAATGAAATTTTACTTGTGTCGGCACAATTTTCTGAACTTTGAAATTTATTTCCTGGAATTCCATGCGAAATTGTTTTTGATGTTCTTGCAAGGCAACTCTTTGGGTTACCGTTACTTCTGAAGATGTATGTTGGAGCATACGAAACGTCAAGATAAATGAAGAATTTTACAACAAGCGTTGTCTAGTTATGTTTATAACCGCAGTTTGTTTGCTGTTTATACCTAAAGATATTCTGGTAAGGGTTTTTTGTCCACTAAACACTGAAATTACTCGATTTCCAATCGGATTTAGTGTCGATCTTTATTTGACACCGACTGGTGTTTCGTTCAAGAAAATTTAATTTTAGGAAAATGAGAATAGTTTTAGGATGGGCGAGCAAAGTTTCTGTTATAATCAAGTGTAATAGAAGAACTAGACGGATTATAATTAAGTGAGCTTTAACGTAATCGACATTGTTAAAAGTGAATTATTCTTTACCAAGCGACAGCTGAAACAAATGAAATGCATTAAGAGTCTTTGATACAATAGTTTTGGCTATAGTTTAACCGTATTCTACCTTCTCGTGGTGGGGCAGGAAGTACACGAGGGGAGTTGAAACTTTTTTTTAACCTAAATGAACCTAAATTGTATTTAAGGAATGATTACAAAATGTTTTGCTCACCTCTTTGGCGTTTTCGAAGTGATCATACCTTGAAGGGCTGTCTTACTCAAATTTGCATTTTTACTTCAATTTTCTGTTTTTATTTATGACAGGTTTCGTCCCGAGTTTTAGAGATTTCGTGATAGTTTGAAATCTATGAAAGCCAATATTTTAACCGTCTTTTTGCAGGAACCAATTTAAACTAAACCATCACTGAAATTATTGTTTTGAATGCTTTGCACAGCATCATGAAAATGTCATTGCAAGAACCTTCTTACGTTTTGAGATACGAGACAGAGCACTTCCTCTCCTGTCCAAGGGCAAGGAACTCCAAAACGCACGTGCGGTGTAGAATAAATCGCATGATTTGAGAGTAGAAATGGCACAACTGGTCATTATCATATTTTTACAATCAAAAGGTTACTCAGCTGGGCAGTACGTCCTTACCGCTATCACGAGCTCAGTAATGGTATAGCTTAGCTATTCACGTTTTTATTCGAAATCGTTTTATTCTTTTCTCGCGCGCATTTGTGCCAATTTTAAGCAATTTTTGTTGAATGAATTTCATGTGTTTTCTTCTATTCATTATTACTGAATAGAATTATTGTTCTTTTTTTCGTATCCAAACGTATGAAGGGGTATTTCCTTTGTCAGTCCAGGCCATGGTCAGCTTGAGCTGGAATTATTCTCAAAGTATCTTAAAACTAGACAGAAAGAGGCAAATTCATCATTCACGTTAAAATTACATAAACAATGCCCGGAAAAAGTCCCACAATTCGGCAACTATCAGCGCTCGTAAGCTTAACTGTTCGACGAGCAACAAGTAAACTGATATCCAACTGGCGCAATATAGAGTGAAGCCACCAGATACATACACTCAAGTCTGACGGTGGTCTAGACTGTATTTGATTTGTTATAAGTATGAGAACGTAGTTCATAACATTTATAGTTAGCAAGCGTTGCATTACAACTTTAATCCAAAAACTAAACTAGCTTGAGCTGTAATCTTCTTACGACATGTTACTTGTGAGCATAAATGCTGACTTGATGGGCGCATTTGCCTGGGAGGTGGACATCAAATTGCTGATTTATCCATCAACCGGCCATGGAACGGAGAAAACTTGCAACCATTTGATTATAACAGTCGCAGAGAATAAATGACATAGTTCCAGAGCAACTCCAGCGTTAACAAAGCCTTATTCCCGGTCAGAACACCACGTGAATTATCAGCTTTAAATTTCACAGTATCCATGAACATAAACAACAGAGAGCAGGGAGAGAGATTGGGAACTTTGTCCAGATCTATATTTCTTTTTACAATGTTTTATATTTGAAGAACTGAGGACTTTATTAAGTACCGTCAAAGCAGTGAACATTGTGAATATCTTTGATTTAATTTTGTTATCTACCTACTTAGCAAATAATGGTTCAGCTTTTTAAATGTGGATATGTTTGTGTACGAGAACTATCGCACAGCAAAGATTCAAGGAACGAGCAACCTTAACATAATTTTTCCAATAATGCAACGGTATTGTCATTGTCAATTTCTGGAAAAAATGTTCGAATACACAAACATTTGGAGCAGTTATTCGAGGACGTTTTTTTTTCTAGCTGTTTGTTACTCACCCAAAGCATTTACTATGTCACCCAAACATGTCCACAGCACGATAATAAAGGGATTAATGTGCAAGGTTAATTATTTTAAAACTAATTGAGGCTATAAACGAACGAATATTAAAAGCTTATGGCTGTTTTACGAGGATATGATCTTGGGTGTGGCTTGTACCTTTTAACAGTCTTACCCCTGTACCCCACTTAGGCTCTCTCGTCCGCCGAAATCCTACGCAGACGTTCATTCCAGTGCAGGCGCAATAGTTGTAGGACCAGTTTTCGCGGCCTTCGCTCGCATCGCTCAGTGGATTTTTCCCATACAGAGAAACCCCCTGTAAGCCATTGCGGGACATTCCTTTGTTAAAAACGTCAAATTTACTATTTGTGTGGTTCTGGGTTGAGCTCAGTGCATTTTAATCTTGGAAATGTAACCTAACCTTCGGACGTCAAAATTTATATTAATTCCCCCAATGCAGTGGCACAATGGCAGTGGGGGAAGGGTGGTTGAATGGACCCTTGCGTTTTCGTTCTGTAAAGACACAGCAAAATTTATTTACATTGAGTAGATAGCCCTTAGCTTGTTCTACAAGATGACACTATTTTTGTGCTGTGACAGCGCATCGGAGCACACTAATGTAAGCTCACAGCACCGTGACAGTAATGTGACCGATGTGACATTAACTGACAGCAGTGTGACAGCGCCGTGACTGTGAAGCCAGCCAACAGCACTGTGACAGTGCTTTCATTTGACAACCATAGCAACTGAAAGCGCTGTCAACATTGCTGTGATAGTGCTGTCGGTCTTTCCAAATTCTGAAAAAATGTGACTGTTTGTACAAATAGCTGCACTATGCTACCCCCTTCCCCCTCTCCCCCAATAATTCTCCTTTACTGAATAAAACATTTTATAAAAACTCTACATACTTTGGTTACTATCTGTTTCCATGTGGGGATGAAGTGTTAAGTATCTTCTGTTGCTGTTCCAAAAAGCATTCCATGTCGTCTGGAACTTCCTTACTATTTATGCCATCAAATAAAGATGTTAAATCCTTGTGATCTTCATCTTCTACGTCAAGGCTCTCACTATGAAACTTCTCTCTCCAGTACTTCTCCCTTTCTGTCGCATTTCTCTTCTCTCTTCTACAGTCGTTCAGCTGTTTTTTAGCCTCCTTTAGCCTCCTTTTCTAGCCATCTTCTGTTACACTTTCTGTTTATCATTTCTCCTCGTGTAGATTCTCTCTTTTTTCTCTGCCGATCAACACGCGTTAGATTCTTGTAGTTCGTACATCGCTTTCCACCGTTTCTTTTGTTCAAAATCAAGCAATTAATCGAAAAGGCCCTGGTTTCTTCATCGCACGCATCGTTTGTGGAAACATCCCTAACAGAACACAAGTTCTGCGGAAGGCTAGTAGAAGTTTTTCCCCCGCAGCTGGTTTGTAACCTTTACAGGGTTCACAACTATCAAGCAAATTTAAAACGATAACTATCTTATGCTGAAAATCTCTTTCCTTCGGACTGTTGTCGAGGTCAAAATTTAGAACTGATGATAAGTTATGTTCGGTAACATTGGCACGAATAGTGAATACATGTTCTCCAACTCTTCAACAATAACCTCAGTTATCAGTTAAGGGCTAACGCTGGAAACGTCAGCTTTCGAATCTCTTTACGGCGGCCAATTCACATTATCAACCCAGTTGATAAAACCAAATTATCTTGTTATACTTCCCACCGACGCAGCACCACAGTTTCTTTAGAAACTCACCCCACTAAACTCAGTTGCTGCCCGTTGCTTGTTCAGTAAGAAATTCTCTAGTCTAACGAAATAGGTTTTCTTGTCCTTTTCGGAGATACAAGTCCAGTTTTTGGGTAATTCAGTTTTCTCCAGGCCAACTTCTCTTCTTGACAAATGGAGGTAATGCCTTTCGACATTATCACTTGATCCCCTCCGCACAATCGTCACTTTCTCCGCCAGATATTCTTCACAAGTTTTCCCAACACATCAGATGCTATACCATCGTTTCCAGATTCAAAATCCCCTGCTCACTCGTGGAGTGGTCAACTATTCTTCCACACGAGAAATTTTTATGTGACAATTTTTATGTGACAAATACCTTTGATCGTGTAGATATCACAGCAAATATTCGTCAGCAGTTCAACGTTTAGTGCGCCAGTAATGACTTTGGACAGCAGAAATACACAAAAACAAGGGGAGGTTGCGTAGTCGCCCCCGCAAAAGAACATGGCACTTGCCACATTTTATGTGACGAGTCGTCTACGCGAGCAATATTTCGCATGTGACAATTTTTATTTCTGACATAAAAACTGGCGCGCCACTTTTTCAGCAAATGAATTTGTCACCTAAAAAGTGCCACAGAAAATGTGCTCGCGTGGATGGGGCTTTAGTGAGAAGAAGCTTAACTCTTAACCGTAATCTTTTAGTCGTCCTTTTAAGTTCAAAAGATGTAATAATACGAGTAAAACTTCATCCCAATTTTCTTTATGACGGTTATGGTTTAAGATCTGGCTGTAAGACTAGACTACGTATCTATGCCCACAGCTTAGTTAAGTCTTAAGTCTTCCCTTAACCCTCTCGGAGAAAATTCCTTTGGGAGGAAGTTTAACTCATATTACAACCCCGTTTTACACTTTAAAGGAAGAGTGAAAGATTGTGGATGAGAGTTACACTTCCTCTCCAAATATTCTCCCTAGGGAAGTAGAGGATTATGGATGAGATTGAATCCTCCTTTTTTATTATTTCATCCAGGGGAGTGGAGGTTATGGGACAGGAATTAAAGCTCTTCGAGCAATCTTCCCTTTAAAGATGGCAAGTTTGCTTCATTGTTTTATTTGTGAAATTCTCGATTTTTTTCTTTCAAATATTTCGAGTTGTTAAAATTGCGTGACGGCAAATGGCCTTCTGGGGGAATTTGATTATCTAGTTAATATTTAACAATTATTCTACAAGCCCGCGTTGGATATGAGATGGTAGATAGCCAACGAGGCGCATAGCGCCGAGTTTGCTATAATCATCTCATATCCAACAAGGGCGAGTGGAATAATTGTTTTATTAAAAACGCCCCAGAAATATAGGAAACTAAACTTGAAAAAAATAAAAACGCCCCCGAAAAATCACGCGTACGCTTACCATATTCGTAGAGCATGGTATAATGGCTCATCGCCCATGGTGGCTAAGCCAATGAAACTCTCGAATTGCATTATCGAATGATCCAGTTTTTAATAATTAAATTTATTACATGGCTGTGTCTAACAAGGTCTAGGAACTACCAGGCATGTAGACCGATTACGTTTTTGAAAAAGTTGCAAACTAAAATACAAAGGGTTGATGACCAATTATAAAAATATTAATGTAAGAGCCAAAAAGCCAGATGTGAAAAAAAAGAAACAGGATATCCAAAGTTTGACAGATATAAGCTCATCGCCGTTCGCAAGCAAAATATCAGCTAGTGCAAACCAATTACATTAAACGAATTAAATTTTTCTTGTTTGCCATATGATAAACATCAATTGAGAGGCACTATTTCTGTTTGTTGTTAACACCTACATAATAAAGAGTGATCACAATAAAACGTGAAATCGCGCAAGCAAGCGGGAAATAACAAGTTTAAAATCATTAGGTATGCCATCGTTTATTGTCACGTCACCTCGTCAAGTCTGTTCCCCTTGCTCAAAATTCCGTTTATATCTTTGTAGTTTTTCTAAGTTGTATCCGAGTCGTTGTACAAATCTTCATGTTTCAAGTGAATCGTTAGAATTAAAGACGAATTCAGATTGTATTACAAGGTGGGTTGGTTGATCTTGCTACTTGTGTTTTGAAAACAACTTTGGACCTAAAAAAACGACAACCTTTAAAGCGTTAACATTGTAGCATCTATTCGCTTCTTCTGGCATGTTGATACGACCTTGTTTCCAAACTAATGATCAACAACACGTTCTGCCTCCACTTGAACCAGAAGTGAAAAGCTGACTTGCCTTTAAAGTCTTTATTTATGCTTTCTAGACTGAACATTAAAAATCTAAAGAAAGACTGACAGGCCCATTTCCACTGGTCTTATTCGAAACCTTGGATAGGCCATGGCTCACTGGTTCCCTGCAAAGAGGTTAAGTGATACACAACTTAAGCCCCGCTCCGCTGTGAAAGTACTTGGTTGGATTAACGGTTACAGAAAACGGTACCTCTTTTCACGTCCTTATCTTTTGATAGGGTACCTCTAATTCATGCTGCAAAAGTATCGAGAAATAAAGCCGCGTTTTCAAATTTCTCCAGTGTATTAAATAAATACCGCAGGGAAAAAACAAACAATTTTATTTGTTTTTTTTTCTTATTTTTTTTTAGAGAAACTGGTCGGAATTCAATGTTTTTTTCTATTGGCCGTCAGAAGAACGTTGGAATAATTTGAACAACAAAGTGAGGGTAGTTTTAAACATTTATTGGCCGTGCGTCAGAATGCACTTTAATAAAGTCGCTCAAACAGGCAATGCATAAAAAACGAGCTTTTCATCGTGTCGCGACCTCAGTACACGTGGAATGAATAGTCATTGAATATTGGGAATATAAGCGATCGGGACATCAAGTTTTCGTTACTTTAAAATGTAAATTTGAAAAATAACGAATTGAAAGTTTAAATCAGCCATGAAGGAAGGAGAAGCTTGACATGTAGCAATTTTCGTCCTGGTACAAATCTTCCCAATTTTCAAGGCATTCAAACCACCGTAATTAATTTCGTTTAAGGCATTGCTACTCTATTTCTGGCATTCATGTCGTGATATAACTTTTTTTGTTCAGATTGCTTCTTTTTACAGGGTTGTAAACAGAAATACTAAAACATTCCAGAAATAGTTGCCGTAATGGGTTAATGGGGTTTGCCATGGGCCAAACATTTTCGCCATTCGAAAATTACCCTCCCATAATACTAGTCCAGTCTCTGAACTCTCCCCTCTCCACTTATACAAAATTCAAAGTTCATGAAAATGTACCTAATGTACCTACTTAATGTACCTAACCGACAGGCTGATAAATCGACTTTGCGCGTGCGCTCTCGACCACTTTGCGCGCGTTTTCTAATTTCTACGTCAAGCCTTTGCTTACATAACAAAATTGTTAGTTAACACAACGTCAGTTGATGAAACTTCAGTCGTTAACTAAGGTTCGTAAATAAGTTGTTTGAGAATTTTCAACATGGGAAATTGTTTCGCAGCATGTTTGCAGCAAAAGCAGAGTATAACTGAAAGTCCCCCAAGTGTTGGGCAAGAAAGTACAAGTCGTTCAGCCAACGAGTCTTTGACGAGCGCAAGCGTTGCGCTAAAGAGGTTGCGAAGAAACAAGATTGCTTCAGCGACAATCTCCAGGCTCCAGGTCTTGCGGGATGGAAGGAACAATCGTGTATCACCTTGCGTTAATGGCAGTGCACGAAACGCAGGACGCATCAACACATCACGAGAAGCTTCAAATCATTCATGGCGTGCTGGCCAGCCTTCAGATAGCTCCGGCTTCTCTGAAAGTAGCTTAAAAACCCTAAACAGTAGTACAATCTATGAAGAGTATTTAAGTGGCAGCTGCCAGCCATTTGATGAAAACCAGAGGTCCAGGACACCAAGCCCGTTTATTCAGCCTGGAATTACAAAGGGAAGGCTTATTATCGTACAACCCTGTCGAAGCATGTCATCGACGTCGTACGCCGACGAATCCTCAGCCGAAAATGTCCCTTGTGGAAACCCAGTTAAAATGTTCTCCAACGAAGAACCCGAGGTGGTCGAATCTCGTGAAATATGCACTTCTACGAGTTCTATTGGCTCCTGGACGGACGACCCCCAAGATATTGAGCTTGATCTGCTGAGCGAAGACGAATCGTGCCAAGTTTTTCCGTACCCTCGATTTTAAACAAAAAAAGACATTGAAAGAAATTGTTTAAATTGCAGCGTCGAACTCTCTTGCTGCGGTTGGATACAGTTTTGGGAAAGAAAAACTTTTTTTCTGGCAGACATTGGGAATATGTTTAACGGTGTATGTGTTGAGCTAAGATAATGAGACTGCATAAGTGTTGAGGAAGGGTGAGAGAGTTGATCGTTTATTTTCAAGGAAATCCTTCTCAAGTTATTTAAAGACACGGGTTCCAGTTCCTCCAAGGATTACATTACCACGCGCGATGCGTGGATGTTTTCGTGGAGGATAAGCCGGTTGGGCTGTCCACGCGAGTAAACTCGTGTCAAACCCTCCTGGGATTTACGAAACCAGGAGTGGTCGAAAAATAACTTGAGAGGAATGACTTTGGGAATAAGGCCTATATGAGAGATTATCTTTCTTACCCTTCAGTGCTCTCTTGGACTGAGCAAGAAGAGCTTCCATGCTGAAGAGCATGGAACTGGGGCTCAATTGAACAGCCTCCCGGATTTCACGTCACTGGACTACGACAATGACAGAGCGGAAGTACCAGTGACGTTGAACCGGAGGCGACAGGGAAACGCTCAACACATACACGTGAAAAGAAATTCATGATAACTTAACAAGCGCCTAAATGATCGTTAAGAAGTGAAATTGTCATAAACTCTGGCCGCTGGACTGGTTCTCGCCTGGTTATAGCTCTAACTTAACATAAGAATTTCAGCCGAAAGTTTGCCCCGTCTTTTTTGTATTGCCAAAGATTTAGATCAATACATTAAAGAAAACTGAATTTCATACTGAATGCAATTGCATCAAAGCGATGCTTGAAATTCAATAATCAATAAAGTATTCTATGATCAGATAACATATCTCTTCTGTTTTGCTTCAAGTTATAATTATACGTTAAGGCGGGGGTAAACATGAATAGGAGTGAAATTTGAAGTAATATTAAAAGGAAATTGTTAGGATTAAGATGGGTTGGAAACACTACCAGATAGTTGACCCCCGCAGAAGAGAGCCCCAGGTTGGTAGGAGACTGTTTGGTATCCTTCTACTAATTCTTTACTTTAAATTTCAATTTTCCAAATCCATGAAATCTTCAACATTTCATATTTTCCTAAATTTAACCTATCCGTTGAGAAAAAATATTTCTTTCCCAAAATGCCAAAAAATCACCCAAAATTTTACACAAAATCACCAAACAGTGGTTAATGAAATGAACCGAGAGATTTAGTGTCGCTTGAAACGTGACCGAGATATTGGCAGAAAGGCCGTGTTAAGCAACCTCAAAACAGCCTTCACGTGTACCCCTGCCTAGTTAATGAAATAGAATCTTCAGAGCTTTTTATAAAGCGGGTAACTGCATGAACGAGGCGAAAGGGAAAACACTTGTCCTTAAAAAAGTAAATAAACTGGTGGCACCCTACTAAATAATCAAAGCCGACATGCTGTTGGGAAAACATTCTTTATGGTCTAGCTGGGCGTGAGTACACGATAAACAACAATGGAATCTGGTTTGACTACAGTTGGCTACCCCTTCATTAACTGTAAAGTCAGGAAGCTTTTAGCCAAACCCTTAGCTCCTTGCCCAGTCAGGGAATCATAATTCCCTCGTTCAACAAAATATAACCATAAGTTGGCACGGCGTTCAATACAACTACAATGATTCCCGTGGGTGCATCTCAAAAGAATCTTGGTATTGCTGTGAAGTAACGACTCAGGTTTCTGGTACATGAAGTGCTGAAATACGGGTGTGACTGCCGCTGGATAGGACTCTACCTCATTCATCGAAAATCACCCTGAGGGATTGTGTCAAGTCTACAGGAAGAATTTGCCTGTACTGAGTTTTCTGTGGAGAGAGACGATTTGTCTTTAAAAAGGGTCTCCTCTTGGTTTGGTATTGCAACGCAAGAGTTCAAACCAAATCAAGTCCGGCAAGGTGCTAAATAACCTCGGTATGGAAAATTGCAGGACGTATGCCGTATGCATTTATCCTGTTGGCGTGTCTCCAGCGACGTTAAGATGGCGGTTTTCTTGAAAAGAGGAAAAAACGCATCAAATGTTTTCAGTCCACACTACGTCGGAGTGATTTTTATAAGACAACAATTACCGGCCATTTTGGATATTTGTGTTTGAAGAAAATTCGGTCAGGGAAATCACATGATAATCGTGACGCCACCATTTTCGAGAAGCTCCGTTTTCAAAATGTTTTCAGTCCACACGAAAAACAAAAGCCGGCGTTTTTAAATTCCTTCGGATTGAAAAGCGTTCTCAAAAAGCTCCGTTTTCGGGACGGATTAGTGTGGACATCAGGCCTAGCTTTAGAAATAAAGCTGCGTTTTCAAATTTCTCCAGTGTATTACTATGGACGAGACCTAAATCGTAACATTTTTAAATCTCTCTGTCGACATTTTCTCACTTCACTTTTTCTTCCCACGTATGAAGCTACGTATACCGCCGGATATCTGTTACCTACAGATGACAGATATCGAGAGCATCATGACCATATTTGGATAGTGTTACAATTTGTTGAATAATAAATTGGGAATATAAGCGATTGGGGCATCAAGGTCTCGTTACTTAAGATGGCTTAACACAGTTTTCGATTGGTGTTTCATTCAACTTTATTTCTAAAACTCTTGATCCTTTGGTCATCAAATATGGCAGCGAGCAAGTTAACAAGATAAAGTTCGGGTTTTCTGATAGTTAAGCTGACGAACGTGCCGTTGCTATGGGAACATGAATAAATAAAACGGGCCTTTAAAATCGGTTTCGTTTATTTACAAAAAATCTAGTCATCGGATTTTCTTTATAATAATACACATGAAAAAATTACTCGATTCTGATTGGCTGAAAGCAGTGCAGTTCAAGTGTAACACCCGGTGCAAAAAGTGTAACACCGGTGCAAAAAGTGTAACACCAGTGCAAATTACACATCGTAATTTTGGATAATGATTGGCAGAAAGCCAATGAGAAATTTTGTGGGCCAATGATATCATGTGAAGCAGTGACAAAAATTTTGTACGGAAACTCTGAAAAACGTTTTCTCGAATGCGAAAAAAATGGCTTCAAGAAACATCTTCCGGCAATTTTTCTGCGCGAATTTTTCATGTTTGTATTATTAATGTGTAATCATACGGTTTTTCTCGTTCAATTTGGAATTAATTTGCACTTGTGAGTTTTTCAAAAACTCAC
>OZ026600.1:35857304-35874804 GCA_964020085.1 Micromussa lordhowensis
AGATGGTGCGGTTCCACCAGCTCGCCCCAGCAGCAGACCTAACACCAACACCTATCCCTCCATCAGCCAGGACCCTTTGGAGCGTCGTCTAGCGTTCCTCCAGTCTCAGGCCATTGCTGACTCCACTCGTCGCACTTACTCGGCTGGCGTGCGGAGGTACGTCAGTTTCTGCAACTTTCGGCAATAGCAGAGTTTCTCAACTACAGAATCTACCCTCCGTTATTTTGCTGCCTTCTTGGCTGACCAAGTTTCCTACAGAACTGTCAAGTTGTACATGGCCAGCATTCGTTTCTTTCACATTGAGAACAACCTCCCTGACCCATTCCAGGATGCCCCATTACGCCATCTACTTCTGCGGGGCATCAAACGCAGTGTAGGCCTTTCCTCCAAACGCCGCCTACCGATCACCATGTCCCTCCTTCGGAAACTCAAGATTGAGCTGGCCCAAGCACTTGACATCCTTCCGCGTGACAAACTCATGCTATGACCTGCCTTACTTCTAGTGCACCTAACCCCAAAAATTTTTTTTCGCTAAAACAATAAAGCTTATTTTGTGGAGTAATGTGCCGCAAAAACTTTTCGATTTGGTTAAATCCTCGAATTTCTGTGCCCCTTTGAAACCGAGTTTCGTATGGTTCACGACCGAGCATGGGGAATCTGGGGAGAGTAAGGCCGTGACGTCACTTCGAGAACGAAAGCTTCGGCTGTCCCAGTCGGGCCTTTTACTCTGTGCGAGCGTAGAAGCCTTTTTGCCGCATAAGTTTTTCACTGGGGCTCCACAGTCGACAGATTTCTGTTTTTATCAACAATATCTTCTACTTCGTCGGGTTCTGAAATGAGTTTTGACTCAGAAGACTCCGAAATTTATTATATCGCTGAAGAGAATCAGGAGTGCCCAACGGGAAAATTTTCAAAATTGACTCGTAATTGCTCGAAACTATTAATTGACATCTAATAAGAGATAAATAGTTAATATTTAACAACCGTGGGAAATAAATATCCGCTCCGCACAGCCAGCTAGTGGACGATAGCTAAATAAAGTAGCCAGCCAGGAGCAGTTTGGGGGTTGCTTTTACCCAGCCAGCACAAGTTATGAAAGGCTGGTTTTCCCAGCAATTTTTACATTACGTTTTTGCCAGCCAGGAAGAAGTAAAAATAACCGTATTTTTTAATCAATTTTAATTTAATTAATTAAATTAAAATTGCTTTTCAAATAATTAATTAATTAATTTCTCTTAGTTTAAATTAATTAATTAATTAATTAGGGAGGTATTTAAACAATTAAATAACTAATTTAATAAAGTAAACGTTAGGCTTTTGTACATTATGCTAGCATTTTTTCAAGCATTTAGTGAGGCAAAAGCATTGAGCATTATTCGAGCATTTCAGTGGCATTTTCCCGGAATTTTTTTTTCGAGAAACTAAAAAAGAAATTATTTTTCTTAGAGAAAATGAAGACTAAAACTCAAAATTCACAAAAACAGCAAATGCCACCCTGAAAAGCTGAGTAGAGACTGAGGACAAGTCAGCGGTTTTACGTTTGAAGAGCTAGTCTCGGCTTAACCTCAGATGATTTCGTGGATTATGTTTTTTTGGTTGTATTTATGAACTTGTTATAAGTTGTTGCTGCTTGCAACACTTGTACGTTTTTGTAAGTGTTGACAGTCACATGATGTTAAAAATGTTGAAATTAATTAAAAAACCGTTTGTATAATGACCGTTATCCGAGCATTTTAGTGACTTTTTTCGGGGAGACCGAGCATTTTAGTGGGAGAATTGGAGCATTAAGGTGGAGCATTTTAGTGGGGAAACAAAAGCATCATGTACAAAAGCCTAGTAAACGTAAAAAAATTTACTCACCACACAAAGTAAACATTACAATCATCAGTGAATGGCAGTAAGATCAGGACACATCTCAATCGAAGCAAAAATTCAACTGGCACTGATTAAATAGTTCAGCGCAATCAGTTGTCGCTGAATGTATCATAATTGAACTGAGTCCATGGCCATAGACAAAATGAACTCGTTGTTCCATTCAGCTTTTAATAAAAAATGCAAAATATATCGCATTTTTTTGAAAATATTTATAGCCTGCAATAGAAATAGCATGGACAAAAATTGAATCAACATGAGTAAGACCTAGAAAAGGAAAATTTGCGATAAATTTATTACTTTATTGCTGTTACTGTTCAATGTTTTCTTGCTAGTTCAACTGTCAGAGTATTGACAGAACCACAATGACAGCAAGGGCCAAAGCTATGATGTATTCTACTTTTTACTCTAGAACCTGTGGAAAAACTAATATCATAATGAACGTATAAAATTAATACAATGGCGAAGAGCAGTCGTAAATAAAAACACTTCACGCAAATGGATATAATTGTTTAAAATAATCCATATAGTATATTTAACTGCATTTCTTCTAATTGAAGTCAATTTAAACAGCTTCAATGATTTGGAAGCTTTCAAAACCTACGAAGTTTTGGAATCCCTTGCAAGATCACAAACACTTCTCTAAAGTAAGTCAGTTGAGATGTTACGAAGTTTCGGAATCCCTTGCGAGATCACAAACGCTTCTCTAAAGTAAGTCAGTTGAGATGTTCAAAAGAAGTTTCGGAATCCCTTGTGAGATCATAAACACTTCTCTAAAGTAAGTCAGTTGAGATGTTACGAAGTTTCGGAATCCCTTGTGAGATCACAAACACTTCCCTAAAGTAAGTCAGTTGAGATGTTCAAAAGAAGTTTCGGAATCCCTTGTGAGATCACAAACACTTCTCTAAAGTAAGTCAGTTGAGATGTTCAAAAGAAGTTTCGGAATCCCTTGCGAGATCACAAACACTTCCCTAAAGTAAGTCAGTTGAGATGTTCAAAAGAAGTTTCGGAATCCCTTGTGAGATCACAAACACTTCTCTAAAGTAAGTCAGTTGAGATGTTCAAAAGAAGTTTCGGAATCCCTTGCGAGATCACAAACACTTCCCTAAAGTAAGTCAGTTGAGATGTTCAAAAGAAGTTTCGGAATCCCTTGTGAGATCACAAACACTTCTCTAAAGTAAGTCAGTTGAGATGTTCAAAAGAAGTTTCGGAATCCCTTGTGAGATCACAAACACTTCTCTAAAGTAAGTCAGTTGAGATGTTACGAAGTTTCGGAATCCCTTGTGAGATCACAAACACTTCCCTAAAGTAAGTCAGTTGAGATGTTACGAAGTTTCGGAATCCCTTGTGAGATCACAAACACTTCTCTAAAGTAAGTCAGTTGAGGTGTTCAAAAGAAGTTTCGGAATCCCTTGTGAGATCACAAACACTTCTCTAAAGTAAGTCAGTTGAGATGTTACGAAGTTTCGGAATTCCTTGTGAGATCACAAACACTTCTCTAAAGTAAGTCAGTTGAGATGTTACGAAGTTTCGGAATCCCTTGCGAGATCACAAACACTTCCCTAAAGTAAGTCAGTTGAGATGTTCAAAAGAAGTTTCGGAATCCCTTGTGAGATCACAAACACTTCTCTAAAGTAAGTCAGTTGAGATGTTCAAAAGAAGTTTCGGAATCCCTTGTGAGATCACAAACACTTCTCTAAAGTAAGTCAGTTGAGATGTTACGAAGTTTCGGAATCCCTGCTTGTGAGATCACAAACACTTCTCTAAAGTAAGTCAGTTGAGATGTTACGAAGTTTCGGAATTCCTTGTGAGATCACAAACACTTCTCTAAAGTAAGTCAGTTGAGATGTTACGAAGTTTCGGAATCTCTCGGGAGATCACACTTTTTTGTCTATTACTATTACTCAAAACGGAAACGTGAAAAGAAGTGAATTTGTCGAGTTCGACGGGAGAAAGTCGAACAAATGTTCGAGATATCGCGGTATCTTTTGCAGGAGCTCAGTGATCTTAATATCACTGAGTCCTAACATAGTAGCTGTCTCCCTTTTCAACGCCTTTTCTGCAAAGAATGCAAGTTTCTTCCTGATCATGAATATTCGTGTACTCGGGAAAAAACCGCAAATGTTAATTTATGCCTATTTTGCAGATTGAGGCAAGATTACAAAGTTCACACTTACGTCATCAGTATGGAATTTTCGGCAGTAAATCACAGACGTCCTTCTCGCGAAACGCCACTCGGGCTGGGAGCGACGAAGGACGGCTGTTTTCGCAGGCTATACGCAGACCCCAGCTCAGTTGGTGAACCTAAAATTACCAAAAAATGAGCCAAAACAAACGGTGTTAAAGGTGTCAAATACCATCAGGCCAAATAAACACCGGAATCCAAGCAGACCTGTAAGCTGTTAAACATTTGCCAGACCACAACAGCTACCCTGATTCAAATTTAAGCGCTTATAAAAGTGCTTGTCTCCCTGCTTGGGACACATTCAAACCGAACACATGCTAACAAAATATATGTATTTGGGCGCGCTTCTACCCTAAGACTTCAAGAAGCTCATGGCAAATCCAATGTATGACCAGGGGCACCCAACAGAACATGTCGGTTTTATCCTTTCGAAAGGAATGCAGCCTGCAAACAGGCTCCCGGCGAGGACGGAAAAAAATTCGGCGAGCGAAGCGAGTAGACTCTGTAGACTAGCGCGAAACTGAAGAATTCGATCGCCGGGAGCCTGTACGCAGGCTAGAAGAAGAGTAACCAAATTAAAGGCAGGACAACAGCTCGCAAGTCCAGATAATAAGATTTCGTTCTCTTGATGTTTCTGCCACATTAGCATTCAGCGAAAAAAATCCGAACAGACTAAACTGCTTTTCCAAAAATTTCCTTTTAAAAGGCCCCGAACGATATAGCGGGAATAAAACGACCTTCCGAGACTTTTGCATAAATGCCCTGGTCTGTCCGTGAATGTTTATTGTATGGTAAACACACACTCAGACGACCTAAGTTGAACTGTTCATGATATGATGAGATTAACTGTGTATAGAATTTGAGTTAAATTCTTTAAATTTAACTACTAAACGTATATTTATAAGCTTACCGGCTTTACAGTAAACATCTTGCATCTAAATGAGATGGCGCGCATATTTTGTCAAGGCGATACTATTTCCGGTACTATTGCAGTGACATATTCGAACATACCTTAAATGATCTTTAGCTGCCCTCCAGGTAGTGTAACACGTTATGATTTCTGAAACAAAATTGTAAATATCTCAATAAGTAAATCAGGAATTTACCAAGTGTTTTGAACGACAAAGAAGATCTGGTTATCTAAACTCTAAACGGAAAGCACACCAATGCACAATTACATAGAATCTATTGTTATCTAACTTGGTAAAACAATAACGGAAAACCCGCAATAGTTAGGTCCAGGGATGAGTAGGTTTGAAACTACACAGATAACAGACATGAGAAAGCACAGGAAACTTACCTTGCTGAAATAAAATCAACCCTCTTATCAAGAAACTAGTCCCGACTCTGTGGCCAAAACGCTGGACGTGACCGCGCCTGCAATATAACCGTTTTGTCTGTCCAAGTTGACAGCTCAGCTGTCACGGGGCACAAACTGCTGTGTGATACGATGCTGCAACTGTTCTCCTCGCGAAATGCGTCCGGAATTGACGCGTGCAAGCTAATTTCCGGGCGTTAATTTTCGAGAGCGGCGGCTGGTAATCGAGTCTACCATGGACAACCTCGCATTAAAATTTACCAGCCAGGTTCATCCCGAAAATGAGCATTTTCCAGCTAGGAAATGCATCTGAGTAAAAACCAGTCAGCAAGCAATTGTTTTGAAGCGGGCTTTCCAGCAAGTTTCATGCCAGTGCAATTGAATGCCAGCCAGCACACTATGCCCTGCGGAGCGGATATTTTGTATATCGGCTCCGGTGAGCACTCCTGGAGAATGACGACTCGCACTTATCAACAACGCAAAGCATAGCTATGCGCAAAGTGAATAGGTAAACGATGACGACCGAGCTGATTTATATGCTGACAACTCTCTGGCCAACGAAGAATGGACAGCCAAATGAGGTGGATGCTGACAAAGAACTCGAACGAGCTCTGATGGACAGACCCGAAGGCAATGATATGTAGAAGTCAAAGAGTGATACTAGTAAGACTGTAGCGTGGCGCGTATTTACTATTTTCGCGCATTCTTCGATCTCGCATTAACATACTTTCGTATAAATAAAAGTCAAGTCCCTTTACTTTCTCAGATTATTTTAACTTCATGCGTTCAAAGTAGATCAAAATGATTATCCCATGACACAATGCTTGTGTTCTTTTCGTGCGAGTGTGGAAATTGTAGCGTCGCTTCCCTTCAAAACATCAGCGAATGTTATTGTTGTTATTATTGTATTAAAGTGAGTTAGAAGGTTGTCAAGACTCAAAGAAGAATGATCTTGTTCTTGAAGATATTGGTGCTGATGTGTTACTGAATATCCAGGAACCTGTATGGCTTCAGAAATGGAGTTTTAAGATTAGTAGCGGGCAAATACAAAACTATCTGTCAGCTGTGCCGACTGACTGCTGTTGTTTCTCAGATCAGATGCAACAACGGCAGCATGAATCGATGGACAGGCGGTTATTTCAAAGCCACTGAGTCAGCAAAATCCCTTCCTCTCTCTGAAAATCCAGGCATCGAGCGAGATCATCTGGTTTGAATTAAATGCTTTATAGAACAGATCACCGAACACTTACACGGCTATCACTTTTGCACGTTTCGCTTTCACGAAATCGAGCAATCCCTTTGTACGTTTCTTCTCTTCAGGACGATCATCTCCATAAAACGGTATGGCATGTAGCGGAGTATCTCCTGTAAGTTTGTTGTGTTGCTACATGACAATACAGCGCACCTGGCTAGTATTTTTTTCGAACAACTTTTCCGGCCTTTCCCACAGAAACAAGTAAATATGCGAATCTCAGAATCATCGTGTTCTCGATTTGACGTCACATCCGGCCCTCGACCCATTCCCCGTTAAACTCGGTCGTGAACCAAAATGGCGGCATTTTGACGTACTTTGACGAGCCATAGAAAATCAAAGATTTAACCAAATCGAAAAATTTTTGAGGCACATTACTCCACAAAATAAGCTTTATTGCTTTAGCGAAAAAAAGTTTTTGGGGTTAGGTGCACTTTCATGGTTCTTGTGATCTGCAATTCACGCACAATTTCAAGATTTTCACTTTTTAAGCTGCCTTTTGCCGGTATTCTGATGGGTAAAATTATTGGTCAGTGTAAAACGAGGACCGCGGAGAGGTAAATGCAGACCAGGGGTAAAATGCAGACTGCAGACTGTAGAATGTTTAACAAATTATGTTGTTTTCTACCATTAAGAGTTGAACGTAAACAGGCTAACCGGAGCGTTATTTTTAGGCTAACCGGAGTACAAACTTCCACTGCGATTAGCCCTAATACTTCTGTTTACGGTCAGCACTGGATAATGAAAAATACGATATAATTTATACTTAGTTATACTTACCCCCGGTCTGCATTCTGTAGTCCGCAGTCTGCGTTTTACACTGACCGATAGAATTATTCCGTCTTAACAATTGATCAATTCACCCGAGTTCGTCAGTCCAGTCCGTCACGTCCCGCTCATCTTCTTCATGATTGGCAAATGATATCTGATTCAGAATCCCGGCTCCTCAACGCATACTATGTCAAGACCTGTAAATTAGGAGGTGATAGCATTCCGTCAAAAAAAGGGGAAAATGATAAAACGTCTCTTCAGACAAGCCGCAAGAGCATCTGAGAAGGAGGTTACTCGTTTCATACTCAAATGAGACTCCGTTATAACAGCCCGAAAAAGACTCTAAACTATGCATGGCGGGTGGATGATGCAGTACCGTAAACGGAAGGGTCGCATTCAAAATGAATGGCCTACCAGACTGAGTAACTCGTCGTTAGTTGAGTCATGGTACATTTTCGAACTGAATGGCTTACTACCAATCCGAATGAAGCACAGTTCTCACTGTTACCACACAAAAAACGTAAATCTCAAACCCAACCTCCCATATAGGCAAATTTTGTAATTCCACTACACAGTTAACCGCCTCTTTACGACCAGTTCACCATAACATTGCAACTCAAGAAGCTCAAAAACCGCCTATTAAGTTTTCTTTCCATTTCTAATTCCGCCGGAAATAGGCGACAAAAATGCTCTACTCATTTCAAGAACAGCGCTCGCCCTAGGCCGCGCCAGTTAGGAGTAGTAAATCTCCTAGTTGCTTTTAATATGCTATAAAATCTCGGATGAATTCTGCAGGGGGGGAGTAAATACTAAAGATGTTCAGTTCGAAGTTTAAGCCTAAATACGTCAGTTAGCAGTGTATATAATTATTGACCAAACTTGAGGTCAAGATGGCCGGGTATTGGCCTCGACAAGGCCTCAGTTGATACACACGCAAACAAACAAACAAACAAACAAACAAACAAACAAAAAAAAGAAGGACGAGGCCAAAAGCTACCCTGGCCAAAGTAGAATTTTTTCGTGGCATAAGATACATCTTTTTCTGCGGGAAACAGCTGGCAATCCCGGGCGAGCAAGATAACTTCATCTTGCCCGCTTGGGCAGCCAATCGAAGCGCAGGGTTTGGTTCACCTTGCCCGCTCGCGGAGCTAGCCATATAATACCCCGGGCTGGCTTGAAATAAGAGGCGGTTTTTGTTGGCTATAACTTAAACGTTGCTGGATCAACTACCAAAATACAAATGTATAAAAAAGGACTATATAATTTCAAGATTGAACTCTTGACGAAATCTGATTCCCATTAAAGTATTATAATTCAAGCTTAAGAGAATCCCCTCTTTAGTAAACTTACATATCTTAATTCATCTTTATAATTTTTTGTAAAATATTTTCTGATTAAAATTACTTTGCTAAAAATCATTCGACCCGATTATTCTCGACCACAACATTATTTGATTTTATATGGTAGAGCGGCTTTCAATGCAGTGTCGTAAAACCAAAACTAAAGTTATCATTCTGGCCAATCACAAAGGTCACGGACAATTCAGCAAACCAATCAAAACGAAGCGCGGGAAACGTGTGCGAGCGAGTCATCATGGGGATTGGTTATACTTCTGATTGGATGACAAAGTGGCGAGAGTTTTCTAAGCCAATCACTTGGCGTGGTAATATAAAACCAAGGCAGATGCGAATTGCTTTCGACACTCAAGTGATAACCGCTACAATAGGACATTTCATTTTAAAATCAAACTCATTTTCATATGAAAGGTTTTGCACGAGGACTCGTTTTCAAACTGAGGCACAAGGTAATTTGGAAATGGCTTATTCAATTGCTTTTCTAAAACACCCTAATAATACGGCCCACGAACAGGATCTTTCCAAAGCCCAGTCAAGTGATCGTATCAGTTGTATAACATGGCCGTGAAACGAAATGGATATTTAGAAAATAGAAAGAGAACTATTTTTTAGACCATTGATGGCCGTTTTTACGGCTCTGCCATCAGGTCACACTTGTTTTTCAACACAAGTCTTCATAATTTTGAAAACCTAAAATTCACCTTAAAAATGGTAATAGATGTCCAACAGTAGCAATTAAATCTAGACATGATGGTAGATGCGAATGCAGCCATAACACTACTGGAAAAATGAGCTGAAAAAATGTTCAGGCTTTGAACAGGATTCGAACTCAGGACCTTACTATTTGACTTCAGTGGACAGCTCTACTTATTTCATCCAATATTTCCATTTCAGTCATATGAGAAGATCACATGATGGTGAAGAATACTCTACACACCTCAAAGCATAGTAAACAGAGGGGAATGAAACCCAACATCAAAGGAGAAGAGAAAGATGCCAAGATCTTTGTTGGAAGGTCTATGACAGTGCACTATCTTTGGTTTTGCGCTCATACACTATGAATGAATAACGTAACCGAAACGTAAAACAAAATATACAACAAAGAACCTTGTCGGGATTCACAACCATTCTTCTCAATTAACTATGCTTAAAATAGCCCATTTTTTAATTACCTTCAGCCTCTTTCTCAAAGTGAGTCTTGGTGCCCATCCTTTCATACGAAAATGAGATTTTATTCACATGCAAATTAAACTTATTTTCGTATGAATGGGTGTGCATCAGGCCTCGCTTTGATAGAGAGGCTTAAGGCAATTCGGAAATGGGATATTAAATATGGCGACCGGAAACGGAAGTCAGTCTTCGTGACCGATGCGACCGGAAAAGCACGTCAATCTGCATCAACGGTGAGGAAAGTAAGTTTTCTTCCGGAACGTTCAACTATAAGCTCCTCTGATTCTTCCAGTTCATCTAAATCGTCCAAATCTTTGGGTCCAATGTCGTCCTCTTCTAGTTCATCCTCGAACATTTCCTGCAGAAGCACGTCAGTGTTTTTATGCTGTTGTTTCGGCATCTTGAATCTTAAACCAGTGTCCATCGCAAGGTGTTCCAAGGACGTAAAGCCGCCGTTGTCCACCGCCTCGCTGATGTCATCAGTGGATAGCAGGGAAGCTGCTCTCTCTCGTACGGGACACCTGGAAATACAATGAGCGCAATGGATAAGAACAGTTTTCAAAAGGCAAAAACAAATTATTGTTCGTGAGGCCTAGAGAACACAATGAAAAGAAACCAATCAGCATGTATTTGTTCAACTACGTTGCCTTGTGTCTTCTAGGAGGGTCGTACAGGGGGGTCTCTGGCACGGTTCACGAACCGAAAAAATAGGGAATCACGGATCACGGAAGTCTAAATTTCGTTTTCTCGAATCACGAAAATAAGCAAGAATGATACTCGTTTCAACCCATTGACCCCTGGAGCTTTTTTGTCAAAAATGAGTTTTTGGACATTTTGGTGGTTTTGAGGCTGGATCTTGGCCAAATTAGCTTTAATCTGGTCAAAAATACAAATGCAACACGACAGCTTGCCGGGAAAACTACAAGAAGTAACTGAGCAGGTACCAGGTACACAATCATGTATTAGCAATTCAACGGGCGATATGATTAAGAAGGTGGGAAACCTTGTCAACGGCCTTGGAAGAGTAATGGGAGACAAGGACTGGGCACGGTTAATGATAATGGTGAAAGACTGAAAGAAATCTGCGATTTCAATGAAATGGTTATCACCGGAACAGTTTTTCCTCACAAGAAGATTCATAAGCAAACCTGGCTGTCACCCGATGGAAGAACGAAAAAAATCAAATAGATCACGCTCTGGTTAACAGAAAATTTAGAACATCAGAATCATGATTAAAAACACGAGGGCCATGAGGTCAGCAGATGTCGCCAGCGACCATTACCTTGTACGATGAACCATCAGATTATAGCCCAAAAGAGCACCGGCGACGAAGAGTACCACAAAGAGGCTCGACACACAGAAACTCCAAAACCATGATATACACAGAAGGTTCACCATACAGCTGAAAAACAGATTCCAGGCACTAGCAGTAGAAGAGCAAATGAGTGATAAAGGAGAAGAACAAGAAGACCAAGTGGAAAGAAAAAACGAGATAATGGAGAAAGCTTATGTCAAAATGGCAGAGGAGGAACTAGGGTACAAGAAAAAAAAACGAGCCATGGTTCAGTCAGGAGGCTTGGACTTTGGTAGACCAAAAGAAAACCATATTAAACAGAAGCTAATCGGTGCAAGATCAGAGAGACCAAAACAGAGATGGCAAAATGAATACAGACAAAAGGATAGGGAAGTTAAAAGACAGGTTAGGGTGGATAAGAGAAAATGGACTGAAGAGATTGCAAAAGAAGCTGAAAATGCGGCTGAACAACAACACATGAAAACACTGTATACCCTGACCAAAGTATTAAGCAACGAAAGACCAAGGCAGAGTGCTGCAAAACAGGCAAGATCCTTAACGATAAAGAAAGTAAGCTCAGACGATGGTTGGAGCACTTCTCTGAAGTACTAAATAGAGAGAGCCTAGTAATCCAGTAAGTGAAATGGAGATAGAGCTGCCGAATGAAATAGAAGAAATTGGTACATATGAACCCAGCAGAGCTGAGCTGAAGTAAGGAACCAGGAATAGACAACATACAGGCGGAGCCGCTTAAAGCTGACATCAGTGACTATGCTACTACTAAAGTCAAGGAGATCATAGACGGCATAGTGCGGAGAGACGAGAAGACACCAAGAAAATGGAGGAAAGGATTGATTGTCAAACTGCCGATCGAAAAGAGGAAATCTGAAAGAATGTAAAAACTGGCGTGGAATTACGCCGCTGTCAGTTGTCAGCAAGGTCCTGGGGAGAATTATGATTGACAGGAAACGAACCGGAGTAGAGTCGAAGATTAGAAAGGAACAAGCAGGTTTTCGACCAGGTAGGAGAACTACTGAGCAAATTTTCATATTGAGAAATATCATCGAGCAGTCAATAGAGTGGCAGTCATCATTGTATTATGTTCCACAGAGCACAAAGAAGACAGGTAACAGGTAAGTTGAGTTTAGACGATGCTAATTTTGGTCAAAAGTGATGACGTCAGAAGTAGAAGAAAGGCCAAGGCTCGTCACGGCCGGTTACGGGCGGCACAGGAGTCCATAGGTTAATAACCTGTTCCTGCTCTAGAAAGAGTGTCTGAAGAAAGAAAAATCTTGAAAGGCTAGTTCAAGGCTCCATATCGCAGGCTAAGAGGACTCGCGTCTCAAAATCACGTAGAATAGAGTGGTGAAATCACGAATATCGGTTAGTAATTCAAGTTGTTCACGGGTCACGCAAAACCTTCAGATCACGGATCACGAAGAATAATTTGCTAAATTCATGTTTCACGGAAAATAAAATCAGCTAATCACGCATCACGAGAATACCCCTGTACGACCCTCTTCTAGACCTTTAGGCAGAATTTTAACGTATCGAGCTCATTGCGAAGACGAGGCAGCCTGGGCCGGAATATTCGAGATAGCTCTCTTGGGATGTTTTTTGGTGGCGGGGGAGGTGGAGCGGTGGTGGTACAATAAGCATCCATAAATAAATAGAATGTGGGAGGCGCGGTGGCCTCATGGTTAGTGTGCTCGACTCCGGAGCGAGCGGTCCGGGTTCGAGCCCTGGTCGGGTACAGTGTGTTGTGTTCTTGGGTAAGACACTTAACTCTCACAGCGCCTCTCTTCACCCAGGTGTATAAATGGGTACCTGCTATTTGTTGGGGAAACCTAACAAAATTGCGGGGGAGTGACCTGCGATGGACTAGCATCCCGTCCAGGGGAAGTAGAAATACTTCTAGCCGCTTCATGCTACAGAAACCGGGATAAGCTCCGGCAGCTATGAGCCAGCCTTAGCTCCAAGGCTTCACATAAATAAATGGAATGCCGAGAGGAACGGACCTGGAGCCATTTCTCCAGTTGTCTTACGGTGCAATCAACAAATTGATGATGGCATTGCCTGAAGTACTTTTTCTCTCTATATAATATCAATGTGTGCATTGTGTAATATGTCAAACACGAGAGATCGTGTTTTACACTTACATTCCTACACCGATGCCTTTTTCTTCAATCTTCTTGCTGATTACCGTCTCTATCTTTCCATGCGTGAATGAATACTCCAGCATAAAGGCTTCTAAAATGAACGCTACAAATATACTGAAAGAGAGAGAAACAGATAGAGAGAAGGAGGTTAACTTGAGGAACTTGTGGCGACGAGAAGAAGCCTGGAAGATTACGTCTACACTACGCCAGAAGAATTTGAAAACGGAGGTTTCATTCTGATAACGCGTCAAATGTTTTCCGTCCACACTACGCCGGAGGAATTTAAAAACGCAACAATTACTGGCCATTTTGGATTTGAGTTTGAGGAAAAGGTGACCAGGGAAATCACATGATTATCGTGACGCCATCGTTTTCGACAAAGTTCGTTTTCAAAATGGTCTCCGTCCATACTAAAAAGCAAAGCCGGCGTTTCCAAATTGCTCCGGTTTAAGGAGCATTTTCGAAATTAAAGCCCCGTTTTCGTGACGGATTAGTGTGGACGGTTGGTATAATGGTGGAAAGCTTTCGAAATTCTCTGGCGTAGTATAAACAAAGGAATGGTCATCAAAGAGCAATAAAAATCTTGGGCGCGAGGAAACAGTACCAACTATCACTCGCTGGAAAAAAAAATGGATCGCAAATAATACATAAATAAGTGCACTTACTTTAGAACCACAATAACGCAGAGGAGGTGAAATGAGAGGAAGTAGAGCCTGGCAAACTTGTTTGTGACTCGAACATAACCTTGAGTAATAACTGGATAGGTGTTAAAAAAATCTGATTTATAGTGGACACGCACTTAGCTTAGCACTAAGCATTAGCTAGTTTGCAGGCATGCCACTGAAACAAAGGAAAGAAATATTTCAAATGAACTTAATTAGTTAAAAATCCCGACTGGCAGGAGGCAGACCAGTTGGCTATTTACAAAGAGTGACCGAGGATTTGGACTCGGGACTACCGAGAAACAAATCCCGCTAGTGACAGAGTGGAGGCCTTAAAGGTGTAAAAGCCAAAGACAATATATCTTGAAGTACAAATTTAAGTTATCCATTTCGCAGAGAGGATGAGGTTGCTTTGATGTGTAATCGAGACTTGGGGGAGGAAAACGCATGACACGCCTCAAGAAATTAATTCTGAATACCTCCGTATGGAAATACTGAAGAACTCAAGACTTAGACTCAGCTTGTGCGTTTTGAGGCCGTTGTAAAATGGATACATACTGTATTTCTAATTAAAGGATACTGTGCCATTGGTTGACAACCATCAAGTCAAATAACACCTTAAACGATCTCAGGATGTTGTTAAAGTTGTTATTACAATAGCGATCTGCATAGAAGTCAGAATCTTTCAGCTTAATGTTTCCACAAAACGCTGTCACTGTGAGATTTTCGCTCTCGCTCATGTTACTGTTGGGAGAGGGATAACTTTCCTCCATCTTGATTAAATTACCAAACAGCTCCATTCCCATGATGGCGTACATATAGTATAATACCTGAAATATAACGCAATAGAACGAACAGAAATATACAAAAAATGAAATTTAAACATGATTTTAGCCAAGAGAAAGTCTGACCTCCTGTACAATCTACTATCACAAAACCGAACAGTTTGTTTAGTGTATTTTATTGGGGACCTTCAGTAGATTGGACTACGAATGCGAGATCGAGTACGATTTACGAATTTCAAACCAGTGACGTTTCCAGAGCCATTGCTCTTCATGTTGGTTTTAGGTAGAGAGGGAAGCTCATGGGATGAGATGGGTATGTGACGTGATAATGTGGTACGTGGTACGTAAGTCGTACTCGATCTTGTAGTCGTACTCAAATCTAACGTATACTTGCCATGAAACTTAATGTCAGCGAATGAATTACTTCTATGGATCTAAATGACAAAGCCATGGCCTCATTACAAACAAATATGTCTCCCTGGCATTATAATAACTTTGGAAACTTTTCTCAGATGGGGAGCAGGGATGGCGCACTGGTGAAAGAACTTGCCTCCCACCAATGTGTCCCGGGTTCGATTCCCGGACCCGGCATCATATGTGGGTTGAGTTTGTTGTTTGTTCTCTACTCAGCTCCGAGAGGTTTTTCTCCGGGTACTCCGGTGTTCCCTCTCCTCAAAAACTAACATTTCCAAATTCCATTGATCCTGGAATGCATGCGCATTTCTGAACGAGTTCCTGTGAACTCCTTGGTGCTGCGTGGTTAAACAAATGTCATATTTACACTTTTTTACATGTAGCCTAATAGTTATTGTTATTTGTCATAGTTATTGTTTTATTGAAATATTATGGTACCCAGTTTGGTGGCCTTGTTGTTATGTCTAAATTTGGCTAAATTCCGTGACACACAAACATCGCTCTTAGCGAGCTCAAAAAGACTGGACCCGAAACATTTCGCACTGATGACATAGCTCTAAAGAAATCCGCTTTGATTGGTTAATTGTTGCTCGGTATTAAATTTTCGCGCCAAAGTAATGACAAATCAGAATTACTACAAGATTTTGGCTCTCTGTTTCAAGCCACTGAAGAAGACTCCTCCACTAAATATCCGAACTACACAGCAAAGATTTCCGGAAAAACAAAACTTACGAACATAATAGCACCGTATGTGCTCATTGCTGGGCCAATCTGCATGACAGTTCCAATAATGACTTGAAATCTATGAGAATAAACACAACTGTTACTTTGTACCATACGCCATGTACTTACCCCTCAATAAAACGTATTCTAGCAAAATGCAGGACGATTATGACAATTAAACTTTTACTTGACCTAAGCTCGCAGGAGTCGCTCTAGCACAGTGGTACAGTGCCTACTGGATGGGTGCGCGGAAAAAAACTCGTAAAGCTCCTTTAGAGTAGCTTGAACCACTTGTTGATTTATATCTTTCCTTTCTTACCTTCGCCATACAAAACTTACCTTTACCCTCTATATACATGTCACGATAGAAAAGAATTAAGTTATGCCTAAACAAGCAAAAACTAACGATAAAAACCAACGTTTCGGTGCATTTGTATAATATTGCCTTGCACTTTTTATGTAAATTCATTTTTACACCTCAGTATAGTAACTCGCAGAATTTGTATTCGTTATCTTTCATTACTTTTGCAATGGCGTCATGAAAGCACCGAAACGTCCGTTTCTATCGTTAGTTTTTGCTTGTTTATGAATAGAAAAAAGGTAAAATTCTCACTTGTTTCATAAAGAACAAGAGAAGTAGTAAAACGCAATTGTTTAAATGACTCAAAGTGGCAGAGGCTACGCGGACGTTTTACAGCATATCTGTTTCGACAGCGAATCATAAATTAAAACTAAACCTGTTGCTACGATTATCAGTTGAGTAAGGCGCGACGAAGCTTTGGTGACGAAGTTTTGGACTTAAAATTACGGTGTTGACAAGGGCAACTTTCCAACGGGAACAATGTCGTCGCCTGCAATTTCGCGCACTTTGCTGCCAATGACGTCAAAGGCAGACAAGTTACCACTTGAAGCAGAGCCAGTTGCCCGTAACAACACAAGTTGAACATTAAAACCTGCAGGTCACCAAACTTTCCTCGTGCCTTACACAACTGGTAATCGTAGTGCCCAATCGTATTTGAAGCCTCATCAGAATAAGAGTTAGGAGTTTGTATTTAACAAATAAAGAAGCCTAAGCCGTGTATTACACTGTGATAAAACACGACGGGCCAGTATAACTACGACAGAGGACAGGAAATGACCTAATTCAATAACAAAGAACTTCTCGTTGGAGGGAAGCATATATTCATCGGGGAATGGTTTAACAATATTCTGTTTATACAAGACTTGCTGAATAATAATGGCCAGTTTATGTCTTACCAAGAATTTAAGAACAAATTCGCTTGCAAACCGAACTTCCTCCAATTTTATCAAGTTGTAAGTGCAATACCGAAGCATCTTGTCACAAAAGCAAAAAACACAGTACCACCAGAAAGTGAACTATACATCGAGAACAGCCCCCTTTTCCAACTAGACGACCAGACAGCAATCCACTTAGGCAAAGCCAAAACTAGGGACTTCTATTGTTTATTTAACAAAAAAATTCACACGAGGAGTCAAACTGGCCCAACGAAATGGAACCAAACAATGCACCTGGAGAGGA
>OZ026600.1:35879804-35905804 GCA_964020085.1 Micromussa lordhowensis
TAAGTGTTGTTTGAGCATTTTTACAAAAATAAAGCTTCTCATCGTAAATAGAAAGCTCAGTTGGTGTTTTCTGTCGTTGTTTTACTTCTTAAGTTTAATTTCTGCCTTCGTAATGTCTTTAATCGAAGCATTCGCTAGGTTGAGAATGAGAAGTTGTTTATTTCGTTGCGTGTTTTGTCGGAATCAAGCAAAACTTGTTATTTTAGTACAGTTTTAGCACTTCTGTTGTTTATGACAATGGTCTCCCTGCAGCTATATTTACTGCAGACAAATAGCTCGTTTCCACTGCATTTGTCTGAGCCACAAGGCATGTTTAATTTGGGTCAAATTTGTCAAAATTCCGAAGCAAAAATTTGAAGAAGCCAGCTTACCGTCATCAACCCGTGCTCTGTTCTCTGATAAAGCACGCTGTTTCAGCCAATCAGAGCGCGCGTTATATGGAAACTTTATTATAATTGTTATTAGTCAACCTCGTTCCCAGGGTCCTCTCCTTGGTTATTAGTATAAATTTACCGTAGTCTATTGTGAATCCGTGAATTTGATTGGCTTTATTACCGTCGACTATCTGCTTATAGTCAACAGTTACGCATCAGTGCACATCGCGCGTCACGTTTGAACCTGATGTAACATGATAAAACAGTTCTTTTCTGCGCATTACTTGACATTTTTTTGTTTTTATGCAATGAGACTACGGTAAATTTATACTAAAACAATTAGACTACTCGCCCTCGTTTTTTACGAGCGATAGAAAACTTGGGCTCGTAGTCTAATTGTTAAATAAAACATGGGTTTTTGACCAATCAGAGCGCGCGCAGGGTCCTATCTATGTTAAAATAGTAAATCAAAATTAATCATTGAAAACATTAATACAGCGTTAAAATATTCATGGACGCTTTCCATTTGCCCAAAATCCCGGTTTGCATTTCCGCACATTTCCAGTGAAGAATGGAACAGCCGCGATCTTCATAATTTCCGGAAAAGAGGACAACCTGGCGTACTTTACTCAAATTACGAAAAATTTATAAGCAGGAAATTCTGTTCCATTTGATTTCTATTCCGAAATGTCCAGAATTTTCGGTTGAAAGGTTCGCAATTCGGAAACTTAATAGTTCTCGGATTTTCCGGAACTTTCCAAGGAAATTTCCATATCACTTTCCCCTGTCTCGGAAGTTCCGGAATTTTTGGTTAAATGGAAAGCACTCCATGGTATAATTCGACTCACCGTTTGATTTGGCCCATGATCTTGACTAATCTAAGAACTCGAAGAACCATCAGAAAATCTAATACACTCTGACTCGACTGTACTAAACGAAACGAAACAGAAAACAGCTGCTAAATAAACATGATCTATAAATCAATTGGGCAAAAATATTCTTAACAAATATACGCAGAAATAAACAACTGACTCTTTGGTTTTCAGAAATGTGTAAGCGAGCCTCCCTGGAAAAGTCAAGGATTAGTACATTTTCAAGTTCGTCTCCTCAAACTCTGCCTCATTCTTCTCCAATCGCAACCACTATGAATGTTTTAAATGTTTATGGTATGTATAGTGTTTTTTTCAGCTTAGTAAATAAACATCAAAGTTAACTTAAAGAGCTCCATTATTTTAAGATTTGTTGAAAAAAGCATTAAACATAAAACAACAAGGTTTTTACTTACAAGATTCGTAGGAAGTTTCAATGATTAGGGCAAATGTAGCTGCACCTATGACTAGAAAATCAAATCTGGAAAAATAGATGTGGAAATGCTGAGAAAAGAGAAAGTTTTGCAGTAAATGAAATCCTGAAGAGACATTGAAACGTATCGAAAATCTTGGTGAGTTATTTTACAAAGTTTATACTTGGTAGAAAGGTACGTCCGCAACAAAAAAAGCTTTTTATCTGGTAAGACGAGTAATACTCTCAGACATCTAATAAGTCTAAAATAAAATTCGTAAGGCATTAAAATCATTAACAGGAAGTTTTAGCTTTCATTTCTCTGATTTAGTTGCCAACTTGATTAAAGAACAAGGGTGTCCCGATTTGACCTAGACGTGTTTTTACAATTCTCATGAATAGTTAATCAGGTCGTCTGAGGTTTAAGAAGACTTGTTTCCTGTTTTTATCTCTCAGACGTACTACATATCTGAGACATTTAATGCATCTTTCTATCGACGAATACAGCCAATCAGAGTAATATTTAGAATTGATTACAAGCCGCTGTTCGAGAAAGGAGCCCGCGCTCCACACCGGAACTCAAGGCGTCTCTTCTCGGGGAGGAATGTAGACTGGACACGAGTGAGCAGCGGAAATCGAGCCCAAGTAATATCGTTCCTATACCAGTCCTCCCGCGGATATCACCACGCGCTCTCCGTAGATGTTATCTTGGAGGATGAAGATGAGTTTAGAGCAGCTGCGATTGTCTACTTGAGCAAAATTCGCGTTATACGATTAGCTACTTCAAAACCCCCCAGGCATTTCTGAAGCCAGAAGTTATCTAAAAATAACTTTTAAAAGAGGGATTACCCTGGGAAATAAGACACATCCGTGCGATTAAAGTAGCTTCCTCACTGTTAGCGTATCTTGACAATTTGTCAAGTTCGTCGTTTGTAATCCGTGTTAATCTTCTCCATCCTTAACCATCCTTGTTCCTTTAAGGTGGTTCGAAATAGTTTTATAGCGCGCGCAAACTGGGTTCTAATCTCGCAAATTCGGCATCAAGTCGATCCACATCTGGCTACTTTGGCAAAAATAATAGAGTATTTTGATAAAAACTGATGTTTTAAACACATATTGGTCCCCGAGAAAGGTAAAATCGCCCAATTGTAAGTTGTTTTAGAATCTTGTAGAACAAAACATTACATGTAGAAAACACTGCCAACTGCGAAATCTCGCGCGTGCAGTTGACGCACATGCGCAAATGCTTTGTTTTTATAACTTTAATCGCTCATATTTCCGCTTCCGCTCGGTGGATTTTTTTCATTTTGTCGGTGATAACCAGGATCAATTGGCTGCATACATAGTCCGATTTTTAAAAAATTCTGTAGGCAGGAAAAAAAAATAAGAGAACAATAGTCAAAAAGAGGATTTTTTTCTTAATCTACCCTACAGATTTTTTTTAAACTGAAATATTTTGAAGGTCATTTCTGGTGACATATAATATTGCAGTTTGAGAAGATTTCACCGACCAATTTTTTAAAAAAGACAATAGATTTCGATTTTAGGGGCTCAACTGAATGCGTCATATGGTTGCTATGGTAACAGGTTTTCTGAAATGAATGTCATATAATGAATCTATGATGTTTCTTTTATTTCTGTGCCAAATTTCATAGTGATACGATGAACCAAACATAATTTAGAAAAGAATTTGTGAACTTGTCTCGGGAAAATGAAAACTATTTCGAACCACCTTAAGGTTTATTACTATCTCTCTCGTGTTTTTCTGTCTTAGTTACCTACTATTTTCAGGTTTCCTAAATTTGAAGATAATTTTGTACATGGCCAAAATTCCGTGACTGAGCTCCTTTAACTATCTAATCCTACAATACTTACATGTTCCAGTAACGTGAAAAGAACTCCTTGAAGCCGTATGTATACAACTTGAGAACAATCTCCAGGTTAAACAGCGCCAGAAAAAGAACTTCTGCGTCGTTTCGCTCAAGTGCGATGAAAACAGCATTGGCAAAAATGACCAGGTCGAAAAAATACACGAAATACCTAACAAGAGAATAAAACAAACGCGCGTTGGATTCGCGTGGAGAGTGACTGGGTAACACAGAGCGGAAGAACAGGTTTACCTTCCCACTGTGTACTCTCTTTCCAGTCGAGAAGAGACGAGTGTGCAAGTACATAAGCCTACAGTTTTTTTCACTCAAAGCCCAACAATCTCAAAAGATTAAGGTCACTGGTAACAGTTTTCAGGACTTTTCAGTAGGGGATTTTTAGTAGCTATATTGGGTTTTTCAAATATTTGAAATGGCTCTAAATGCTACCTACAGAATGTTTTAAACTTTGCAGAAAGTTGTATCTTAACATGCTTATCGTTATGTCACAATTCAAAATGCGTTCAATCAGGTTGTATCGTTGCTGTGGTTACGTATTCTGCCATGGAGATGACCACAACTTGTTCATGCTTAACTGAAAATACAAAAATTGCAGTCAGGGATGGACATCAGAATTAAAATTTGTGCTTGACACTGACTGTTGTTAACGTTCGAAACAACGTTAATAAAAACTTCATTCATGGGTGGGCGTTTATGTGATACCTATATTGCAAAATCATTTGAGTGATAGCATTGATCGTAAAAGTAGAACTGAAGTTCAGGAAACTGTTGGCAGCCGCCTTACTACGCCTTTCACTGATAACATGCGGAGTCTGATGAACCGACAAATGCGTTTTTCACTACCGTCAATCAAATGTTCGGCGGCTCCTCCCAGCTTCCGACTACTGCCGAGTGCGCGGTAATCAAATCAAATCGTTGAGCACAGTTCAGACAAGAAAAGTTTGGAGATGTTGGTTTTTGTGGAGGGAGGAAAACCAGAGAAAAACCCTCGGAGCAAGGCGAGAACCAACAACAAACTCAACCCACATGTGGCACCGGGCCGGAATCCAACCCGAGCCACATTGCTTTCACCGCTGCGCTATCCCTGTTCCCGGGGATTTCCGCAGAGTAATCCCATCATAACTTACTTGTGACACACACAAACCCGAAGCTTCGCACTAACACGGGAATTGTAGATCCTCGGAATAAATCTCTCAAAGAGATTGACTTGGTCCTTCACCTCAATCACCTTCACATTTAATACATCAGCTACCATCAAGAAATCTTTTTTACCTGCACATCAAGAGAGGAAAACCATTTAAGCCGTTAATGCTAATATACTGCAAACTTCTGATAAGCCCTGGGCTTTTTTTTCGTTGGAAAAATCACATGATTTTGTAGCCTACGAGCAACCTCTGTTAGAGTACTCTATACTCCAAGAGAGCTTGGTCTGGTGTAGGCAACCGTTTTCAAGGGACGTACCATCGCATTACAAGAAATTTACGCGTAATGTTCTGTATTTGGAAAGGAATTTTGCGTTACACTGCTGGCAGTCTGTTTTTCTCGACTGCCGGATCCTAGAACGATGAAAAAGAGAAAATTTAAGTTCTCTACCGTTTCTCACTGAGATAAAAATTAGATTGAGCCCGATCTTTCTTTCACGCTATAGTTGACGAAGGCGCAGCCCGGAAACAGGCCGTTTAGCCCGGACCCCCAAGTCGATTAGCCCCCAACCAGGAGTCCATTAGCTCCCAACGACAAGTAACCCGTAGCTCGAATCAACTGCGCTCTACATATCGAGGACGAACTAATCTAATTGTTTTAGTGTAAACCTACTAGTCTTTCAAAACTGTATCTCTAATCCTCTTCACAGAATTTCGAAAACGAAAAGAACCTACCGTCACATTGTTAAGGCTACTCACTTCATCTACTAAACAATTGGATTATGAGCTCGAGATTTCTATCGAGTTTGCACCCTCGCGCATAGAAATCGAAAGCGAAAAATCTTATTGTTTTAGCGGTATAAATATAGTAGTCGTTCAAAAATTTAATCTAAATCCTCTTCAAGGGCACTTCGAAAACACAAAGAAGCGGCCCCAGTGCACGCTGCTAGGCTACTCACTATCTATCAAAGATTATAGTTCACCACTAAATTTTCTCCGATTCTTATATTGGTTTAAATTGATCACGTGACGCGATAGCGTTCATCCGCGGAGAGACACTATCAGCGCATAGTGCCCGTCCGCGCAAAATACCCGGATGGATAGTAGTCGTCCGTCAAAATTTATCTGTAAACAAGCGAGTTTGTAGAAAAAAAAATTGAAATTGTATGAATTGTATGAAGGGTCTGTTTTCCTATTCAAAGTTTTCATTTGGCTTTCCGGCTTTCATCTCAAAAAAGTTGAAAATAGTTCAATTGAAGTCTGATTGATTTTTGAACTAGCGCGCGGAAGAAAATTTAGTGGTGAACAATCAAGACAATAGAGCGTTTATGTCTCCGAACTATCGGTCTGATAGTTGCCCCTTGGAAATTTGATGTTCTCAAAACTAGCATATTTGCCCTCGAAGCTTCGCTTCTCGGGCAAATATTTGTTTTAAGAACATCAAATTTCCGCGGGGCAACTATCAGCCGATAGTTCCTCGACAAAAACACTCTCTATTGTTTAAATAGATAGTGAGTAGCGTAGCCAATCAGAGAACAGCATTCGTGATAGAACGCTAATAGATTTATATTAAAACTGAATAGACAGTCAGCAGAACGTTAGTACATGTACATTTATACTAAGATAGATGAGATGAGCTCACAGATGAAAAGAGCTCAATGGTCAGGTTCTCTTCCTAACTCCAGTTTTCATAGCTAAGAATATATTCACTTGCATTCTTCACCATCTGCGGGTATATCACGAACTCACAACGTGACCAGCTCCCAGTTGGCTTGATAGCTCAATTGGCAGAACACCGCACCGGTATCGCAGAGGTCATGGGTTCGAATCTCGTTCAAACCTGAATTTTCTTCGAACTTTAATTTAACAACTGGGTAAGTTGTGTGTGTAACTGCGATGATCAATCATGTCTTCAGATGTTTCGCCACAGTTCCAAAGTATGATCTTGCATATATTCACTTGCAGTAATAAAACAGTCATCAGTCATACCTATCTTGCCGTCACTGTCATCATCCAGAACTTGCCACGACAGAGCAACTCTGGCCGGACTCCAATGTGGACACACCTCCTTCATTAGAATTAACCACCTGTTCTGTGTGATCACCCACTTCTCGTTGCACCAGACTTTCAAAACGTCAAACGCTTGCTTCAGCTGTCTGCGTTTACGGTAAACCGACGCACGGATTTCATTCTGTGTAAAATTTACATGGAATTTAACGTTTGATTCGTGTATCCAGTCAGAAAGTGATGACGCCCGTAAGGAGTTTAGAAAACACGAAAGAAGCGTAAGAGTTGCTCGAGGTGCAGCGGAAAGCAACTCTAGCTTTTTTGGTGCTCTCCAAACAAAGCTAAAAGCCTGACTCGACTCATTTTTTTTTAATTTTATTATTATTATTATTATTATTATTATTATTATTATTATTATTATTATTATTACTACTACTACTAGTACTATTATGCATTGCCAATGGAAACTGCGAAGCGAAGTTAAATTCGAACGCCATAAGCGTGCCTCGTTAGATTTTATAAAATAGCTGAGCTACTACGTGCTCTCTCATTGGGTGATAGGTGTGTTAAGATGAGAGTATGTAAACACGGTTGTGATGTTTTAGATTAGAGCGTATTTTGGGGACATGTTAAAAAAGCAATAGAGGACTTTTTTCGTGTTTACATAGCCTCATCTAAACACTCGGGGGGTTGGGAGAATTCTCGAAAATTATGCAAACTCGTTCTTAGATAAGGCTAGCTATGAAAACATAGAAAAAGTAACCTATTGCTTAAATAATGTACACTTAATAAAACTGAGGTTGATAGCGCGGCCTTGTTTAGTGTCTAGGCATTTTACGCCGCCTCATAATAGCAAAAGACCCATTTCGGTGCAATGAACTAATGAACTAAACAAAAACGTGCAACTACTAGGTGGAAAAACTCCGTTTTCCATACTATTTTGTGGATTGCTTCGTAGGCTGTGTGCTTTGTGCTAGTGTACAAGTCGAACTTGTATTCTATGGAGAAACCTGATACGAATTCGTTCTTCCAGAACACTTGTAAGATATCGATTCAGCCAAGCCTAAAAGCGGAACTCGCATTAAATACTAATCATTTACCCATTGAAGGCCAAAAGAGGTAATTTTCTGTGTACTGTTAGAACTCTCTTGTATTTTGCTCAATTTGCATACACGCAGTGGCGCACTTACGTACAAACATGATTAAACTTTTTTAGTTAGGCGGGGGCTCTCAGCTCTGCAAAACGTGCTACGACTGAATCAAGATAACTTTCTGCACGCACTGTTCTCCGACCTGCAGTCTTTTGTGTCTATAACATTAGGTTATCATGACAAACCTTTTCTAGCTTTTTGACGCCCGAAAGACGTGCATCATAACTCCATCATGCACAACAGTAGTAGGCTACTTACCTTCATATGCTTGCGGTAGTTTTTGTATACAACAGCAAGAAAGATGCTGACAAATATGTACATGCAGACAACAATGAAAATGACAAAGAACAAACTGGACCAAGGATTGTTGTCATAAGCAGGCATCCTGATACAAGGAATTAAAATAAATGAAAATATTGTTAAGGAAGTAGTATCACGGATATTTGCTTCAAATATTTTGGATAATCTTTAATCTTTAAAAGTACAAAGTCCAGTAATATCAAAATTAATTTCACAGAGTGACCAACATCTTTTTGACATCATTAAACCTCACAACACGACTAAAAAAAACAAGAAAAAGAAAAAACAATTCAACTTACATCACATCTGGGTTGTTTGCTGTAGTTGTCAAAACATACAATCGAAAATACACATCAAAATAGTCGGTAAAGTATGGCTTTCCATGAATGTCTTTTAGATTTCTGCAAATAAAACAATTTTGTTTGTCATGTTAATGCCACAAAATAGGTTTAAAGTATTTTAACAAGGACCGTATTTTTTCCTTTTCTTTATGGCCTAGTCAATGCGGTTTGCACTCTTTCCAAGCTGGCAGAATACTAAGTGTCCTTTGCAGCCATTGTTTTGGGTTGTCACACAATGCTCCTCGGAGAATACTAGTCAGCGATATTAGCACTTTAGTAGACTAATCAAAATCCACGTTTAAATGAAGATGATGGAGGAGCATTGAATGATGACCCCACACAACACCTGCGAAGGAGACTAGCACAATACTATTGACCATTTTGTTACTTGTTACTTGAGAGCCTAAAGAAAGGTATGTCAAAAGACAGAGTCAGTTCAAATCCTTGGGAGTGGAAGAGCTTCTTGGCAAAAAGCTGGCAAATGTTAACTTCAGATTCTATATCATGTAGCATGAGAGAGTAACTAGGACTATTGCTAGATAAAGTCTGCATATGAACCAAGTGGCCCATCAGGCTATTTTTCTGCTAGTCGTTTTCTGTTATGAATTTCTACTCCCCCCTGGATGGCATGCTAGTCCATCGCAGGGTTACCCCCAGCATTAAGTTCACCAGTACCCATTTATACACCTGGGTGGAGAGAGGCACTGTGAGAGTAAATTAGGTGTAGTATATCCGGCCAGCGGTTGACGTTTGTAAGCATGCGCACTTATGCGCAGTTCCTTTCCATGTGCTTTGAAATAAAAGCTGAATACATGACAATGGCGACGAGGATGGGATATCACTAGAAACCGTCGAAAATATGGCCACTATCGGGAAGATAGAGAGTTTTGATGAAACACAAGAGAAATGGGAAACTTATGTGGAACGGGTGGAGCAGTTTTTCTTAGCAAACAACGTCGATGAAGACCACCAAGTGCCAACGCTGCTGAGCTTGATCGGCGGCAAAACGTACGCGCTGTTGAGAGATCTTCTTACACCGGATAAACCAGCTACTAAAAGCTTTCAAGAGATCGTCACGACCCTTCAGCAACACTTAAGCCCTAAGCCACTGGAAATAGCAGAACGTTTTCGTTTTTACAAACGAAATCAGCGTGAAGGAGAAACTGTGTTGACCTACGTAGCTGACCTGAAGAAACTAGCGACCGACTGCAACTTTGGCACCACCCTAAACGAAGCTTTACGAGATAAATTGGTTTGTGGCCTTAGAAATGTGCAGATAGAAAAGCGTTTGCTTTCAGAAGCCAAACTGAAGTATTCCAAGGCTTTGGAAATAGCCGTAGCAATGGAAACTGCCATCCGTGATGCCTCAGAATTGCAGAGTGAGCTTCAATCAGAACCTCGAGTTGACAAGATCTCAGATAACAGCAAACCACCACCACCGCCACCGCCACCGCCAAACCCACGACCACCACCGCCGAACCCGACGCCTAAAGCCTGCTATCGATGTGGAGGAGACTCACACGCAGCACACAGTTGCAGATTCAAGAACCAGACATGTCATCATTGTGGAAAGCAGGGCCATATTTCAAGGGTTTGTCGCTCGAAACAGCAAGGTAAGCCAAAGCACCCACCGCCAAACACTCCAGTCCATACTGTTGAGTACAGTGAGAACGATGAATTTGAAGATGTGTTAGGCAGCATAAAGATAAACAATGTAAGCAAACCGAGCAGTAGTGTGATCTGGATTGATCTGAAGGTAGAGGGTACACCACTGAAAATGGAACTGGACACAGGTTCAGCTGTGTCGATTATCCCACACGATTTGTACATGGAGAAATTTAACGACAAGCCCTTGCAAAAAACTGAACTAGTGCTAAAAACCTACACGGGGGAAGACATCATTCCAGTCGGAGTGCTTAAGGCAAATGTTGAGTACAAAGACCACCAACCATTGCTGTTGGATCTGTATGTGGTTAAGACCCAGGGCCCTGTGTTGATGGGAAGGGATTGGCTTTTCAAAGTACGCCTAGATTGGTATTCTATCAAATCATTGAAAGCTTCACAAGTTCCACCATTTGCTAACAAGCGTCTGCAGACTATGCTAGACAAATACTCTGATGTTTTTGGAGATAAACTTGGAACATTCAAATCAGCTAAAGCAAAGCTAACCTTAAAAGAAGACAGCCAGGCCCATTTCTGCAAAGCTCGTGCTGTGCCTTATGCCCTGAGACCTAAGGTTGAAGAGGAACTAAGAAGACTTGAAAATGAAGGGGTTCTCACGAAAGTCGAGTGGAGCGAGTGGGCAACACCCATTGTACCCGTCCCAAAGAAGGATGGATCTGTCAGAATTTGTGGTGATCACAAAGGCACAGTGAACCCAGAACTGCAAGCTGACCAATACCCCTTACCTCGAATCGAAGATATCTTTGCAAAGCTCGCTGGCGGACAGAAATTCTCGAAGATTGATCTTCGTCAGGCATACCACCAACTGGAGATGGAAGAAGAATCCAAGAAGTACCTCACCATCAACACCCACATGGGCCTGTTCCAGTACAATAGGTTAGTGTTCGGTATCACATCGGCACCTGCTATCTGGCAGCGCACCATCGACCAAGTTCTGGAGGGAACATCTGGCACAAGCTGTATTCTTGATGATATGATTATTACTGGCAAGAATGACGAAGAGCACCTGGCTAACTTAGAAGAAGTCCTGCGGCAGCTACAGCTTCATGGGTTGAGAGCTAACAAGGCTAAATGTGAGTTTTTCAAGGGAAAGATAACTTATTGTGGACATGACATTGACAAAGATGGCCTACACAAGTCAGCAGCAAAAGTAGAAGCGGTATTGAAAGCACCCCGACCAAATAACGTAGCTGAAGTGAGATCATTTCTCGGGCTAGTCAATTACTACCACAGATTCTTACCTAACCTTTCAACAACAGTACACCCCCTGACTCAGCTCTTGGAGAAGAACCATCAGTGGAAATGGTCAGAACAATGCGAGACAGCATTCCTCAAGGTGAAAGAAATGATCACTTCAGAGCAAGTCTTAACACATTATGATCCCAGCCTTCCACTTAGGCTGGCTTGTGATGCATCTCCCGTAGGCATTGGAGTAGTGCTCTCTCATGTGATGAATGATGGCACCGAGCGACCAATAGCCTTTGCTTCAAGGACACTAACAAAAACTGAGCAAAAGTATGCACAGATTGACAAAGAAGCTTTGTCAATAGTCTGGGGTGTCAAGAAGTTTCACTTGTATCTGTTTGGCCGTCCTTTCACTCTGTACACAGATCATCAGCCATTGACGTCAATCTTGCATCCGCGGAAGAGCATCCCTGTGGTCACTGCAGCTCGCCTTCAACGTTATGCCTTGTTCCTGGCGGGCTACGAGTACTCCATTGAATACAAGAACACTAAGGTTCACAGCAATGCGGATGGTCTCTCCCGCCTACCACTTGTAATGGAAGCCAGAGAGGAAGAAGTGGTCGACCCAGTGGGCGTATTCAATTTGATGCAGTTTGATCCACTACCAGTCACAGTGGATAACGTCAGGCGAGAAACACAGAGAGATCCTGTCTTGGCCCAAGTTCATGAAATGACCAGAAAGGAATGGCCACACAACCATGATCCTGCACTCAACCCTTACTTTGTTCGCAAAGATGAGATCACATTACAATCAGGCTGCCTGATGTGGGGAATAAGAGTCATAGTCCCCCCAAAATTGCGCCCTCAAGTTCTCGAGGAACTTCATCAGGGACATATGGGAGTCGTGAAAATGAAGGCCCTAGCCCGAAGCTACATCTGGTGGCCTGGAATCGATAAGGAAATCGAACTGACCGCGAAGTCCTGCTCAGGTTGCCAACTAACACAGAAAGAGCCCAGTACAGTACCAGTGCACCCATGGGAATGGCCTTCATCCCCCTGGCAACGAATCCATATTGATTTCGCAGGCCCCTTCCTTAACAGCATGTTCTTGATCGTAGTGGATGCACATTCACGATGGCTAGAGATAGAGAGAATGAATACTACAACCTCGGCAAAAACCATTGAAGCCCTTCAGAAGTTGTTCGCCAGATATGGAGTACCAGCCCAGTTAGTAAGCGATAATGGGCCGCAGTTCACATCAGAAGAGTTTCAGCACTTCCTTAAAAGAAACGGCATCAAACACATCACCTCAGCACCTTACCACCCTGCCACTAATGGCCTAGCAGAACGCGGTGTCCAGAGTTTCAAGAATGCAATGAAGAGTGAAACTGAAGTGAAACCCCTGAACCTTAAGTTGGCACGATTTTTGCTCGCTTATAGAAACACCCCACACTCAACCACCGGAGAGCCACCGTCTCAGTTGTTTTTGGGAAGAAGACTACGCACTCGTCTGGACCTGTTAAAACCAGATCTCAGCACCCAGATCAACAACCGTCAGATAGACCAGTCTGTTGCCAAAGGTGGTTCTGTGACAAGGCATTTCTCCATTGGCCAGAGAGTGATAGCACGAAATTACAATGGAAAGTCAAAGTGGGTACCCGGTATTGTTCGTGCAAAATTAGGACCCCTGTCCTATGAAGTGGAGATTGGTCCCAACTTAGTTTGGCGTCGACACACAGATCAACTCAAAGATTCCAATGTTCCAGTTGCGGACACTCAAACACCAGTTTCCTACCCTTTGCCTGTCCCACCTATAGTCCAGACCACTGTTGACCCAGGAGGTGTACCGCCTGAGCAGACAGAAGCTGCCTCGAGGGAGATAGATTGCCATGTGCCCAACTCTGTAGCTGAACCGTCTGTTCGCAGCCCACCGAGCCAGATTGAACAGGTTCCTGTTAGACGATACCCTTCCAGAGTGCGGAAGCCCCCAGCTCGGCTGGACCTTTGAACATTGAACGTTTGATCATTTGATCATTGAACATTCCAGAGTACAGAAACCTCCAGCTGGATGGGTTTTTGATTGTTGAACATTGAACGTTGATCACTGAACGTTGATCTTTGAACATTGATGTTTGAACATTTAATTTTTTTTTTGTAGGTTTAGACTTTTAAAGACAGTTTGTGTTGACCTTTTTTTTTTTCAGAAACTCTAGGGTAAGAGACTGGCTTAAAGGGGAGGAGTTGTAGTATATCCGGCCAGCGGTTGACGTTTGTAAGCATGCGCACTTATGCGCAGTTCCTTTCCATGTGCTTTGAAATAAAAGCTGAATACATGACATTAGGGACCTTAAGATCGGAGGACGAGGACGAATGCAAGCACGAGTTTTCTGTACTAAGCATGCGCATAGGGTTTGGAGGCCGACATTTTTTGAAGTGCGTGTGCTCAGAACAGGAAACTCGTACTTGAAGTCGTCCTCGTCCTCCGATCTAAACGTCCCTATTTAGTGTCTTGTCCAAGAACACAACAACACAATGTCTCTGGTCGGGGGCTCGAACCTGGACTCCTCAATCCAGAGATGAGCGCACTAACCATGAGGCCACCACACCTCCCACTGGACTATTGCTTACTCCACCCAAACAGTTCACTGGCAAACCATTTGTACTCCAGGGCAGAAATAGGCAATGTAAGAGTAGTATTTCAATCAAGAACACACTCACAAATATGACCCTAGCATCATTTCTGAGCATTCATACAGTTACCTTTTCCCAAAGAGTTTGGATCCAAGTAATGTGAACAGTGCAATCATGAGTAGCAGAAGAACAAGGACATTTGCTATCTCTGGCAGTGTTTTTCTGATGTTTCGCACAGCTCTCCTAATCTGAGAAAGAATATCTAGCAATCAACAACGTTTGTCTCACACCTACTGCCACATAGTGTTTTTGCTATGATGAAAAGACAATCAATGATCCATCGGCATTCAGCTTCTAAGCATAAAACAAAAATCTTACATGTCTTCCTTCACTGATATTGACAAGAAAAAGAGGCCGGAAGACTCTTGTCCATCGTGTGGTGTGAACTGGTAGGTGTGCTTCTTTAAAGATGACATACATAATCATGTCAAGAAATGTCAGCTGTAAGAATTAACATAAAAAAGTAAATACATGTCCTGTTTTATAATATTATTAAACAAGACCAGTAAAATTAGCATGCAGGCTAGAGCCAGGACAAACTGGGAAAAGGATTTAGTAGCTTTATGTGACACTATACTGGTCAAGAAGAAATAATGATATTCAACAGGTAAAATTCTGTTTACAGACACCTTATTATGTATTCTAAATGGTTTGGACCCAGGAGTATCAGTTTCAGTTAAGTTCATCTTGTCAGATTGTCTGGGTGAGGGTAGTTCTGAAATGAGCTGTTGATGTTGCTGACTGACGCTTCAATAACCTGAGTGAAAGTCATCTTTAGAGTCTTGAGTGAATAGTTTGTCAGTTGATATGTCTTTTAAGTCTGGTCTGTTGAAAGTGATTGGTTAGTTTAGCCATGATGATCACACAAGACAAACTACAGACATTTTATTAGCATGACTGATAGGCAGATATCCTATAAATTCATGGACACTTGGTTAATAAATAACAACACATGCAATTAGCCTTTTAACCAGATGCTTTCTCATGTTTCAACAGTGTCTACTTATGGGAAGGTAGGCTGATTGATCATTGATTAGCATCAGTTCACCACTTAAAAAGCAGTGACATCAGTCACTCATTCCCGATCTTGAAATGAAAATTATCTGTACTCACCACCCTAATCTCATTGTCACCCTAATACACAATGAAATATGTGTATATTGTATATATTCTCTATATACATTATGTATAAAGAGAATTGCACGGGAAAGTAACAGATTGTAAAAAAAAATGTGTAAATAACTATCTAAATTATTGAAATAAAGTTATGCTCCCTCAAATGTGTCGCATACTTGTCTCTTCTGCCAATTTTGAAGTCATTCTGATGCTGTTTAGTGATGTTAAACTGGTTAATGTGACGTCAAAATTTGCCTTTGTACAGAATTTTACCCTTTATGTGATAAAAAAGTAATCGCAAGTGCCCTCGGGCAATTAACGATTAATTTCACTTGTGTTTTCAAAGTTTTCCAAATTTTGTGAAAACACATTGTGAAATCAATCCTTAATAATATTGCCCTCAGACCCATGCGATTACATATACGAGTATCTTACCACAATAATGGCCAAAAAAATCACATTTTTCTTGTCTCTCCAAAATTTCACACCAGCAGCAAAACACCAGACATGGAAAAGACGGATAATGAATACAAACAGGCAGAGATATTCCAACAACATTGTAGCCTGCAAATTAAAAAAAAATTGAGACAGGTTGTCTCTGGTCGATCATGAGCTAACAGTTAAAAATGTTTCTATACCAAAATGTAAAAACATAGACACTGTAAGGTAATACGCAACGTTAAGTAAAACACTGATGGTCTCAAATTTTGCTAAATGAGCCTTGAGCTTGTATCTGCTCAAAAGGTATATTGTTGTGTGCCAGTCCTGGGGGTGGCGGGGGGGGGGGGGGGTGGTGGTGGTGGAGGGGAAAACTCCCAGATCAAAAGTATGGAGCACAGAGTTAAATTTACACCATCTAAATTACAGCTATTATTTAAGGACTATGAACTTCCCCCAAATACAAGCACAAACCTAACCCAAAAGTTTGGGATTTTAATTTTCTTGAATTAAAGTCAGCGCTATCTTTGCAATGGAAAGCTGAAAAATGCGAAAGAAAAGTTTAATTTATATTCAATTAATTTAATTCAATTTAATTCATTTGTAATTGTATTGCATTGTTAAGTAGTGTAAGTAGTTGTATTACTGTTGTATAAAGTTATCACTGTTATTAGTAGTTGTACCAGTGTTGTAAGTAATGTGAATCACAATTAAAACATTGTGCTTGTCAAACATTTTGAAAAGAACCCCTTAAAGAGGTACCAAGATACTTTTTTGTGGGCATGGCTTGAAATTTTTTTCCATCTCTAAGAGGTACCAATTCTAAACCAATGGATTATCTGCTGTTATTTTCTTCAGCTCAATACCCTGAAGGCAGAACTCAGTGACAGGGCTTTTACTGCTGCTGCACCATCACTTTGGAACAAACTGCCGAGTGAAATACGGAACGAGGACAATTTTGAACGTTTTAAGTCTAAATTAAAGACATTTTTATTTAGAGCGGCCTATGAAAACTTGTGATATTTTTTAGTATTTTATTATATCCAGAATTTTCTAACTTGTTTTTAAATCTTTTTACTTTTTTGTAAGGTGCATTTGATCATATTCGCATGTTAATTTGCACCTAAGAAATATTAATTATTATTATTATTATTATTATTACAACAAAAGCTCCTGCTGTGGACCTTTAGAGGCTGAACACTCTAAGAGATACCAATTAGACAGCTTTTTTAACTCCTAGAGGATAATGGGCACACCCGTCCTTTTTATATGGGCAACCTCCCAGCAGGGGTACAGGTAATGCTACTTCTTGTAAAAAGGAACATGCTTAGGCTTTTTCAAAGGGATGTATATATGAAAAACATTTAGGTATGTACAAAATGGTACAACTTTCTTGGAGATTGAGATATTGCGTAGCATCAGGCTGCATAGCTATCCCTTATTCTCTATTTTAATTTATGGATGTTACTTTCTTGAGGTACACATCTCTTACCCAGTATGGTAATGCCATCTCAGACACAGCCGGTGCTTCAAATATTGCCAAACAGAGATTTAGCCACACACAAAAATAGACCAATGCTCGAAGTACAGGCTTGTTGTAGTATTTGTAAAGTCTAAGAAAAGGAAGAAAAAAGAAACAATTTTTTCCTGCATTCAGTTCCCTGCAGTGTATTTAGTAAACAAAGCTGGTACCACATATAAACATTGCACCAAAATATGCATAAAAAAGAGATAAAAGACAAAATACATTCGCTAGCAGATTAGTGAATAACCTGTAGGTTGCCCTGTTCCCCAGAATTAACTGGAGGCTTTTAGCCAATGAGAAGACAGATGGTGACTACAATGTATAATAACATAATTAATCAATTAACTAAGTTAAGCTTAAGTGCCTATCAAGTAAAAAATAATTGCTGCTTATTTGAAAGGCTATTCAAAATAACGAAGAATGGCGTTTATCTTCTTTCGTTTTAGAGATATTTACGTTTTTGTATTTTGCACATGAGGAAAGCGATGACATCATAAATTGTTCAACGAAAACAGTAAAATACTGAATCAAGAATATCTCTAGAAAGATTGGAGCGGTGTTCTTTAAACTTGGCACCAGAAATGTACGTCACAAAAGAAACAAAATGACATCTGTTGTGCCGTTGTCATTCATAGGCACTTTGAATTGACCCCTTCAATCAGCTAAGGTTAAAACAAATAAATCAAAGAAAACTGTTTGGAAAACACAAACAATTATTATATTTAAGCTTGCCCCAAGGTAATTCTGTAGAGTGGGTCAATTAAAGAACAGACGAAGATTTAAAATTAAAGTTTCGAAAAACTTACATGGCTGGCAGCAAGAGGGGGCATGTCATCTTTCTACAACATATGTACAGTCGTGTAAACGTCAGTTAAATTACTTTGTTCATTTGAAAACATTAGTAAAATTAACCTTAATTCCTTCGCAGATGTCTGAAAATAACCATTTCGTCCGAGTCTAGCTTCATTTACCAAAATCCCAGCCAGCAGTAATTCCTAGGATACAAAAATTCTCATGGAATATTTATAACTCATAAATAATTTAGAAGACCTTCGATTTAAGGTCAATTAATGTTTTTCTGTGCGAACTCCATCGATCCAGTACATAACGTTTTCAGTAACATACCGTCTGACTTAGTTCACTTCCCTCATCCCGCCGATAAGAATCTTCACAAAGATCAATGTTTACTAACTCAGAACCGGTAATAAAGGTAACAGATCTGTTTTGGGCGCGCAAGTTTCTCAGCAGCTCGTCTTCATCTTCTGACGCCATTGTACCAGGCGCGAACCGCACTTGAGCACGGTGTCACGCCGTGACTTGGAAACAAATATTTGGAAAACTCCTCTACGTAGAATATAACTGGCCACACAAAAAGAGTCTTGTCATGATGCAATCAACTTCACATATGTTTCGCCAGGAGTAGAGTTTTAAAGTAAGAACTCCTTTTGATTCTTGAAGGGCAGTTTGCGTTACACAAAAAGTTGCGTGAGACTGATGTACGTCCGCAATGCATGCCAATTCTCATGGCCGGCAATATCCTCACTGCGTGCATTCCGTTCGGTGAAACACGAAAGGCACGCTGCAGTTTGTAATTTTAAAGCCGAGGAATTTGTGGAATTTGGAGGAGATTTGTTGTGAAGACATACTTCAATTTCTTAGTATTCAATTTTTTGTTCGTTTAGTGGATCAAGGATAGCTTCAGATGACGAATGTATAAAATCAAACGTGAAGGGGGCGTTGGGGCCTGCTAGAAAGCAAAAAAGCGCTCAAAATTTCTCTGAAAACTGGAAAACTGCCATAAAAATCGCTCAAAATATAATAATGCAACCGTGCACAAACTTTTAAAAATCTACCAAGCATAATACAGCCTGTATTTTTACCATTTTTAAGATATCAAAACATTTTAATTTTAAACTGATAACCGTACTTTTGAGCTTACCAAAAAAGTTATTACAATTCAGCAAATGCGTATTTCTAGGTTGAACCCTCATTTGAACATGCAAACTAACATTCACTTCCACTTCGAGGTATAAAGAAGATGATTTTAATCCCTACATCGATGTTTTTTCTTATTCGTGTAGTATACATGAATGTAAGTCCTTTAGTCCCCAAGTCAATTAGCCCTTAGCCCCTATAGCACAAGTGTCATGCTCTAGATTTCGCCCTGGCTCCGCTTTCACTGTCGTTTTTACTCTTGTGCTTGGGGGCTAACCGGCTTGCGGCTAATGGACCAAATGTGTCTGCTATGCAACACCCGCTTGGAGCATAAATTATTATTATCTTTACGCCACACCGCGTGAAGTTACATGCGTTGTCGGCTAATCAAAGTGGCGATGAGCCACTCAACTTGGAAAATGGATCGTCTATAAGCAGTGACAATTTTGGTGCCACTGACTTGACGTTTTAATAAATGGGTTAAGTTAAAGTTAAAGCCCACTGCCAAAACGCAACGGTAAGAGAATACACGAGGAGATGTAACACAGACAACACAGTTGAAAAGTTAGTGGTGATCCTCGTCCGAGACAATTATAAAGAAAGTATGGGCTCTTGTCCGATCAGAAAAGCAAGTATAATCGGATTCTCATTTTCATTCCTATTTTGTTTTTCGTTCTTTATTTTCCCAGGCGATATCAGTAAATTTTTTCTTTCTTTTTGTTACCTTTTGAGAGGAAAAAATATCCAACGTGGAGTCATCAACACAACAACGACAGCACCGCGTCTCGTCCGCTCAGCAAAGTTAAGTCCTGTTCCTTACCCAGCGGCGGATCTAGGGGAGGGGCCCGAGGGGCCCGGCCCCCCTTATTTTGGGTAAAAAAAGAAGAAATGACTGAAGGGAAAATGGCCGCCATGGCAAGTAAATCAAGACCCCCCCCCCCCCCCCCCTTAGCTCAAGGTCTGGATCCGCCACTGTTACCAAATACAAAATCTCTATCATACAGATAACCTAGTTTATTGGGGTAGTGCTGACCGGTAAGTAGTCAAAACACAATTAGACTCGATTTCCCGCGCTCTTCCACTTGACACGGCAGCGTTTGCATATCTTGGTGAGTAGACAACGTTTTCTATCCTTTTTCTAACACAACAAGGGACAACTTTCACCGAATGTGCAAAAATATTGTTCTCGAAGGATCTTGCAAAATTTGAGAGGTTTCCGAAAGGTGTCTATTAGAAATACGCTTGGTAAATTGAAGGCGTTTGTTTGACAACCATCATCAACCAGCGTTTGGTCCTAGAGAGCGTCGGTCTTTCGTGTGATAAGCGCTGTACCATTGGTGATTTATAAAACTACTTCTAAATCAATGAATGTTACATACTAATGGCCGACTGGTAACATATAGCTTTTTGGAAGAGTGCAACAGCATGTTTATCATTTCTTTTTATGATATGTTCCAAAAATTCATCTTATTTTCTGTATTGTATGTTGTTAAAAAAAGGATTGGACAACGTCTCTGTCATTTCTGATTTTATCTATCTCTATCTTCCACACCAGACCTAAATTTAAACTAGTTTCATTTATGCTCAACGTAGTTGACTTAGAATCCACGCCCTTCACTTGTACATATTACAGGTGTGAACGGCTACAGACATTACTCTCTATATTCAACAATATATAAAGCTAATAAAGAAGCCAAGTTTCTAAAGAAACTCTAATGCTGCGTCGGTGGGAGTATTACAAGATAATTTGGTTTTATCAACTGGGTTGATCCGCCCCAGGGACTTGTACTCCGCGCCAGGGACTTGTACTCCGCCCCAGGGACTTGTACTCCACCCCAGGGACTTGTACTCCGCCCCAGGGACTTGTACTCCGCCCCCAACATGTCCTCGACCCCTAAATTAGCCAATATCAATAATTGCTAATGTGGACTAAATTATCAGATATACATAACTTAGAACACTGTTTCCCAGCCGAAAAGAAAAAAAAATCATATTATTTGGACCGGATTTGAACCCGGAACTACCCGGCGCTAGGATCGACAACTTACCACTAGACCACTGAAGCACAAGACGACGGGAAGCGTTTAACTAAATATTTAATAGAATCTTGCATAGAATATCACTGATCTACACTGATTAGGCCTAAGCGCAGATTTCAAATGGTTAGCTTTTTGTTAAGGTTTGGTGATCGACCTTTTCCATTCACTTTCTAAAATTATTTTTTAGCGAGTAATGATATATGCTTACTGCAGGATGTAGAAAAAGCACATGAATTATATTGTTTCAAAATCGGGGTTTGTTCAACTAGCGACGTGGTGGTCTAATGGTTAGAAGACAGGATTACAAAGCGAACAATCCCAGGTTCGAGTCCCGCGTCCAGACACTTGGGTTTCCTTTTAAACAAAATATGTTCTTTTCCCAAAATTCCTATCAAACTGTGAGTGTTCTAAATTAACGATAATCAATAATTCAGAGGAAATTAGGAATTGTCGATAATCGGTAATTTCAGAGCTGATGACTTGTACTCCGCCCCAGGGACTTGTACTCCGCCCCAGGGACTTGTACTCCGCCCCAGGGACTTGAACTCCGCCCCAGGGACTTGTACTCCGCCCCAGGGACTTGTACTCCGCCCCAGGGACTTGTACTCCGCCCCAGGGACTTGTACTCCGCCCCAGGGACTTGTACTCCGCCCCAGGGACTTGTACTCCGCCCCAGGGACTTGTACTCCGCCCCAGGGACTTGTACTCCGCCCCAGGGACTTGTACTCCGCCCCAGGGACTTGTACTCCGCCCCAGGGACTTGTACTCCGCCCCAGGGACTTGTACTCCGCCCCAGGGACTTGTACTCCGCCCCACGGGACTTGTACTCCGCCCCAGGGACTTGTACTCCGCCCCAGGGACTTGTACTCCGCCCCAGGGACTTGTACTCCGCCCCAGGGACTTGTACTCCGCCCCAGGGACTTGTACTCCGCCCCAGGGACTTGTACTCCGCCCCAGGGACTTGTACTCCGCCCCAGGGACTTGTACTCCGCCCCAGGGACTTGTACTCCGCCCCAGGGACTTGTACTCCGCCCCAGGGACTTGTACTCCGCCCCACGGGACTTGTACTCCGCCCCACGGGACTTGTACTCCGCCCCAGGGACTTGTACTCCGCCCCAGGGACTTGTACTCCGCCCCACGGACTTGTACTCCGCCCCAGGGACTTGTACTCCGCCCCAGGGACTTGTACTCCGCCCCAGGGACTTGTACTCCGCCCCAGGGACTTGTACTCCGCCCCAGGGACTTGTACTCCGCCCCAGGGACTTGTACTCCGCCCCAGGGACTTGTACTCCGCCCCAGGGACTTGTACTCCGCCCCAGGGACTTGTACTCCGCCCCAGGGACTTGTACTCCGCCCCAGGGACTTGTACTCCGCCCCACGGACTTGTACTCCGCCCCACGGGACTTGTACTCCGCCCCAGGGACTTGTACTCCGCCCCAGGGACTTGTACTCCGCCCCAGGGACTTGTACTCCGCCCCACGGGACTTGTACTCCGCCCCAGGGACTTGTACTCCGCCCCAGGGACTTGTACTCCGCCCCAGGGACTTGTACTCCGCCCCAGGGACTTGTACTCCGCCCCAGGGACTTGTACTCCGCCCCAGGGACTTGTACTCCGCCCCAGGGACTTGTACTCCGCCCCAGGGACTTGTACTCCGCCCCAGGGACTTGTACTCCGCCCCAGGGACTTGTACTCCGCCCCAGGGACTTGTACTCCGCCCCACGGGACTTGTACTCCGCCCCAGGGACTTGTACTCCGCCCCAGGGACTTGTACTCCGCCCCACGGGACTTGTACTCCGCCCCAGGGACTTGTACTCCGCCCCAGGGACTTGTACTCCGCCCCAGGGACTTGTACTCCGCCCCAGGGACTTGTACTCCGCCCCAGGGACTTGTACTCCGCCCCAGGGACTTGTACTCCGCCCCACGGGACTTGTACTCCGCCCCAGGGACTTGTACTCCGCCCCAGGGACTTGTACTCCGCCCCAGGGACTTGTACTCCGCCCCAGGGACTTGTACTCCGCCCCACGGGACTTGTACTCCGCCCCAGGGACTTGTACTCCGCCCCAGGGACTTGTACTCCGCCCCAGGGACTTGTACTCCGCCCCAGGGACTTGTACTCCGCCCCAGGGACTTGTACTCCGCCCCAGGGACTTGTACTCCGCCCCACGGGACTTGTACTCCGCCCCAGGGACTTGTACTCCGCCCCAGGGACTTGTACTCCGCCCCAGGGACTTGTACTCCGCCCCAGGGACTTGTCCGGGGTATCAGGAAAAACGGAAGTCGCTGTTTGAGCACTTATCCACGGAATTCAAAATCCCAATCGGGAAAATGTCAACAGAAAATATATTTTTGCTTCTATTAAACCCCCCAAGTAATAATACTGAGCTACAAAAAATAATTGCAAAGTATGTGCATGAATGCTATGAAATTAGAAAAAACACGTAGTTAACTCTCAATTATAATTAAGGTTAGAAAATTAGCGCATTTGTAAATTTATTTGGAACAATGTCAATGTACTATGTACAAGATACCAAATAAAAATATGTATGTATGTATGTGTATGTACTCCGCCCCAGGGACTTGTACTCCGCCCCAGGGACTTGTACTCCGCCCCAGGGACTTGTACTCCGCCCCAGGGACTTGTACTCCGCCCCAGGGACTTGTACTCCGCCCCAGGGACTTGTACTCCGCCCCAGGGACTTGTACTCCGCCCCAGGGACTTGTACTCCGCCCCAGGGACTTGTACTCCGCCCCAGGGACTTGTACTCCGCCCCAGGGACTTGTACTCCGCCCCAGGGACTTGTACTCCGCCCCAGGGACTTGTACTCCGCCCCAGGGACTTGTACTCCGCCCCAGGGACTTGTACTCCGCCCCAGGGACTTGTACTCCGCCCCAGGGACTTGTACTCCGCCCCAGGGACTTGTACTCCGCCCCAGGGACTTGTACTCCGCCCCAGGGACTTGTACTCCGCCCCAGGGACTTGTACTCCGCCCCAGGGACTTGTACTCCGCCCCAGGGACTTGTACTCCGCCCCAGGGACTTGTACTCCGCCCCAGGGACTTGTACTCCGCCCCAGGGACTTGTACTCCGCCCCAGGGACTTGTACTCCGCCCCAGGGACTTGTACTCCGCCCCAGGGACTTGTACTCCGCCCCAGGGACTTGTACTCCGCCCCAGGGACTTGTACTCCGCCCCAGGGACTTGTACTCCGCCCCAGGGACTTGTACTCCGCCCCAGGGACTTGTACTCCGCCCCAGGGACTTGTACTCCGCCCCAGGGACTTGTACTCCGCCCCAGGGACTTGTACTCCGCCCCAGGGACTTGTACTCCGCCCCAGGGACTTGTACTCCGCCCCAGGGACTTGTACTCCGCCCCAGGGACTTGTACTCCGCCCCAGGGACTTGTACTCCGCCCCAGGGACTTGTACTCCGCCCCAGGGACTTGTACTCCGCCCCAGGGACTTGTACTCCGCCCCAGGGACTTGTACTCCGCCCCAGGGACTTGTACTCCGCCCCAGGGACTTGTACTCCGCCCCAGGGACTTGTACTCCGCCCCAGGGACTTGTACTCCGCCCCAGGGACTTGTACTCCGCCCCAGGGACTTGTACTCCGCCCCAGGGACTTGTACTCCGCCCCAGGGACTTGTACTCCGCCCCAGGGACTTGTACTCCGCCCCAGGGACTTGTACTCCGCCCCAGGGACTTGTACTCCGCCCCAGGGACTTGTACTCCGCCCCAGGGACTTGTACTCCGCCCCAGGGACTTGTACTCCGCCCCAGGGACTTGTACTCCGCCCCAGGGACTTGTACTCCGCCCCAGGGACTTGTACTCCGCCCCAGGGACTTGTACTCCGCCCCAGGGACTTGTACTCCGCCCCAGGGACTTGTACTCCGCCCCAGGGACTTGTACTCCGCCCCAGGGACTTGTACTCCGCCCCAGGGACTTGTACTCCGCCCCAGGGACTTGTACTCCGCCCCAGGGACTTGTACTCCGCCCCAGGGACTTGTACTCCGCCCCAGGGACTTGTACTCCGCCCCAGGGACTTGTACTCCGCCCCAGGGACTTGTACTCCGCCCCAGGGACTTGTACTCCGCCCCAGGGACTTGTACTCCGCCCCAGGGACTTGTACTCCGCCCCAGGGACTTGTACTCCGCCCCAGGGACTTGTACTCCGCCCCAGGGACTTGTACTCCGCCCCAGGGACTTGTACTCCGCCCCAGGGACTTGTACTCCGCCCCAGGGACTTGTACTCCGCCCCAGGGACTTGTACTCCGCCCCAGGGACTTGTACTCCGCCCCAGGGACTTGTACTCCGCCCCAGGGACTTGTACTCCGCCCCAGGGACTTGTACTCCGCCCCAGGGACTTGTACTCCGCCCCAGGGACTTGTACTCCGCCCCAGGGACTTGTACTCCGCCCCAGGGACTTGTACTCCGCCCCAGGGACTTGTACTCCGCCCCAGGGACTTGTACTCCGCCCCAGGGACTTGTACTCCGCCCCAGGGACTTGTACTCCGCCCCAGGGACTTGTACTCCGCCCCAGGGACTTGTACTCCGCCCCAGGGACTTGTACTCCGCCCCAGGGACTTGTACTCCGCCCCAGGGACTTGTACTCCGCCCCAGGGACTTGTACTCCGCCCCAGGGACTTGTACTCCGCCCCAGGGACTTGTACTCCGCCCCAGGGACTTGTACTCCGCCCCAGGGACTTGTACTCCGCCCCAGGGACTTGTACTCCGCCCCAGGGACTTGTACTCCGCCCCAGGGACTTGTACTCCGCCCCAGGGACTTGTACTCCGCCCCAGGGACTTGTACTCCGCCCCAGGGACTTGTACTCCGCCCCAGGGACTTGTACTCCGCCCCAGGGACTTGTACTCCGCCCCAGGGACTTGTACTCCGCCCCAGAGACTTGTACTC
>OZ026600.1:35906004-35918504 GCA_964020085.1 Micromussa lordhowensis
TGGGGCGGAGTACAAGTCCCTGGGGCGGAGTACAAGTCCCTGGGGCGGAGTACAAGTCCCTGGGGCGGAGTACAAGTCCCTGGGGCGGAGTACAAGTCCCTGGGGCGGAGTACAAGTCCCTGGGGCGGAGTGCAAGTCCCTGGGGCGGCAACCCATCCTCACTCCCGAATTAACGATTATCGTTAATTGGCAATTTCCACTGAATTATCGATTATTGGTAATTCAGAACACTCACAGTTTGACAGGAATTCTGGGAAATGAACATATTTTGTTGAAAAATAAACCCAAGTGTCTGGACGCGGGACTCGAACCTGGGATTGCTCGCTTTGTAATCCTGTCTTCTAACCATTAGACCACCGCGTCGCAAGTTGACCAAACTTCGATTTTAAACAATATCATTCAAGCGCTTATTCTACACCCAGCAGCAAGCATATGTAGTTACTCGCTGAAAAGTAATTTTAGAAAGTCAATGGAAAAGGTCGGTCACCAAACCTTACTAAAAAAGCTAACCATTTTAAATCTGCGCTTAGGCCTAATCACTAAAGATCAGTGATATTCTATGCAAGACTCAATTAAATATTTAGTTATACAACGGTCCCGTCGTCGTGTTCTCGTGGTCTAGTGGTAAGTAGCCAGCCCTAGCGCCGGATAATTTCGGGTTCAAATCCAGTCCAAGTAACATGATTTTTTTTCCTATTGATCTTTTCTGAAATGTCCTGGGAAAGAGTCTTCTGAATTAACGATTATCGTAAATTCAAAGGAACTTGACAATTAACGATAATCGTTAATTCAAAGGAAGAGAACATGTTGGGGGCGGAGTGCAAGTCCCTGGGGCGGAGTGCAAGTCCCTGGGGCGGAGTGCAAGTCCCTGGGGCGGAGTGCAAGTCCCTGGGGCGGAGTACAAGTCCCTGGGGCGGAGTACAAGTCCCTGGGGCGGAGTACAAGTCCCTGGGGCGGAGTACAAGTCCCTGGGGCGGAGTACAAGTCCCTGGGGCGGAGTACAAGTCCCTGGGGCGGAGTACAAGTCCCTGGGGCGGAGTACAAGTCCCTGGGGCGGAGTACAAGTCCCTGGGGCGGAGTACAAGTCCCTGGGGCGGAGTACAAGTCCCTGGGGCGGAGTACAAGTCCCTGGGGCGGAGTACAAGTCCCTGGGGCGGAGTACAAGTCCCTGGGGCGGAGTACAAGTCCCTGGGGCGGAGTACAAGTCCCTGGGGCGGAGTACAAGTCCCTGGGGCGGAGTACAAGTCCCTGGGGCGGAGTACAAGTCCCTGGGGCGGAGTACAAGTCCCTGGGGCGGAGTACAAGTCCCTGGGGCGGAGTACAAGTCCCTGGGGCGGAGTACAAGTCCCTGGGGCGGAGTGCAAGTCCCTGGGGCGGAGTACAAGTCCCTGGGGCGGAGTACAAGTCCCTGGGGCGGAGTACAAGTCCCTGGGGCGGAGTGCAAGTCCCTGGGGCGGAGTGCAAGTCCCTGGGGCGGAGTACAAGTCCCTGGGGCAGAGTACAAGTCCCTGGGGCGGAGTACAAGTCCCTGGGGCGGAGTACAAGTCCCTGGGGCGGAGTACAAGTCCCTGGGGCGGAGTACAAGTCCCTGGGGCGGAGTACAAGTCCCTGGGGCGGAGTACAAGTCCCTGGGGCGGAGTACAAGTCCCTGGGGCGGAGTGCAAGTCCCTGGGGCGGAGTGCAAGTCCCTGGGGCGGAGTACAAGTCCCTGGGGCGGAGTACAAGTCCCTGGGGCGGAGTACAAGTCCCTGGGGCGGAGTACAAGTCCCTGGGGCGGAGTACAAGTCCCTGGGGCGGAGTACAAGTCCCTGGGGCGGAGTACAAGTCCCTGTGGCGAAGTACAAGTCCCTGGGGCGGAGTACTAGTCCCTGGGGCGGAGTACAAGTCCCTGGGGCGGAGTACAAGTCCCTGGGGCGGAGTACAAGTCCCTGGGGCGGAGTACAAGTCCCTGGGGCGGAGTACAATTCCCTGGGGCGGAGTGCAAGTCCCTGGGGCGGAGTACAAGTCCCTGGGGCGGAGTACAAGTCCCTGGGGCGGAGTACAAGTCCCTGGGGCGGAGTACAAGTCCCTGGGGCGGAGTACAAGTCCCTGGGGCGGAGTACAAGTCCCTGGGGCGGAGTACAAGTCCCTGGGGCGGAGTACAAGTCCCTGGGGCGGAGTACAAGTCCCTGGGGGGGAGTACAAGTCCCTGGGGCGGAGTACAAGTCCCTGGGGCGGAGTACAAGTCCCTGGGGCGGAGTACAAGTCCCTGGGGCGGAGTACAAGTCCCTGGGGCGGAGTACAAGTCCCTGGGGCGGAGTACAAGTCCCTGGGGCGGAGTACAAGTCCCTGGGGCGGAGTACAAGTCCCTGGGGCGGAGTACAAGTCCCTGGGGCGGAGTACAAGTCCCTGGGGCGGAGTACAAGTCCCTGGGGCGGAGTACAAGTCCCTGGGGCGGAGTACAAGTCCCTGGGGCGGAGTACAAGTCCCTGGGGCGGAGTACAAGTCCCTGGGGCGGAGTACAAGTCCCTTGGGCGGAGTACAAGTCCCTGGGGCGGAGTACAAGTCCCTGGGGCGGAGTACAAGTCCCTGGGGCGGAGTACAAGTCCCTGGGGCGGAGTACAAGTCCCTGGGGCGGAGTACAAGTCCCTGGGGCGGAGTACAAGTCCCTGGGGCGGAGTACAAGTCCCTGGGGCGGAGTACAAGTCCCTGGGGCGGAGTACAATTCCCTGGGGCGGAGTGCAAGTCCCTGGGGCGGAGTACAAGTCCCTGGGGCGGAGTACAAGTCCCTGGGGCGGAGTACAAGTCCCTGGGGCGGAGTACAAGTCCCTGGGGCGGAGTACAAGTCCCTGGGGCGGAGTACAAGTCCCTGGGGCGGAGTACAAGTCCCTGGGGCGGAGTACAAGCCTTTGGGGCGGAGTACAAGTCCCTGGGGCGGAGTACAAGTCCCTGGGGCGGAGTACAAGTCCCTGGGGCGGAGTACAAGTCCCTGGGGCGGAGTACAAGTTCCTGGGGCGGAGTACAAGTCCCTGGGGCGGAGTACAAGTCCCTGGGGCGGAGTACAAGTCCCTGGGGCGGAGTACAAGTCCCTGGGGCGGAGTACAAGTCCCTGGGGCGGAGTACAAGTCCCTGGGGCGGAGTACAAGTCCCTGGGGCGGAGTACAAGTCCCTGGGGCGGAGTACAAGTCCTCATCTCTGAAATTACCGATTATCGACAATTCCTAATTTCCTCTGAATTATTGATGATTAATTTAGAACACTCACAGTTTGATAGGAATTCTGGGAAATGAACATATTTTGTTTAAAAGGAAACCCAAGTGTCTGGACGCGGGACTCGAACCTGGGATTGTTCGCTTTGTAATCCTGTCTTCTAACCATTAGACCACCACGTCGCTAGTTGAACAAACCCCGATTTTGAAACAATATAATTCATGTGCTTTTTCTACATCCTGCATATATCATTACTCGCTAAAAAATAATTTTAGAAAGTGAATGGAAAAGGTCGATCACCAAACCTTAACAAAAAGCTAACCATTTGAAATCTGCGCTTAGGCCTAATCAGTGTAGATCAGTGATATTCTATGCAAGATTCTATTAAATATTTAGTTAAACGCTTACCGTCGTCTTGTGCTTCAGTGGTCTAGTGGTAAGTTGTCGATCCTAGCGCCGGGTAGTTCCGGGTTCAAATCCGGTCCAAATAATATGTTTTTTTTTTCTTTTCGGCCGGGAAACAGTGTTCTAAGTTATGTATATCTGATAATTTAGTCCACATTAGCAATTATTGATATTGGCTAATTTAGGGGTCGAGGACATGTTGGGGGCGGAGTACAAGTCCCTGGGGCGGAGTACAAGTCCCTGGGGTGGAGTACAAGTCCCTGGGGCGGAGTACAAGTCCCTGGCGCGGAGTACAAGTCCCTGGGGCGGATCAACCCAGTTGATAAAACCAAATTATCTTGTAATACTCCCACCGACGCAGCATTAGAGTTTCTTTAGAAACTTGGCTTCTTTATTAGCTTTATATATTGTTGAATATAGAGAGTAATCTCTGTAGCCGTTCACACCTGTAATATGTACAAGTGAAGGGCGTGGATTCTAAGTCAACTACGTTGAGCATAAATGAAACTAGTTTAAATTTAGGTCTGGTGTGGAAGATAGAGATAGATAAAATCAGAAATGACAGAGACGATGTCCCATCCTTTTTTTAACAACATACAATACAGAAAATAAGATGAATTTTTGGAACATATCATAAAAAGAAATGATAAACATGCTGTTGCACTCTTCCAAAAAGCTATATGTTACCAGTCGGCCATTAGTATGTAACATTCATTGATTTAGAAGTAGTTTTATAAATCACCAATGGTACAGCGCTTATCACACGAAAGACCGACGCTCTCTAGGACCAAACGCTGGTTGATGATGGTTGTCAAACAAACGCCTTCAATTTACCAAGCGTATTTCTAATAGACACCTTTCGGAAACCTCTCAAATTTTGCAAGATCCTTCGAGAACAATATTTTTGCACATTCGGTGAAAGTTGTCCCTTGTTGTGTTAGAAAAAGGATAGAAAACGTTGTCTACTCACCAAGATATGCCAACGCTGCCGTGTCAAGTGGAAGAGCGCGGGAAATCGAGTCCAATTGTGTTTTGACTACTTACCGGTCAGCACTACACCAATAAACTAGGTTATCTGTATGATAGAGATTTTGTATTTGGTAACAGTGGCGGATCCAGACCTTGAGCTAAGGGGGGGGGGGGGTCTTGATTTACTTGCCATGGCGGCCATTTTCCCTTCAGTCATTTCTTCTTTTTTTACCCAAAATAAGGGGGGCCGGGCCCCTCGGGCCCCTCCCCTAGATCCGCCGCTGGGTAAGGAACAGGACTTAACTTTGCTGAGCGGACGAGACGCGGTGCTGTCGTTGTTGTGTTGATGACTCCACGTTGGATATTTTTTCCTCTCAAAAGGTAACAAAAAGAAAGAAAAAATTTACTGCTATCGCCTGGGAAAATAAAGAACGAAAAACAAAATAGGAATGAAAATGAGAATCCGATTATACTTGCTTTTCTGATCGGACAAGAGCCCATACTTTCTTTATAATTGTCTCGGACGAGGATCACCACTAACTTTTCAACTGTGTTATCTGTGTTACATCTCCTCGTGTATTCTCTTACCGTTGCGTTTTGGCAGTGGGCTTTAACTTTAACTTAACCCATTTATTAAAACGTCAAGTCAGTGGCACCAAAATTGTCACTGCTTATAGACGATCCATTTTCCAAGTTGAGTGGCTCATCGCCACTTTGATTAGCACACCGCATGTAACTTCACGCGGTGTGGCGTAAAGATAATAATAATTTATGCTCCAAGCGGGTGTTGCATAGCAGACACATTTGGTCCATCAGCCGCAAGCCGGTTAGCCCCCAAACACAAGAATAAAAACGACAGTGAAAGCGGAGCCAGGGCGAAATCTAGAGCATGAGACTTGTGCTATAGGGCGGCTAAGGGCTAATTGACTTGGGGACTAAAGGACTTACATTCATGAATACTACACGAATAAGAAAAAAACATCGATGTAGGGATTAAAATCATCTTCTTTATACCTCGAAGTGGAAGTGAATGTTAGTTTGCATGTTCAAATGAGGGTTCAACCTAGAAATACGCATTTGCTGAATTGTAATAACTTTTTTGGTAAGCTCAAAAGTACGGTTATCAGTTTAAAATTAAAATGTTTTGATATCTTAAAAATGGTAAAAATACAGGCTGTATTATGCTTGGTAGACTTTTAAAAGTTTGTGCACGGTTGCATTATTATATTTTTGAGCGATTTTTATGGCAGTTTTCCAGTTTTCAGAGAAATTTTGAGCGCTTTTTTGCTTTCTAGCAGGCTCCAACGCCCCCTTCACGTTTGATTTTATACATTCGTCATCTGAAGCTATCCTTGATCCACTAAACGAACAAAAAATTGAATACTAAGAAATTGAAGTATGTCTTCACAACAAATCTCCTCCAAATTCCACAAATTCCTCGGCTTTAAAATTACAAACTGCAGCGTTCCTTTCGTCTTTCACCGAGCGGAATGCACGCAGTGAGGATATTGCAGGCCATGAGAATTTGCATGCATTGCGGACGTACATCAGTCTCACGCAACTATTTGTGTAACGCAAACAGCCCTTCAAGAATCAAAAGGAACTCTTACTTTAAAACTCTACTCCTGGCGAAACATATGTGAAGCTGATTGCATCATGACAAGACTGTTTTTGTGTGGCCAGTTATATTCTACGTAGAGGAGTTTTCCAAATATTTGTTTCCAAGTCACGGCGTGACACCGTGCCCGAGAGAGGTTCGCGCCTGGTACAATGGCGTCAGACGATGAAGACGAGCTGCTGAGAAACTTGCGCGCCCAAAACAGATCTGTTACCTTTATTACCGGTTCTGAGTTAGTAAACATTGATCTTTGTGAAGATTCTTATCGGCGGGATGAGGGAAGTGAACTAAGTCAGACGGTATGTTACTGAAGACTTTGTGTACTGGATCGATGGAGTTCGCAAAGAAAAACATTAATTGACCTTAAATCGAAGGTCTTCTAAATTATTTATGAGTTATAAATATTCCATGAGAATTTTTGTATCCTAGGAATTACTGCTGGCTGGGATTTTGGTAAATGAAGCTAGACTCGGACGAAATGGTTATTTTCAGACCTCTGCGAAGGAATTAAGGTTAATTTTATTTTACTAATGTTTTCAAATGAACAAAGTAATTTAACTGACGTTTACACGACTGTACATATATTGTAGAAAGATGACATGCCCCCTCTAGCTGCCAGCCATGTAAGTTTTTCGAAACTTTAATTTTATATCTTCTTCTGTTCTTTAATTGACCCACTGTACAGAATTATCTTGGGGCAAGCTTAAATATAATAATTGTTAATGTGTTTTCCAAACAGTTTTCTTTGATTTATTTGTTTTATAACCTTAGCTGATTGAAGGGGTCAATTCAAAGTGCCTATGAATGACAATGGCACAACAGATGTAATTTTGTTTCTTTTGTGACGTACATTTCTGGTGCCAAGTTTAAAGAACACCGCTCCAATCTTTCTAGAGATATTCTTGATTCAGTATTTTACTGTTTTCGTTTCCTCATTTGCATAATACAAAAACGTAAATATCTCTAAAACGAAAGAAGATAAACGCCATTCTTCGTTATTTTGAATAGCCTTTCAAATAAGCAGCAATTATTTTTTACTTGATAGGCACTTAAGCTTAACTTAGTTAATTGATTAATTATATTAGTATATACTAAAACAGTGGATAGCATTGATGGTGCGCGCTGATTGGCTCGTCAAACTCCGGATATCCTGTGCTATTTACCTCCGAGCAAATCGAGAGAAAATGGCGTCCGGTTTGCATCTGTGAAAAGTGAAGAAATCATCCAAATTAATTTGTTTTTTGGTGTTTATTATCTCACTGTTTTAGTATAAACTAAAACAACTATTCATCTCAGTGTCGGTGGCTAGCGGTGAATAGCTGTTAATTATTATACATTGTAGTCACGATCTGTCTTCTCATTGGCTAAAAGCCTACTGTTAATTCTGGGAAACAGTGCAACCTACAGATTATTCACTTATCTGCTAACAAATGTATTTTGTCTTTTATCTCTTTTTTATGCATATTTTGGTGCAATGTTTATATGTAGTTAACCAGCTTTGTTTACTAAATACACTGCAGGGAACTGAATGCAGGTAAAAATTGTTTCTTTTTTCTCCTTTTCTTAGACTTTACAAATACTACAACAAGCCTGTATTTCGAGCATTGGTCTATTTTTGTGTGTGGCTAAATCTCTGTTTGGCAATATTTGAAGCACCGGCTGTGTCTGAGATGGCATTACCATACTGGGTGAGAGATGTGTACCTCAAGAAAGTAACATCCATAAATTAAAATAGAGAATAAGGGATAGCTATGCAGCCTGATGCTACGCAATATCTCAATCTCCAAGAAAGTTGTACCATTTTGTACATACCTAAATGTTTTTCATATATACAACATCCCTTTGAAAAAGCCTAAGCATGTTCCTTTTTACAAGAAGTAGCATTACCTGTACCCCTGCTGGGAGGTTGCCCATATAAAAAGGACGGGTGTGCCCATTATCCTCTAAGAGTTAAAAAAGCTGTCTAATTGGTATCTCTTAGAGTGTTCAGCCTCTAAAGGTCCACAGCAGGAGCTTTTGTTGTAATAATAATAATAATAATAATAATAATAATAATTAATATTTCTTAGGTGCAAATTAACATGCGAATATGATCAAATGCACCTTACAAAAAAGTAAAAAGATTTAAAAACAAGTTAGAAAATTCTGGATATAATAAAATACTAAAAAATCTCACAAGTTTTCATAGGGTAAGCCGCTCTAAATAAAAATGTCTTTAATTTAGACTTAAAACGTTCAAAATTGTCCTCGTTCCGTATTTCACTCGGGAGTTTGTTCCAAAGTGATGGTGCAGCAGCAGTAAAAGCCCTGTCACCGAGTTGTGCCTTCAGGGTATTGAGCTGAAGACAATGACAGCAGATAATCCATTGTTTTAGAATTGGTACCTCTTAGAGATGGAACAAATTTCAAGCCATGCCCACAAAAAAGTATCTTGGTACCTCTTTAAGGGGTTCTTTTCAAAATGTTTGACAAGCACAATGTTTTAATTGTGATTCACATTACTTACAACACTGGTACAACTACTAATAACAGTGATAACTTTATACAACAGTAATACAACTACTTACACTACTTAAAAATGCAATACTGACAATTACAAATGAATTAAATTGAATTAAATTAATTTAATATAAATTAAATTTTACTTTCGCATTTTTCAGCTTTCCATTGCAAAGATAGCGCTGACTTCAATTCAAGAAAATTAAAATCCCAAACTTGTGGGTTAGGTTTGCGCTTGTATTTGGGGGAAATTCATAGTCCTTAAATAATAGCTGTAATTTAGATGGTGTAAATTTAACTCTGTGCTCCATACTTATGATCTGGGAGTTTTCCCCTCCATCCCCCCCCCCCCCCACATCCCCAGGACTGCCACACAACAATATGCCTTTTGAGCAGATGCAAGCTCAAGGCTCATTTAGCAAAATTTGAGACCATCAGTGTTTTACTTAACGTTGTGTATTAACTTACAGTGTCTATGTTTTTACATTTTGGTATAGAAACATTTTTAACTGTTAGCTCATCATGATCGACCAGAGACAACCTGTCTCAATTTTTTTTTAATTTGCAGGCTACAATGTTGTTGGAATATCTCTGCCTGTTTGTATTCATTATCCGTCTTTTCCATGTCTGGTGTTTTGCTGCTGGTGTGAAATTTTGGAGAGACAAGAAAAATGTGATTTTGTTGGCCATTATTGTGGTAAGACATTTGTATATGTAATCGCATGGATCTGAGGGCAATATTATTAAGGATTGATTTCACATGTATTTTCACAAAATTTGGAAAACTTTGAAAACAGAAGTGAAATTAATCGTTAATTGCCTGAGGGCACTTGCGATTACTTTTTTATCGCATAAAGGGCAAAATTCTGTACGAAGGAAAAGTTTGAAGGTGAGAATGTATACAATATACACATTTTTCATTGTGTAGGAGGGTGACAATGAGATTAGGGTTGTGAGTAAAGATGACTTTCATTTCAAGATCGGGAATGAGTGACTGACGTCACTGCTTTTTAAGTGGTGAACTGATGTTAATTAATGATCAATCAGCCGACCTTCCCATAAGTAGACACTGTTGAAACATGAGAACGCATCTGCTTAAAAGGCTAATTACATGTGTTGTTATTTACTAACCAAGTGTCCGTGAATTTATAGGATATCTGCCTACCAGTCATGCTAATAAGATGTCTGTAGTTTGTCTTGTGTCATCATCATGGCTAAACTGACCAATCACTTTCAACAGACCAGACTTAGCACACATGTCAACTGACAAACTATTCACTCAAGACTCTAAAGATGACTTTCACTCAGGTTATTGAAGCGTCAGTCACCAACATCAACAGCTCATTTCAGAACTACCCTCACCCAGACAATCTGACAAGATGAACTACTGAAATAGATACTCCTGGGTCCAAACCATTTAGAATACATTATAAGGTGCCTGTAAACAGAAGTTTACCTGTTGAATATCATTATTTCTTCTTGACCAGTAAAAGCTACTATATCCTTTTCCCAGTTTGTCCTGGCTCTAGCCTGCATGCTAATTTTACTGGTCTTGTTTAATTATAAAACAGGACATGTATTTACTTTTTTATGTTAATTCTTACAGCTGACATTTCTTGACATGATTATGTATGTCATCTTTAAAGAAGCACACCTGCCAGTTCACACCACACGATGGACAAGAGTCTTCCGGCCTCTTTTTCTTGTCAATATCAGTGAAGGAAGACATGTAAGATTTTTGTTTTACGCTTAGAAGCTGAATGCCGATGGCTCATTGATTGTCTTTTCATCATAGCAAAAACACTATGTGGCAGTAGGTGTGAGACAAGCGTTGTTGATTGCTAGATATTCTTTCTCAGATTAGGAGAGCTGTGCGAAACATCAGAAAAACACTGCCAGAGATAGCAAATGTCCTTGTTCTTCTGTTGCTCATGATTGCGCTGTTCACATTACTTGGATCCAAACTCTTTGGAAAAAGGTAACTGTATGAATGCTCAAAAATGATGCTAGGGTCATATTTGTGAATGTGTTCTTGATTGAAACACTACTCTTACATTGGCTATTTCTGCCCTGGAGTACAAATGGTTTGCCAGTGAACTGTTTGGGTGGAGTAAGCAATCTTAGTCCAGTGGGAGGTGTGGTGGCCTCATGGTTAGTGCGCTCATCTCTGGATCGAGGAGTCCAGGTTCGAGCCCTGCTCATCAGAGACATTGTGTTGTGTTCTTGGACAAGACACTAAATTTACTCTCACAGTGCCTCTCTCCACCCAGGTGTATAAATGGGTACTAGTGAACTTAATGCTGGGGGTAACCCTGCGATGGACTAGCATGCCATCCACGGGGGAGTAGAAATTCATAACAGAAAACGACTAGCAGAAAAATTAGCCTGATGGGCCACTTGGTTCATATGCAGACTTTACCTTTACCTAGCAATAGTCCTAGTTACTCTCTCATGCTACATGGTATAGAATCGGAAGTTAAGATTTGTCAGCTTTTTGCCAAGAAGCTCTTCCAATCCCAAGGATTTGAACTGACTCTGTCTTTTGACATACCTTTCTTTAGGCTCTCAAGTAACAAGTAACAAAATGGTCAATACTATTGTGCTAGTCTCCTTTGCAGGTGTTGTGTGGGGTCATCATTCAATGCTCCTCCATCATCATCATCATCGTCATATCTTTATTTAAACGTGGATATCTCTGACTAGTATCCTCCAAGGAGCATTGTGTGACAACCCAAAACAATGGCTGCAAAGGACACTTAGTATTCTGTCAGCTTGAAAAGAGTGCAAACCACATTGACTAGGCCATGAAGAAAAGGAAAAAATACAGTCCTTGTTAAAATGCTTTTGTACTTTAAACCTATTTTGTGGCATCAACATGACAAACAAAATTGTTTTATTTGCAGAAATCTAAAAGACATTCATGGAAAGCCATACTTTACCGACTATTTTGATGTGTATTTTCGATTGTATGTTTTGACAACTACAGCAAACAACCCAGATGTGATGTAAGTTGAATTGTTTTTTCTTTTTCTTGTTTTTTTTTTGGTCGTGTTGTCATGTTTAGTGACGTCAAAAAGATGTTGGTCACTCTGTGAAATTAATTTTGATATTACTGGATTTTGTACTTTTAAAGATTAAAGATTATCCAAAATATTTGAAGCAACAATATCCGTGATACTACTTCCTTAACAATATTTTCATTTATTTTAATTCCTTGTATCAGGATGCCTGCTTATGACAACAATCCTTGGTCCAGTTTGTTCTTTGTCATTTTCATTGTTGTCTGCATGTACATATTTGTCAGCATCTTTCTTGCTGTTGTATACAAAAACTACCGCAAGCATATGAAGGTAAGTGCCCTACTACTGCTTTGTATGATGGAGTTATGATGCACGTCTTTCGGGCGTCAAAAAACTAGAAAAGGTTTGTCTTAATAACCTAATGTTATAGACACAAAAGACTGCAGGTCGGAGAACAGTGCGTGCAGAAAGTTATCTTGGTTCAGTCGTAGCACGTTTTGCAGAGCTGAGAGGCCCCCGCCTAACTAAAACAGTTTAGTTGTCATGTTTGTACGTAAGTGCGCCACTGCGTGTATGCAAATTGAGCAAAATGCAAGAGAGTTCTAACAGTGCACAGAAAATTACCTCTTTTGGCCTTCAATGGGTAAATGATTAGTATTTAATGCGAGTTCCGCTTTTAGGCTTGGCTGAATCGATATCTTACAAGGGTTTTAGAGGAACGAATTCTTATCATGTTTCTCCACAGAATACAAGTTCGACTTGTACACTTAGCACAAAGCACACAGCCTACGAAGCAATCC
>OZ026600.1:35926004-35928504 GCA_964020085.1 Micromussa lordhowensis
TTTCACGTTACTGGAACATGTAAGTATTGTAGGGTTAGATAGTTTAAGGAGCTCAGTCACGGAATTTTGGCCGCGTACAAAATTGTCTTCAAATTTAAGGAAACCTGAAAATAGTAGTTAACTAAGACAGAAAAAACACCATAGAAATAGTACTAAACCTTACAGAAACAAGGATGGTTAAGGATGGAGAAGATTAACACGGATTACAAACGGCTCAATTTTCAAGATACGCTATAACAGTGTATAGCTACTTTAATCGCACGGATATGTCTTATTTCCCAGGGTAATCCGCTTCAGAAATGCCTGGGGGGTTTTGAAGTAGCTAATCGTATAACGCGAATATTGCTCAAGTAGACAATCGCAGCTGCTCTAAACTCATCTTCATCCTCCAAGATAACATCTACGGAGAGCGCGTGGTGATATCCGCGGGAGGACTGGTATAGGAACGATATTACTTGGGCTCGATTTCCGCTGCTCACTCGTGTCCAGTCTATATTCCTCCCCGAGAAGAAACGCCTTGAGTTCCGGTGTGGAGCGCGGGATCCTTTCTCGAACAGCGGCTTGTAATCAATTCTAAATATTACTCTGATTGGCTGTATTCGTCGATAGAAAGATGCATTAAATGTCTCAGATATGTAGTACGTCTGAGAGATAAAAACAGGAAACAAGTGTTCTTAAACCTCAGACGACCTGATTAACTATTCATGAGAATTGTAAAAACACGTCTAGGTCAAATCGGGACACCCTTGTTCTTTAATCAAGTTGGCAACTAAATCAGAGAAATGAAAGCTAAAACTTCCTGTTAATGATTTTAATGCCTTACGAATTTTATTTTAGACTTATTAGATGTCTGAGAGTATTACTCGTCTTACCAGATAAAAAGCTTTTTTTGTTGCGGACGTACCTTTCTACCAAGTATAAACTTTGTAAAATAAATCACCAAGATTTTCGATACGTTTCAATGTCTCTTCAGGATTTCATTTACTGCAAAACTTTCTCTTTTCTCAGCATTTCCACATCTATTTTTCCAGATTTGATTTTCTAGTCATAGGTGCAGCTACATTTGCCCTAATCATTGAAACTTCCTACGAATCTTGTAAGTAAAAACCTTGTTGTTTTATGTTTAATGCCTTTTTCAACAAATCTTAAAATAATGGAGCTCTTTAAGTTAACTTTGATGTTTATTTACTAAGCTGAAAAATACCATACCATAAACATTTAAAACATTCATAGTGGTTGCGATTGGAGAAGAATGAGGCAGAGTTTGAGGAGACGAACTTGAAAATGTACTAATCCTTGACTTTTCCAGGGAGGCTCGCTTACACATTTCTGAAAACCAAAGAGTCAGTTGTTTATTTCTGCGTATATTTGTTAAGAATATTTTTGCCCAATTGATTTATAGATCATGTTTATTTAGCAGCTGTTTTCTGTTTCGTTTCGTTTAGTACAGTCGAGTCAGAGTGTATTAGATTTTCTGATGGTTCTTCGAGTTCTTAGATTAGTCAAGATCATGGGCCAAATCAAACGGTGAGTCGAATTATACCATGGAGTGCTTTCCATTTAACCAAAAATTCCGGAACTTCCGAGACAGGGGAAAGTGATATGGAAATTTCCTTGGAAAGTTCCGGAAAATCCGAGAACTATTAAGTTTCCGAATTGCGAACCTTTCAACCGAAAATTCTGGACATTTCGGAATAGAAATCAAATGGAACAGAATTTCCTGCTTATAAATTTTTCGTAATTTGAGTAAAGTACGCCAGGTTGTCCTCTTTTCCGGAAATTATGAAGATCGCGGCTGTTCCATTCTTCACTGGAAATGTGCGGAAATGCAAACCGGGATTTTGGGCAAATGGAAAGCGTCCATGAATATTTTAACGCTGTATTAATGTTTTCAATGATTAATTTTGATTTACTATTTTAACATAGATAGGACCCTGCGCGCGCTCTGATTGGTCAAAAACCCATGTTTTATTTAACAATTAGACTACGAGCCCAAGTTTTCTATCGCTCGTAAAAAACGAGGGCGAGTAGTCTAATTGTTTTAGTATAAATTTACCGTAGTCTCATTGCATAAAAACAAAAAAATGTCAAGTAATGCGCAGAAAAGAACTGTTTTATCATGTTACATCAGGTTCAAACGTGACGCGCGATGTGCACTGATGCGTAACTGTTGACTATTTAACAATTATCCTGCGAAATCGCGCGGAATATCGTCTGATACTTAGCCGACGAGGCCGTAGGCCGAGTCGGCTAAAATCAGACGATATTCCGCGAGATTGAGCAGGATAATTGTTTTATTATTCAACAAATTGATAACAAAACAGCCTAAATCCTTGTAAATCTCTCTGTCGACATTTTCTCACTTCACTTTTTCTTCCCAAGTACGAAGCTACGTATACCGCCGGATATCTGTTACCTACGGATGACAGATATCGAGAGCATCATGACCATATTTGGATAGTGTTACAATTTGTTGAATAATAAAAGCAGATAGTCGACG
>OZ026600.1:35933504-35951004 GCA_964020085.1 Micromussa lordhowensis
GCGAAATTGCAGGCGACGACATTGTTCCCGTTGGAAAGTTGCCCTTGTCAACACCGTAATTTTAAGTCCAAAACTTCGTCACCAAAGCTTCGTCGCGCCTTACTCAACTGATAATCGTAGCAACAGGTTTAGTTTTAATTTATGATTCGCTGTCGAAACAGATATGCTGTAAAACGTCCGCGTAGCCTCTGCCACTTTGAGTCATTTAAACAATTGCGTTTTACTACTTCTCTTGTTCTTTATGAAACAAGTGAGAATTTTACCTTTTTTCTATTCATAAACAAGCAAAAACTAACGATAGAAACGGACGTTTCGGTGCTTTCATGACGCCATTGCAAAAGTAATGAAAGATAACGAATACAAATTCTGCGAGTTACTATACTGAGGTGTAAAAATGAATTTACATAAAAAGTGCAAGGCAATATTATACAAATGCACCGAAACGTTGGTTTTTATCGTTAGTTTTTGCTTGTTTAGGCATAACTTAATTCTTTTCTATCGTGACATGTATATAGAGGGTAAAGGTAAGTTTTGTATGGCGAAGGTAAGAAAGGAAAGATATAAATCAACAAGTGGTTCAAGCTACTCTAAAGGAGCTTTACGAGTTTTTTTCCGCGCACCCATCCAGTAGGCACTGTACCACTGTGCTAGAGCGACTCCTGCGAGCTTAGGTCAAGTAAAAGTTTAATTGTCATAATCGTCCTGCATTTTGCTAGAATACGTTTTATTGAGGGGTAAGTACATGGCGTATGGTACAAAGTAACAGTTGTGTTTATTCTCATAGATTTCAAGTCATTATTGGAACTGTCATGCAGATTGGCCCAGCAATGAGCACATACGGTGCTATTATGTTCGTAAGTTTTGTTTTTCCGGAAATCTTTGCTGTGTAGTTCGGATATTTAGTGGAGGAGTCTTCTTCAGTGGCTTGAAACAGAGAGCCAAAATCTTGTAGTAATTCTGATTTGTCATTACTTTGGCGCGAAAATTTAATACCGAGCAACAATTAACCAATCAAAGCGGATTTCGTTAGAGCTATGTCATCAGTGCGAAATGTTTCGGGTCCAGTCTTTTTGAGCTCGCTAAGAGCGATGTTTGTGTGTCACGGAATTTAGCCAAATTTAGACATAACAACAAGGCCACCAAACTGGGTACCATAATATTTCAATAAAACAATAACTATGACAAATAACAATAACTATTAGGCTACATGTAAAAAAGTGTAAATATGACATTTGTTTAACCACGCAGCACCAAGGAGTTCACAGGAACTCGTTCAGAAATGCCCATGCATTCCAGGATCAAATTGGAATTTGGAAATGTTTGAGGAGAGGGGAACACCGAAGTACCCGGAGAAAAACCTCTCGGAGCTGAGTAGAGAACAAACAACAAACTCAACCCACATATGATGCCGGGTCTGGGAATCGAACCCGAGACACATTGGTGGGAGGCAAGTTCTTTCACCAGTGCGCCATCCCTGCTCCCCATCTGAGAAAAGTTTCCAAAGTTATTATAATGCCAGGGAGACATATTTGTTTGTAATGAGGCCATGGCTTTGTCATTTAGATCCATAGAAGTAATTCATTCGCTGACATTAAGTTTCATGGCAAGTATACGTTAGATTTGAGTACGACTACAAGATCGAGTACGACTTACGTACCACGTACCACATTATCACGTCACATACCCATCTCATCCCATGAGCTTCCCTCTCTACCTAAAACCAACATGAAGAGCAATGGCTCTGGAAACGTCACTGATTTGAAATTCGAAAATCGTACTCGATCTCGTATTCGTAGTCCAATCTAAAGGTCCCCAATAAAATACGCTAAACAAACTGTTCGGTTTTGTGATAGTAGATTGTACTGGAGGTCAGACTTTCTCTTGGCTAAAATCATGTTTAAATTTCACTTTTTGTATATTTCTGTTCGTTCTATTGCGTTATATTTCAGGTATTATACTATATGTACGCCATCATGGGAATGGAGCTGTTTGGTAATTTAATCAAGATGGAGGAAAGTTATCCCTCTCCCAACAGTAACATGAGCGAGAGCGAAAATCTCACAGTGACAGCGTTTTGTGGAAACATTAAGCTGAAAGATTCTGACTTCTATGCAGATCGCTATTGTAATAACAACTTTAACAACATCCTGAGATCGTTTAAGGTGTTATTTGACTTGATGGTTGTCAACCAATGGCACGGTATCCTTTAATTAGAAATACAGCAGATGTATCCATTTTACAACGGCCTCAAAACGCGCAAGCTGAGTCTAAATCTTGAGTTCTTCAGTATTTCCATACGGAGGTATTCAGAATTAATTTCTTGAGGCGTGTGATGCGTTTTCCTCCCCCAAGTCTCGATTACACATCAAAGCAACCTCATCCTCTCTGCGAAATGGATAACTTAAATTTGTACTTCAAGGAATATTGTCTTTGGCTTTTACACCTTTAAGGCCTCCACTCTGTCACTAGCGGGATTTGTTTCTCGGTAGTCCCGAGTCCAAATCCTCGGTCACTCTTTGTAAATAGCCAACTGGTCTGCCTCCTGCCAGTCGGGATTTTTAACTAATTAAGTTCATTTGAAATATTTCTTTCCTTTGTTTCAGTGGCATGCCTGCAAACTAGCTAATGCTTAGTGCTAAGCTAAGTGCGTGTCCACTATAAATCAGATTTTTTTTAACACCTATCCAGTTATTACTCAAGGTTATGTTCGAGTCACAAACAAATTTGCCAGGCTCTACTTCCTCTCATTTCACCTCCTCTGCGTTATTGTGGTTCTAAAGTAAGTGCACTTATTTTTGTATTATTTGCGATCCATTTTTTTTTCCAGCGAGTGATAGTTGGTACTGTTTCCTCGCGCCCAAGATTTTTATTGCTCTTTGATGACCATTCCTTTGTTCATACTACTTTCGAAAGCTTTCCACCATTATACCAACCGTCCACACTAATCCGTCACGAAAACGGGGCTTTAATTTCGAAAATGCTTCTTAAACCGGAGCAATTTGGAAACGCCGGCTTTGCTTTTTAGTATGGACGGAGACCATTTTGAAAACGAACTTTGTCGAAAACGATGGCGTCACGATAATCATGTGATTTCCCTGATCACCTTTTCCTCAAACTCAAATCCAAAATGGCCAGTAATTGTTGCGTTTTCAAATTCCTCCGGCGTAGTGTGGACGGAAAACATTTGACGCGTTATCAGAATGAAACCTCCGTTTTCAAATTCTTCTGGCGTAGTGTAGACGTAATCTTCAAGGCTTCTTCTCGTCGCCACAAGTTCCTCAAGTTAACCTCCTTCTCTCTATCTGTTTCTCTCTCTTTCAGTATATTTGTAGCGTTCATTTTAGAAGCCTTTATGCTGGAGTATTCATTCACGCATGGAAAGATAGAGACGGTAATCAGCAAGAAGATTGAAGAAAAAGGCATCGGTGTAGGAATGTAAGTGTAAAACACGATCTCTCGTGTTTGACATATTACACAATGCACACATTGATATTATATAGAGAGAAAAAGTACTTCAGGCAATGCCATCATCAATTTGTTGATTGCACCGTAAGACAACTGGAGAAATGGCTCCAGGTCCGTTCCTCTCGGCATTCCATTTATTTATGTGAAGCCTTGGAGCTAAGGCTGGCTCATAGCTGCCGGAGCTTATCCCGGTTTCTGTAGCATGAAGCGGCTAGAAGTATTTCTACTTCCCCTGGACGGGATGCTAGTCCATCGCAGGTCACTCCCCCGCAATTTTGTTAGGTTTCCCCAATAAATAGCAGGTACCCATTCATACACCTGGGTGAAGAGAGGCGCTGTGAGAGTTAAGTGTCTTGCCCAAGAACACAACACACTGTACCCGACCAGGGCTCGAACCCGGACCGCTCGCTCCGGAGTCGAGCACACTAACCATGAGGCCACCGCGCCTCCCACATTCTATTTATTTATGGATGCTTATTGTACCACCACCGCTCCACCTCCCCCGCCACCAAAAAACATCCCAAGAGAGCTATCTCGAATATTCCGGCCCAGGCTGCCTCGTCTTCGCAATGAGCTCGATACGTTAAAATTCTGCCTAAAGGTCTAGAAGACACAAGGCAACGTAGTTGAACAAATACATGCTGATTGGTTTCTTTTCATTGTGTTCTCTAGGCCTCACGAACAATAATTTGTTTTTGCCTTTTAAAAACTGTTCTTATCCATTGCGCTCATTGTATTTCCAGGTGTCCCGTACGAGAGAGAGCAGCTTCCCTGCTATCCACTGATGACATCAGCGAGGCGGTGGACAACGGCGGCTTTACGTCCTTGGAACACCTTGCGATGGACACTGGTTTAAGATTCAAGATGCCGAAACAACAGCATAAAAACACTGACGTGCTTCTGCAGGAAATGTTCGAGGATGAACTAGAAGAGGACGACATTGGACCCAAAGATTTGGACGATTTAGATGAACTGGAAGAATCAGAGGAGCTTATAGTTGAACGTTCCGGAAGAAAACTTACTTTCCTCACCGTTGATGCAGATTGACGTGCTTTTCCGGTCGCATCGGTCACGAAGACTGACTTCCGTTTCCGGTCGCCATATTTAATATCCCATTTCCGAATTGCCTTAAGCCTCTCTATCAAAGCGAGGCCTGATGCACACCCATTCATACGAAAATAAGTTTAATTTGCATGTGAATAAAATCTCATTTTCGTATGAAAGGATGGGCACCAAGACTCACTTTGAGAAAGAGGCTGAAGGTAATTCAAAAATGGGCTATTTTAAGCATAGTTAATTGAGAAGAATGGTTGTGAATCCCGACAAGGTTCTTTGTTGTATATTTTGTTTTACGTTTCGGTTACGTTATTCATTCATAGTGTATGAGCGCAAAACCAAAGATAGTGCACTGTCATAGACCTTCCAACAAAGATCTTGGCATCTTTCTCTTCTCCTTTGATGTTGGGTTTCATTCCCCTCTGTTTACTATGCTTTGAGGTGTGTAGAGTATTCTTCACCATCATGTGATCTTCTCATATGACTGAAATGGAAATATTGGATGAAATAAGTAGAGCTGTCCACTGAAGTCAAATAGTAAGGTCCTGAGTTCGAATCCCGTTCAAAGCCTGAACATTTTTTCAGCTCATTTTTCCAGTAGTGTTATGGCTGCATTCGCATCTACCATCATGTCTAGATTTAATTGCTACTGTTGGACATCTATGACCATTTTTAAGGTGAATTTTAGGTTTTCAAAATTATGAAGACTTGTGTTGAAAAACAAGTGTGACCTGATGGCAGAGCCGTAAAAACGGCCATCAATGGTCTAAAAAATAGTTCTCTTTCTATTTTCTAAATATCCATTTCGTTTCACGGCCATGTTATACAACTGATACGATCACTTGACTGGGCTTTGGAAAGATCCTGTTCGTGGGCCGTATTATTAGGGTGTTTTAGAAAAGCAATTGAATAAGCCATTTCCAAATTACCTTGTGCCTCAGTTTGAAAACGAGTCCTCGTGCAAAACCTTTCATATGAAAATGAGTTTGATTTTAAAATGAAATGTCCTATTGTAGCGGTTATCACTTGAGTGTCGAAAGCAATTCGCATCTGCCTTGGTTTTATATTACCACGCCAAGTGATTGGCTTAGAAAACTCTCGCCACTTTGTCATCCAATCAGAAGTATAACCAATCCCCATGATGACTCGCTCGCACACGTTTCCCGCGCTTCGTTTTGATTGGTTTGCTGAATTGTCCGTGACCTTTGTGATTGGCCAGAATGATAACTTTAGTTTTGGTTTTACGACACTGCATTGAAAGCCGCTCTACCATATAAAATCAAATAATGTTGTGGTCGAGAATAATCGGGTCGAATGATTTTTAGCAACGTAATTTTAATCAGAAAATATTTTACAAAAAATTATAAAGATGAATTAAGATATGTAAGTTTACTAAAGAGGGGATTCTCTTAAGCTTGAATTATAATACTTTAATGGGAATCAGATTTCGTCAAGAGTTCAATCTTGAAATTATATAGTCCTTTTTTATACATTTGTATTTTGGTAGTTGATACAGCAACGTTTAAGTTAAAGCCAACAAAAACCGCCTCTTACTTCAAGCCAGCCCGGGGTATTATATGGCTAGCTTCGTAAGCGGGCAAGATGAACCAAATCCTGCGCCGGCTTTGATTAGCTGCCCAAGCGGGCAAGATGAAGTTATCTTGCTCGCCCGGGATTGCCAGCTGTTTCCCGCAGAAAAAGATGTATCTTATGCCATGAAAAAATTATACTTTGGCTTGGGTAGCTTTTGGCCTCGTTCTTCTTTTGTTTGTTTGCGTGTTTGTTTGCGTGTGTATCAACCGAGGCCTTGTCGAGGCCAATACCCAGCCATCTTGACCTCAAGTTTGGTCAAGAATTATATACACTGCTAACGTATTTAGGCTTAAACTTCGAACTGAACATCGTTAGATTTTATTTCCCCCCCCCCCCCCCCTTGCAGAATTCATCCGAGATTTTACTGCATATTAAAAGCAACTAGGAGATTTACTACTCCTAACCGGCGCGGCCTAGGGCGAGCGCTGTTCTTGAAATGAGTAGAGCATTTTTGTCGCCTACTTCCGGCGGAAATGGAAAGAGAACTTAATAGACGGTTTTTTGAGCTCCTTGAGTTGCAATGTTATGGCGAACTGGTCGTAAAGAGGCGGTTAAGTGTGTAGTGGAATCACAAAATTTGCCATTGTGGGAGGTTGGGTTGAGATTTACGTTTTTTGTGTGGTAACAGTGAGAACTGTGCTTCATTCGGATTGGTAGTAAGCCATTCAGTTCGAAAATGTACCTTGACTCGACTAACGACGAGTTACTCAGTCTGGTAGGCCATTCATTTTGAATGCGACCCTTCCGTTTACGGTAATGCATCGTTCACCCGCCATGCATAGTTTAGAGTCTTTTTCGGGCTGTTATAACGGAGTCTCATTTGAGTATGTAACGAGTAGCCTCCTTCTCAGATACTCTTTCGGCTTGTCTGAAGAGACGTTTTATCATTTTCCCTTTTTTTGACGGAATGCTATCACCTAATTTACAGGTCTTGACATAGTATGTGTTGACGAGCCGGGATTCTGAATCAGATATCATTTGCCAATCATGAAGAAGGTGAGCGGGACGTGACGGACTGGATTGACGAACTCCGGTGAATTGATCAATTATTAAGACGGAATTATTCTATCGGTCAGTGTAAAACGCAGACTGCAGACTACAGAATGCAGACCGGGGGTAAGTATAAATTATATCGTATTTTTCATTATCCAGTGCTAACCGTAAACAGAAGTATTAGGGCTAATCGCAGTGGAAGTTTGTACTCCGGTTAGCCTGAATATCACTCAGGTTAGCCTAAATAACGCTCCGGTTAGCCTGTTTACGTTCAACTCTTAATGGTAGAAAACAACATAATCATTTACCTCTCCGCAGTCCTCGTTTTACACTGACCGATAATTTACCCATCAGGATACCGGCAAAAGGCAACTTAAAAAGTGAAAATCTTGAAATTGTGCGTGAATTGCAGATCACAAGAACCATGAAGTAAAACTGTTCAGCATTGTTGTGCCCCGTAAGTTTTGTCTCTAACTGAAATCCTTATCTGTTGTGGGTAAGAAATCATGTTTGGAATTTAAGAAAGAACTGATGTTGAATAAATTTATCAAAATTACTTTTGACATGTTTATATTTGTGGCTTTTACACGATGTTCGTCGGTGTGCGACACTTGCAGACTGCAGACTGCAGACTACAGACTACATTTAGGTCTAAATAGCACTCTGGTTAGCCTGAATAGCACTCAGGTTAGCCTGTTTACGGTTAGCTATTGGTAATGGAAATGGAATACAATATTTTAGTTAAAAAGTCTGCAGTCTGCAGTCTGCAAGTGTCGCACACCGGATGTTCGTCCCATCTATTACAGTCCCAATGTTGCAACCGAACAGTCTGAGCACGCCTTCCGTGCCTATCTTGGCAAACACCTGACACCTTCAGTTTACAGGCCTTGCTCCGCAAAAGCCAATAAGAAAATAAGACACGTTGTACATTTAAAACGCGGCGATAAGTTTCAAGCTCACGAAGACAGTTTTTCCTTTGGGTATTCAGTGATATCACAAGCGGCCAGACTACAAAAGACTATTCAACGAATTTCATTTGAAAGATCTGCAACCTTTTTTAGAAGAAAATAGTATTCCATGATTGGAACTGATTGCGTGCTTTACTCGATATTTTTTTTTCAGTGATATTTATTATATGCTCTATTGTTTGACGTGCAAAATATACCAATAACACATTTCAGAAGCAAGTAAATTTAGTAGCTCCATCGTTTGTAACTGTTTCATGTTGTCCATTGCTCTGATACTGTAAGAGTATAATGATCTTGAATTAATTTACTTCAATAGCATTTCATTTGAACTATTTTCTTAAACAGGAATACTGAATTCGTTATTTTCCAAATTTACATTTTAAAAAATGTAACTTTAAAAAACCCAGCACTTTTCAGCGTTTTCTTTGTTACTAAAAAACCCAGTTATGCGTAGAAAGTCGAAAAAGTGCGCTTGAATCCGGAATAGCTTTCTCGGAAATGCGCCTATTTCTCGGGAACCACTCATTAGAATTTCACGAAATTTGGCACGAAAATGCTTTAGGAAATAGGTAACCGGAGTATTGAAAAAGTTTGAACTTTAACAAAATTCCAGTGGACAGTCAACAAGGGATAGTTAAAGATGTCTCTGTTAAGGCGGGGGTAAACTTGAATTTAAGTGAAATTTTGGTAAGTTTAAAGAGAGGTTGAAAGGGAAAAAAGGGTGGAACACCACCAGACAGTTGCCCGACCACACAATGGCACCCCAGGTTGTTGGGCAACTGTTTGGAGTGTGTCTACCAATTTTTTAATTTCAAACTCTAATTTTAAAACAACAACAAATCTTCCAAATTTCCTATTTCCATCAATTTTACTAATCCTTTGAGAAAAACTATTTCTCTCCAAATATACCTAAAAATCACCCAAAAATTTACAAAACAACCCAAAACATAGATATGTGAGATGAGCAGAGAGATTCTTGATTGCTTGAAACGTAAACAAGATATTTGCATTAAAAACATAATACTCAGCCAAAATACGGCTTTCATGTTTACCCCCGCCTTAAATTAGTACAGGTAATCATACAGTTTTTCTCGTTCAATTTGGAATTAATTTGCACTTGTGAGTTTTTCAAAAACTCACTAGTGCAAATTAATTCCAAATAGAACGAGAAAAAGCGTATGATTACACATTAATAATACAAACATGAAAAATTCGCGCAGAAAAATTGCCGGAAGATGTTTCTTGAAGCCATTTTTTTCGCATTCGAGAAAACTTTTTTCAGAGTTTCCGTACAAAATTTTTGTCACTGCTTCACATGATATCATTGGCCTACAAAATTTCTCATTGGCTTTCTGCCAATCATTATCCAAAATTACGATGTGTAATTTGCACTGGTGTTACACTTGAACTGCACTGCTTTCAGCCAATCAGAATCGAGTAATTTTTTCATGTGTATTATTATAAAGAAAATCCGATGACTAGATTTTTTGTAAATAAACGAAACCGATTTTAAAGGCCCGTTTTATTTATTCATGTTGCCATAGCAACGGCACGTTCGTCAGCTTAACTATCAGAAAACCCGAACTTTATCTTGTTAACTTGCTCGCTGCCATATTTGATGACCAAAGGATCAAGAGTTTTAGAAATAAAGGTGAATGAAACACCAATCGAAAACTGTGTTAAGCCATCTTAAGTAACGAGACCTTGATGTCCCAATCGCTTATATTCCCAATTTATTATTCAACAAATTGTAACACTATCCAAATATGGTCATGATGCTCTCGATATCTGTCATCTGTAGGTAACAGATATCCGGCGGTATACGTAGCTTCATACGTGGGAAGAAAAAGTGAAGTGAGAAAATGTCGACAGAGAGATTTAAAAATGTTACGATTTAGGTCCCGTCCATAGTAATACACTGGAGAAATTTGAAAACGCAGCTTTATTTCTAAAGCTAGGCCTGATGTCCACACTAATCCGTCCCGAAAACGGAGCTTTTTGAGAACGCTTTTCAATCCGAAGGAATTTAAAAACGCCGGCTTTTGTTTTTCGTGTGGACTGAAAACATTTTGAAAACGGAGCTTCTCGAAAATGGTGGCGTCACGATTATCATGTGATTTCCCTGACCGAATTTTCTTCAAACACAAATATCCAAAATGGCCGGTAATTGTTGTCTTATAAAAATCTCTCCGACGTAATGTGGACTGAAAACATTTGATGCGTTTTTTCCTCTTTTCAAGAAAGCCGCCATCTTAACGTCGCTGGAGACACGCCAACAGGATAAATGCATACGGCTTACGTCCTACAATTTTCCATACTGAGGTTATTTAGCACCTCGCTGGACTTGATTTGGTTTGAACTCTTGCGTTGCAATACCAGACCCTTTAAGACAAATCATCTCTCTCCACAGAAAAATCAGTACAGGCAAATTCTTCCTGTAGACTTGACACAATCCTTGAGGGTGATTTTCGATGACTGGGGTAGAGCCCTATCCAGCGGCAGTCACACCCGTATGTCAGCACTTCACGTACCAGAAACCTGAGTCGTTACTTCACAGCAATACCAAGATTCTTTTGAGATACACCCACGGGGAATCATTGTAGTTGTATTGAACGCCGTGCCAACTTATGGTTATATTTTGTTGAACGAGGGAATTATGATTCCCTGACTGGGCAAAGAGCTAAGGGTTTGGCTAAAAGCTTCCTGACTTTACAGTTAATGAAGGGGTAGCCAACTGTAGTCAAACCAGATTCCATTGTTGTTTATCGTGTGCTCACGCCCAGCTAGACCATAAAGAATTTTTTCCCAACAGCATGTCGGCTTTGATTATTTAGTAGGGTGCCACCAGTTTATTTACTTTTTTTAAGGACAAGTGTCCTCCCTTTAGCCTCGTTCATGCAGTTACCCGCTTTATAAAAAGCTCTGAAAATTCTATTTCATTAACTGGGCGGGGGTACACGTGAAGGCTGTTTTGAGGTCACTTAACATGGCCTTTCTGCCAATATCTCAGTCACGTTTCAAGCGACACTAAATCTCTCTGCTCATCTCATTAACCACTGTTTGGCGGTTTTATGTAAATTTTTGGGTGATTTTTGGGCATTTTGGGAAAGAGATATTTTTTCTCAACGGATAGGTTAAATTGAGGAAAATATGAAATGTTGAAGATTTGATGGATTTGGAAAATTGAAATCTGAAGTGAGGAATTAGTAGAAGGATACCAAACAGTCCCCTAGAAACCTGGGGCTCTCTGTTGCGGGGGTCAGCTGTCTGGTAGTGTTTCCAACCCATCTTAATCCTAACAATTTCCTTCACTGCTATTCATGTTTACCCCCGCCTTAACTTATAATTATAACTTGAAGCAATACAGAAGAGATATGTTATCTGATCATAGAATACTTTATTGATTATTGAATTTCAAGCATCGCTTTGATGCCATTGCATCAGTTCAGTTTTCTTTAATGTATTGATCTAAATCTTTGGCAGTACAAAAAAGACGGGGCAAAATTTCGGCTGAAATTCTTACGTTAAGTTAGAGCTATAAACAGGCGAGAACCAGTCCAGTGGCCAGAGTTTATGACTTCTTAACGATCATTTAGGCGCTTGTTAAGTTATCATGAATTTCTTGTTGAGCGTTTCCCTGTCGCCTCCGGTTCAACGTCACTGGTACTTCCGCTCTGTCATTGTCGTAATCCAGTGACGTGAAATCCGGGAGGCTGTTCAATTGAGCCCCAGTTCCATGCTCTTCAGCATGGAAGCTCTTCTTTTTCAGTCGAAGAGAGCACTGAAGGGTAAGAAAAATAATCCCTCACATAGGCCTTATTCCCAAAGTCATTCCTCTCAAGTTATTTTTCGACCACTCCTGGTTTCGGAAATCCCAGGAGGGTTTGACACGAGTTTCTTCTCGAAAACAGCCCAACCGGCTCATCCTCCTCGAAAACATGTACGCACCGCGCGTGATAATGTAATCCTTGGAGGAACTGGAACCCGGCCGTGTCTTTAAATAACTTGAGAAGGATTTCCTTGGAAATAAAGAATCAACTCTCTCACCCTTCCTCAACACTTATGCAGTCTCGTTATCTTAGCTCAACACATACACTGTTAAACATATTTCCAATGTCTGCCAGAAAAAAGTTTTTCTTTTACAAAACTGTATCCAGCCGCAGCAAGAGAGTTTGACGCTGGAATTTAAACAATTTCTTTCAATGTCTTTTTTGTTTAAAATCGAGGGTACGGAAAAACTTGGCACGATTCATCTTCGCTCAGCAGGTCGAGCTCAATATCTTGGGGGTCGTCCATCCAGGAGCCAATAGAACTCGTTGAAGTGCATATTTCACGAGATTCAACCACCTCGGGTTCTTCGTTGAAGAACATTTTAGCTGGGTTTCCACAGGGGACATTTTCGGCTGAGGTTTCCTCGGCGTACGACGTCGATGACATGCTTCGACAGGGTTGTACGATAATAAGCCTTCCCTTTGTAATCCCAGGCTGAATAAATGGGCTTGGTGTCCTGGACCTCTGGTTTTCATCAAATGGCTGGCAGCTGCCACTTAAATACTCTTCATAGATTGTACTACTGCTTAGGGTTTTCAAGCTACTTTCAGAGAAGCCGGAGCTATCTGAAGGCTGGCCAGCACGCCATGAATGATTTGAAGCTTCTCGTGATGTGTTGATGCGTCCTGCGTTTCGTGCACTGCCATTAACGCAAGGTGATACACGATTGTTCCTTCCATCCCGCAAGACCTGGAGCCTGGAGATTGTCGCTGAAGCAATCTTGTTTCTTCGCAACCTCTTTAGCGCAACGCTTGCGCTCGTCAAAGACTCGTTGGTTGAACGACTTGTCCTTTCTTGCCCAACACTTGGAGGAATTTCAGTTATACTCTGCTTTTGCTGCAAACATGCTGCGAAACAATTTCCCATGTTGAAAATTCTCAAACAACTTATTTACGAACCTTAGTTAACGACTGAAGTTTCATCAATTGACGTTGTGTTAACTAACAATTTTGTTATGTAAGAAAAGGCTTGACGTAGAAATTAGAAAACGCGCGCAAAGTGGTCGAGAGCGCACGCGCAAAGTCGATTTATCAGCCTGTCGGTTAGGTACATTAAGTAGGTACATTAAGTACATTTTCATGAACTTTGAATTTTGGATAAGTGGAGAGGGGAGAGTTCAGAGACTCGACTAGTATTATGGGAGGGTAATTTTCGAATGGCGAAAATGTTTGGCCCATGGCAAACCCCATTAACCCATTACGGCAACTATTTCTGGAATTTTTTAGTGTTTCTGTTTACAAAGAACTTCAAACTCTAGAAAGGGCCAACGGACAAGTCAAAAGTACCGGAACCTGGTAGGTTCTGATCAGCAAATGCAAAGGCTTGAAAAAACTGAACTCAGAAAGGCTGACCGTACGGTTGGGGTTAACTGTATATAATTTCCAATATTTCGTCAGGCACGGCCTGACTTCTTCAGGGAATGTTTACAACTGAGGGCCTGTTTACATGGAGGTGGGGGACCCCAGGTAGGTGAGGTAACCCGCCTAGCCGTGGTCGAAAAATGGCCAGCGTTTACATGCAAACTTACAACCCCTGGGTCCCGGGGTGACTTTACTTGACGTTGTTGCGTGGACACTAGGCATGTAAACATTGAAAATGGCGGTCAGTGTTATTTTATCTTTATTTTCTGCTCTCGCTGCAGCATTTCAATGCTGTGGCGTTTTACTGTCACTTTTGATGATACAAAGCCTCCGCCAGGGGCAGTTAACGGCCATATTGTTCTGGTTCAAATTTTTACGCGCTTTGGCGCGCTTGCAAATGTAACATGAACTCGACCCCGGCTAGGCGGGTTACCCCACCTCGAGTCGTTTACATGGCAAAATGCGACCCCGGCTAGGCGGGTTACCCTACCTGGCAGACCGGGCAACCCGCCTAGGCGGGTTACCCCACCTATCATGTAAACACGATCAAATAAAAATGAGAGATTATATGGAGAGGCGGGTTACCTCACCTAGGCGGGTTACCTCACCTACCTGGGGTCCCCCACCTCCATGTAAACAGGCCCTGAGAAAAGACGTTACAATTTAAACAACAAAGATAAAAGCCTATATAGTATTACAATAAAATGTGGACCGTTGAAGTAACTAATAAATGACAAGATAACAAAAATAGAAAACAAAAAAAGCTGAACCGTTGAACAAACTAATGAATGACAAGATAATAAAATGGAATATAATACATAAGGGATAAGTAGGTTAAACATTAGATTAAATTTCTTCTCGTTTGTTTATACCTTTGGGTTCAAGAGTTTGACTCTTTTCGATAAGGTACGCTTCCCTGGCTTTGCGTAACGCGTCACGAGATGAATGTATAAGTTCTAGTGGTATAAGTTCTATGTCGTTAGGTGAATGATTGTGGGAAAGAAAATGGTCTGAAACTGCAGTGCGTCTAGAGGAGGGGGTGGGTCTGTCTACTGGTCGTCGGTGTTCATTAAACCGGTCTTTAAGTCGTCTTTTCGTTTCACCTATGTACTGTTTGTTGCAGCGTAGACAGTGTATCATGTAAATAAGATTTTTAGAGTTGCAGTCGATATGATCATGAATGGTTCTCATTTCCCCAGTGGCAGAAAAAGTATAATTTGTACCGCCGTCGGTGATATAGCGGCAAGTGATGCAATTTTTGCCGCAACGAAAGGTCAGCCTTTCTGAGTTCAGTTTTTTCTGTTTACAACCCTGTAAAAAGAAACAATCTGAACAAAAAAACAGTTATATCACGACATGAATGCCAGAAATGGAAAGAGTAGCAATGCCTTAAACGTAATTAATTACGGTGGTTTGAATGCCTTGAAAATTGGGAAGATTTGTACCAGGACGAAAATTGCTACATGTCAAGCTTCTCCTTCCTTCGTGGCTGATTTAAACTTTCAATTCGTTATTTTCCAAATTTACATTTTAAAGTAACGAAAACTTGATGTCCCGATCGCTTATATTCCCAATATTCAATTCCCTCCCATAATTCTAGTCCAGTCGCGACACAATGAAAAGCTCGTTTTTATGCATTGCCTGTTTGAGCGACTTTATTGAAGTGCATTCTGACGCACGGCCAATAAATGTTTAAAACTACCCTCACTTTGTTGTTCAAATTATTCCAACGTTCTTCTGACGGCCAATAGAAAAAAAATTGAATTTCGACCAGCTTCTCTAAAAAAAATAAGAAAAAAAAACAAATAAAATTGTTTGTTTTTTCCCTGCGGTATTTATATTAGGCCCCGTGCATAATACACTGGAGAAATTTGAAAACTATCAAAAGGTAAGGACGTGAAAAACCGTTTTGAAAAAGAGGTACCGTTTTCTGTAAGCGTTAATCCAACCATCCAACCAAGTACTTTCACAGCGGAGCGGGGCTTAAGTTGTGTATCACTTAACCTCTTTGCAGAGAACCAGTGAGCCATGGCCTATCCAAGGTTTCGAATAAGACCAGTGGAAATGGGTATGTCAGTCTTTCTTTCGATTTTTAATGTTCAGTCTAGAAAGCATAAATAAAGACTTTAAAGGCAAGTCAGCTTTTCACTTCTGGTTCAAGTGGAGGCAGAACGTGTTGTTGATCATTAGTAAGGAAACAAGGTCGTATCAACATGCCAGAAGAAGCGAATACATGCTACAATGTTAACGCTTTAAGGTGGCTCGAAACAGTTTCCAGTATTTTCCAAGACTTGAGTTTGACAGGTCATTATAACCACTCTATATCAGTTGACACCAAAATCTTATCATGCTGATTACAATTCGATAATAAAAAATGGGGATCACCGAGCTCGTTTTCGAGTTATAAGCGCTTAACCCTAAAATTAAGGGTCATTTAGCAGGTCATGTTGTTTCTATGGCAACTTATTGTGCCATAAAATTGATAGCAACTTGTTCACCAATGATTGGACAGTTTTTTGATACCATGATTTTGGTATCAACCGATATAGAGTGGTTATAATGACCCATCAAGGCTTGGAAAGTAATGGAAACTGTTTCGAGCCACCTTAAGGTTGTCGTTTTGAGGTCCAAAGTTTTTTTCAGAAAAACAAGTAGCAAGATCAAACCAATCCACCTTGTAATACAATATATCTGAATTCGTCTTTAACTCTAACGATTCACTTGAAACGTAACGAACAGGAAAAAGCATGATTACTTACAAGATTTGTGCGACACTTCGGCATAACAACGACTGATAAAACCTAGAAAAACTACAAAGATATAAACGGAATTTCGAGCAAAGGGAACAGACTTGACGATGTGACGTGATTAACAATAAACGATGGCATACCTAATGATTTTAAACTTGTTATTTCCCGCTTGCCTTCTGTGATCACTCTTTATTATGTAGGAGTTAATAACAAACAGATATAGTGCCTCTCAATTGATGTTTATCATATGGCAAACAAGAAAAATTTAATTCGTTTAATGTAATTGGTTTGCACTAGCTGATATTTTGCTTGCGAACGGCCACCATGGGCTATGAGCCATTACACCATGCTCTACGAATATGGTAAGCGAACGCGTGATTTTTTGGGGGCGTTTTTATTTTTTTCAAGTTTTTTTTAATAAAACAATTATTCCACTCGCCCTTGTTGGATATGAGATGATTATAGCCAACTCGGCGCTATGTGCCTCATTGGCTATCTATCATCTCATATCCAACGCGGGCTTGTGGAATAAAATTGTTAAATATTAACTAGATAATCAAATTCCCCCAGAAGGCCATTTGCCGTCACGCAATTTTAACAACTCGAAATATTTGAAAGAAAAAGATCGAGAATTTCACAAATAAAACAATGAAGCAAACTTGCCATCTTAAAAGGGAAGATTGCTCGAAGAGCTTTAATTCCTGTCCCATAATCTCCACTCCCCTGGATCAAATAATAAAGAAGAAGGATTCAATCTCATCCATAATCCTCTACTTCCCGAGGGAGGAGATTTGGAGAGGAAGTTTAACTCTAATCCACAATCTTTCACTCTCCCTTTAAAGTGTAAAACGGGGTTGTAATATGAGTTAAACTTCCTCCCAAAGGAATTTTCTCTAAGAGGGTTAAGGGTTGAGAACACGCGGTAAGACTTAACTAAGCTGTGGGCATAGATATGTAGTCTAGTCTTACAGCCAGATCTTAAACCATAACCGTCATAAAGAAAATTGGGAAGAAGTTTTACTCGTATTATTACATCTTTTGAACTTTAAAGCCCCATTCACGCGAGCACATTTTCTGTGGCAATTTTTAGGTGACAAATTCATTTGCTGAAAAAGTGGCGCGCCAGATTTTATGTGACAGATAAAAATTGCCACATGTGAAAAATTGCTCCCGTAAACGACTCATCGCATAAAATGTGGCAAATATGCTAGTAAGTTCTAGTAAGTGCTATGTTTTTTTTCGGGGGCGACTACGCGACCTCGCC
>OZ026600.1:35956004-35981004 GCA_964020085.1 Micromussa lordhowensis
ATGAGGATCATTCCAAACTTACAGAAATGTATAAAACTTTGCTTCCAAACTGTGAGGTAGTTTCTACTCAAAGACTTTGTGACAGTTTTTCAAGAGTTCAAATCAATGGTGCAATATACAGATGTTCAAGGAATTATGGTGTTTTAGCCAAATGGTTTAATGGGGAGTGTAGACCAGGAAGAGTTTGCAGATTCCTTACCCATGATGTAGTTGTAAAGCAAGACCGAGGCAAAAGGCAGAAACTTACTTTTGTGCTCGCTGAGGTTGATTGGTTCAAGGCCCATCCCGAAAGGAACTGGTTTCCAGACCCCCTTGAAGTATGGTGTACTGATTTTGAAAGTCATTCTGAAATGTCTTTCATTCCAGCTCAAAGAATTCACAGTCAATGTTTGACAGTTCAGTACAAAGTTAAATTTGATTATGGAAGAGAACAGGTTGTTGTTACCATTCCATTGATTGGAAGATTTATCTTATGAATTTAACACAGGCTTAATCTTCTGGACAAATTTAGGAACTTAATTAATGTCAGTACAGTCAAAAGTTGAGTGGAGCAAATCCTGAAACTATAGTTATTATTGGGAGAATAAACAGAAAGCTAAGGTTAAGATTTTCTTTTTAGGCAAGCTTTTTAATTGTACAAAGGGTCTACAAATAGTTGTTATTAGTTTTTAATCATATTTTATGTTTAGTTGAACTGTTTATAATTTATGATGTCTACAGACTTTTTAAAGCAGAGTACACTGTACATAAATGGACCCATCTGATCAATTGATAAAATAAAGTGGCACTTACATGTACACATTCATTTCAGTGATTGTATTTAACTTTTTAGTACGTCACCTCTTTGTTATAACAATAGTTACATGTGAGGTTCAGAATATAAAGTTAAGTTATGAGGATTGATAAATTTCTCAAAAGAGAGAAAGGTAAAATTGAAAAATTGAGACAATCCTTGTAAGTTCATTAGGTCCTAAACCAACATGTACATGTAGTCCTCCCAACAGTCAGTTTCTAAATGAATTGATTAAATGAAATGAATTATTTTGAACCAAGTGGGACTAGCCACAGAGTAACGGTTTAGTTCAGCTGACTCAAGTTATCGTGGTAATTTGAACCAAGTTGTTCACTTTAGAGCAACTGGCTTGTCATAACCAAATAATGGCTTAATTTTCCCCAGTCCTTCATAAAATTATGCAATATATATGGGTTATTGACCAAGTGTGAGCTCAAGATGGCTGGATATTGGCCAAGTTCTTTTTTTTGCGGGTTTATGGACCGAGACAAAGTCGAGGTTCATAAACTCGCAAAAAAAGAACGAGGCCCATATCCAGCCATCTTGACCGAACAAACTTGGTCAATAAAGGATTTATTATGTGGCTTTCAAGGAAATTTTTTTGCGGGATACAGCGGGTAGTCCCGAGCAGGCAAGATGGCTCCATCTTGCCCGCTCGGGTAGGCATTCACAGGGCGCGATTTGGGTCATCTTGCCCGCCCGCGGAGCTAGCCATATAATAATAGTATATACTAAAACAGTGGGTCACTTGGGATTAGTCTTTAGTTGGAGTTTGGAGTTTATTTGGAGGAGCTTACGTAATCTGTGCTCCGGTACTTGCAGAAAGATCCAAAACTTCGCTGGATTCAACTGGAGCTAACTGTACTTCATAAAACAATTTCGAAGTCTGACTGCCGGTCATTTAGTCTATTTAACATCTTGACCGGCAGCCGGTCATATAGCCACAGTGAAATAAGAAAAGTTCATCTAAACTTAAATTTACGTACGCACACTAGCGCAACGCCAAGGGTGAAATTGCGTAAAGAGTTAATCACAACCTAACGGCGTCTTTACAGCACTTAACCTGGCACTTCAGACAAGACGGGTAACACAAAGAAATCGCTTTGTAGTGACTACCCCTGAAAACGTCGGTCACTATACAAAATGAGGGAAATTCGATTTTACAACAAAGTATGTAAATTTCTCGACAAAACATGCACACATATACACCGCGACGACAACATGAACCATAAAAGTGCAATTGCTCTGGTCAACAAATGAGTACACGGCCGTGCTCCCGCAGTATGCTCATATTCGAAAAGACTTTTCCAGGTCTGCGTCACGTGGTTCTCAATACTGGCCCCAGTTTTTCAAAGGCTGGTTAACGCTATCCACCCGATAAATCACTATCCAGCGGATAGCGTGGTTTGTTTTGTCAACACTTATCCGCTGGATAGCGTTATCCAGCCTTTGAACAACTGGGGCCAGAATTCTGTAGCTTTGGCGTCAAGATCAGGTAGTCAAGGATAACAAACGTATACACGCGCAGATCGCACAAACTTTGAATTCATAGTCGAAATTTTACTATGCACCTAAACTGCTACCTTCTTTCGTAAATGTTTTATTTTTTTTTAACAAAGGATTCGTCATCATACTATAGGAGTACGACAGATGTGTGGTATACTTATACGAAAATCCACGAACGATTAGGAACGGAGCGTATTCCGCCGTATTCGATACGAATATTCCAGGTGTACGTCACGTATTGTGTGAGCCTTGAATACTCTAGGATTCTATAGCGTCACAATGACATATTCGAGTCAAGAATACTTAAGAATATTTCAGCTTTCACGCAGTGCGTGCTGTGGACATGTTTGGGCGACATAGCAAATACTTTGGGTGAGTAACAAACAGCTGAAAAACCGTCCTCCTCTTAACTGCTCCAAATGTTTGGGCATTCAAACATTTTCTCCAGAAATTGACAACGGCAATACCGTTACATTATGGGAAAAATTATATTAAGGTTGCTCGTTCCTTGAATCTTTGCTGTGCGATAGTTCTCGTACACAAACCTATCCACATTTAAAAAGCTAAACCATTATTTGCTAAGTACTGAGGTAAACAAAAAAATTAAATCAAAGATATTCACAATGTTCACTGCGTTGACGGTACTTAATGAAGTCCTCAGTTCTTCAAATATAAAACATTGTAGATCTGGACAAAGTTCCCAATCCGTCTCCCTGCTCTCCGATGTTTTATGTTCATGGATACTGTGAAATTTAAAGCTGATAATTCACGTGGTGTTCCGACCGGGAATAAGGCTTTGTTAACACTGGCGTTGCTCTGGAACTCTGTCGTTTATTCTCTCCGACTGTTATAATCAAATGGCTGCAAGTTTTCTCCGTTCCATGGCCGGTTGATGGATAAATCAGCAATTTGATGTCCACCTCCCAGGCAAATGCGCCCAACAAGTCAGCATTTATGTTCACAAGTAACATGTCGTAAGAAGATTACAGCTCAAGCTAGTTTAGTTTTTGGATTAAAGTTAGTAATGCAACGCTTGCTAAATATAAATGCTATGAACTACGTTCTCATACTTATAACAAATCAAAAACAGTCTAGAGCACCGTCAGACTTGAGTGTATGTATCTGGTGGCTTCACTCTATATTGCGCCAGTTGGATATCAGTTTACTTGTTGCTCGTCGAACAGTTAAGCTTACGAGCGCTGATAGTTGCCGAATTGTGGGACTTTTTCCGGGCATTGTTTATGTAATTTTAACGTGAATGATGAATTCGCCTCTTTCTGTCTCAGTAGTTTTAAGATACTTTGAGAATAATTCCAGCTCAAGCTGACCATGGCCTGGACTGACAAAGGAAATACCCCTTCATACGTTTGGATACGAAAAAAAGAACAACTTTCTATTCTATTCCGTAATAATGAATAGAAGAAAACACGTGAAATTCATTCAACATAAATTGCTTAAAATTGGCACAAATGCGCGAGAGAAAAGAATAAAACGATTTCGAGAAAAAACGTGAATAGCTAAGCTATACCATTACTGAGCTCGTGATAGCGGTAAGGACGTACTGCCCAGCTGAGTAACCTTTTTAATGTAAAAATATGATAATGACCAGTTGTGCCATTTCTACTCTCAAATCATGCGATTTATTCTATACCGCACGTGCGTTTTGGAGTTCCTTGCCCTTGGACAGGAGAGGAAGTGCTCTGTCTCGTATCTCAAATCGCAAGAAGGTTCTTGCAATGACATTTTCATGATGCTGTGCAAAGCATTCAAAACAATAATTTCAGTGATGGTTTAGTTTAAATTGGTTCCTGCAAAAAGACGGTTAAAATATTGGCTTTCATAGATTTCAAACTATCACGAAATCTCTAAAACTCGGGACGAAACCTGTCATAAATAAAAACAGAAAATTGAAGTAAAAATGCAAATTTGAGTAAGACAGCCCTTCAAGGTATGATCACTACGAAAACGACAAACTTTGTAATCATTCCTTAAATACAATTTAGGTTCATTTAGGTTAAAAAAAAGTTTCAAATCCCCTCGTGAACTTCCCGCCCCGCCACGAGAAGGTAGAATACGGTTAAACTATAGCCAAAACTATTGTATCAAAGACTCTTAATGCATTTCATTTGTTTCAGCTGTCGCTTGGTAAAGAATAATTCACTTTTAACAATGTCGATTACGTTAAAGCTCACTTAATTATAATCCGTCTAGTTCTTCTATTACACTTGATTATAACAGAAACTTTGCTCGCCCATCCTAAAACTATTCTCATTTTCGTAAAATTAAATTTTCTTGAACGAAACACCAGTCGGTGTCAAATAAAGATCGACACCAAATCCGATTGGAAATCGAGTAATTTCAGTGTTTAGTGGACAAAAAACCTTGTACCAGAATATCTTTAGGTATGACTGAAAATACTGCTTCCGGTGTTGCGATCGGTGATAAACATTCTCTTAAACTTTTGTTTTGATCTATGATTTTTCTCTACTGAATTTTCGGTGGCTTCAGTACAGAAGCCACCGAAAATTCAGTAAAGAAAAATCATAGATCGCTTTACAAAAAACATTTTACAGAGTCTTTCGGTATATTTCAGTCCTTTTTCCATTTTCTAAAAGCTTAAGATATAAAGAGTTGCCTGAGAAAAAAAATTCTGCATACGAGCCGCATGTCTCATCAGGCCGGAGCTTATCCCCGTTTCAGTAGCATGAAGCGACTAGGAGTATTTCTACTCCCCCCTGGATGGGATGCTAGTCCATCACAGGGTTACCCCCACCATTAAGTTCGCCGGTACCCATTTATACACCTGGGTGGAGAGAGGCACTGTGAGAATAAAGAACACAACAGAATATCCCTGGCCAGGGCTCGATCCCGGACCACTCGCTCCGGAGTCGAACGCACTAACCATGAGGCCACCGCGCCTCCCAAAGAGTTGCCTTGCAAGAACATCAAAAACAATTTCGCATGGAATTCCAGGAAATAAATTTCAAAGTTCAGAAAATTGTGCCGACACAAGTAAAATTTCATCATCAGTTTCATTTCACCAGTACTTTCAAGCGTTTCATATGAGCTTCAAAATTTGTTTTCGACATTTAGTGTTGTTAGAAATGATTTCTTTTCAGAAGATATTTAAAACAATCACACAGAAGACGAAGTTTGTAATGCAGTGTAAATAACCTCGGTACAAAGCTTTTTTCCGCTTGTTATTTCTTCTTAATGTTTCACTAGAAATTTGTATATAAGAGGTATGGTACAAAAGATTAATACTAATTACTGAAGATAGAAATATACATGCAAGCTTGGAGCGTTTATTCCTTAGTGATTCCTTAGTACGTTCCTTCAATGCTTCTTCTGTACCTGCTCGGATTCATCTTCTGCAAAAGAAAAAAACCTACGAGTGAGTACGGGGAGTTTTACATTCATTTACAGTGATTGTACAGTTTTTGCCCAAAAGGAGTATTTCGTGTCGCAGTTAACACACAACCTATAATAATCCATTTCCGAGTTGCTTTTTAACTCTTACAAAACGAGTCGTGGTACACAACCTTTCATATGGAAATGAGTTTGATTTCCAAGACAATCAACGTGTAAGAAAAACTCAGTTCAATATAACAGGCTGTGCACAGAGATGTGGTTTTGAACAGAGGTAAGAGCAAACTAACTGAGGCAATATTTTGAAATTCATAATTGCGAGAGATTAGCGAGCACATACTCTCTTTATATGCTGAATCTCTTGACTTTCGCGAACAATAACAATACCATACAACATATTTCGAGTTATGATTACACCACACGGTGTGCTTGAGAGGACATCTAGCTGAAAAAGAAATTATCTTCTTCCATAAATTTCATCATTTTTTAAACGTAACTCAGCTAAGATTTTGAATTTATTGTGAGAGCTTGAAAGCACGTTTATCCTCTCTTCAGAAAGTCTGCTTATGTCACCTCACTTACACATGTACATATATTTATCACCTAGCTCACAGTGTATTAGTAAATACACAAACTAAAATGCTTAGAAGTCCAACGTGGAGGACATAATAAGTTATTACATCAAAGCGTTTGCATTCAGTACCGTCACGAAAACGTTTTAAGTTTCGAACAAAGAAAAAACTGCATATTTGTAATCAGCGGAGTTAAGAGTGCTTAAGCGTTCAATTCTTTCACTTACAGTGCGCCTAAATCCAATGTGACATCATCGCCAATGAGTACAAAAGGGGCCCAGTACTTCACCTCACTGAACTTCTCGGACTCTCGAAGACATTTCATGGCCCGGTTAAGAGACACACTGGCGCTTTTTCCTGTACTCAGCTTTTGGTAAAATATTTTCATAAAATCCAAAGTGGCCTTGTCATCAATCGCCCAGAGAGACACTAGAACAGAACGAGCTCCAGCACCCAGAAATGCCTGCGCGATACCGACCACACCCTCAGCTTTGATCTCTCCCTGGCCACTATGGCAGCAGCTGAGAACAACAAGCCTTGCTCGTAGCTGAACAGCTTGCACGTCGGCTATTTTCAGCATGTGATGTTTCACGTACTCTGCTCGACTGATATACTTCTGTGTTGAGTTTGGAGCCAAAGCAATTTCACCATGTTCGCTATTGCCATGTGCTGCAATGTGGATCTGAAATGGTTGCCATTCAATAAAAACGCTATGATATCAAACTGTATCATTGCTTATAAGCGACTAAGAGGTGAAGTGCCCTCACATCTCAGTGATTTACTTTAGTTAAACAGCAGAGTTCACACTAGACAGACTAGGTATTCTAATGTTAATTTAATTTACCCTTTATTTAATTGCCAGTCCGAAGGTGGAAGAACTTTTACCGCCACGACATGTAAAGCGTGGAACAGTTTACACCAAGACCAAGGGACTCGCCGAAATCTTTCAAATATGCAATGCGGAAAGAACTTTTTAGTCAACAGCAGGCTCTTGATCATTTCATTATGTAATCTTGTTTTTAATAATAATAATAATGATAATAATAATAATAATAATAATAATAATAATGATAATAATAATAATAATAATAATAATAATAAGTTTAGATTTCGGCTATTTCATGGTTATATCTTGTATTCTTAATTATTGCATAGTATTTTCTATCTAATTTAATTGGAAATTGTTTCTGGTAAGTATTATGGAGGGCCACAAGTTTATTACCTTTGGCTATTTAGCGTAAACCCTCTTTAAATAGTTTTTACTAACATACCTACTTACTTACTAACTCACTCACTTACTTACCAAAGCAACAGAAGTGATTCTTTTTAGCACCTCCTCCTTAGTTGCTTCCCTTCCCGTTAGGGGCGTGGTGTTTAGAACCTCGCCAATCATCTTAACCTCTTCTATGGCATGTGGCAGCTGTGGTAAAATGGGTTCACCAAAGATGTTTGTAACGTCCTCCAAACATGGATCTCCCAAGAGCAACGCTCCAGTCGTACTGTGGTAGCACTCGCTACAGTCTTTAAGCAGCTTTAAAGTTGTCAGCGAGGGAATTAAACGGATCCTGGTGGATTCGGTTAGGTACCTTCCAGCTTTATCCACAAAAGCGGCAAACGGAGCAAGCCATAGTGGACCATCAGGGACAATGAGCACTTCATCACCATCTAGCACGCTCTCAATGGGACCAAAAATGCTGTGGTACAAAAGGCTCAAAGAATTGTTTGTATCGTGAGATGACTGTCCCATTTCATCAGATTCACTGCGGAGTGGCAATTCCTCTCTCAGCTCATTCAAACAACGACCACGGATGTGATTTTCCTTCAGACAACTTTTCCTCAAACGCTCTACAAAGCAAACTGCATTCTCATTTTTTACAACCGTTTGTCTAAAATGTACATTGGTTCCTGTAGAGAGTGTCCATAAGTTAATCCTGTTATGTCCAAGTGATACAAAAACAGTTTTTGTTGACAAACAGTTTACCACGCCTGAGATAACTTCTCCAGCACCAGGAGTCTCGGAGGGTGGTGATTGCAGGCCAAACCGCAACTTCATAAGATCCAGTAAGGCCTGTGCTCTTCCATGTTCAGCGACACACAGAGCGTCATCAATCTTTGAAAGCCTCACCAGAGTTGCGTACAGGGCGGTGTACGCATCTTGGTGCATATCACGAAAGCACAATTTGAAATAATCCTCGACTTGAAGATGTCTCGCGTTGTCATACGCTTTCACACTGGAATAAAAAAGATCCAGAGCCTCATGCAAACAACCCGACAACTCATAGTCACCACCGAGATTATAATACGCACATGCCTCTCCGCACCTGTCTCCAACTTCCTTGGCGATATTAAGATGCCGCTTGTCGTATTCTATACCAATCTTTATACTACCCATCAATCGATAAGCAGTACTAAGTGTACCACACGCACGTCCCACTCTGGTCTTGTCACCTACTTCTTCAGCGATGCTCAAGGATTGAAGACAGTACTCTACGCTTCCTTGCAAATCACCAAGACCTAAGCGAATTCTACCGAGAACTTCATATACTCGTCCTTCTAAATGCTTGTTTCCAGCTCCTCTAGTGATATGAAGAACTTGCATACAATGCTCCGTAGCTTTTCTGAAATTACGGAGACGTACATAATAAGTGGCAAGGTCATAGTAGGCGCCACCTTGTTCACCCCTGTCCCCCACTTCTTTGGCAATGGTAAGATGGAGCGCCTTGTACTCTATGGCTTGCTTGAAATCACCAAGACTTTGATACGCATTGCCAAGATTGCAGTAGTCCTTCTCCACCCCTGTCGCCCACTTCTTTGACAATGGTAAGATCGAGCATGTGGTACTCAATGGCTTGTTTGAAATCAGCGAGACTTCCATAAGCATTGCCAAGATTGCAGTAGGCACGTCCTTGTCCAGCCCTGTCCCCACCTTCTTTGGAAATGGTAAGATGGAGCATGTGGTACTCTATGGCTTGTTTGAAATCACCGAGACGTCGATAGGTATTGCCAAGATTGCCGTAAGCATCTCCTTCTCCAGCCCTATCGCCCACATCTTTGGCAATGGTAAGATCGAGCATGTGGTATTCTATGGCTTGTTTGAAATCGCCGAGACTGTGATAAGCATTGCCAAGATTGCCGTAAGCGCGTCCTTGTCCAGCCCTGTCCCCCACCTCTTTGGAAATGGTAAAATGGAGCATATGGTACTCTATGGCTTGTTTAAAATCACCGAGTCTTTGATAAGCATTACCAAGATTGCCGTAAGCACCTCCTTCTCCAGCCCTGTCGCCCACCTCTTTGGCAATGGTAAGATTGAGCATGTGGTACTCTATTGCCTTTTTGAAATCACCGAGACTTCCATAAGCATTGCCAAGATTGCAGTAGGCACGTCCTTGTCCAGCCCTGTCCCCACCTTCTTTGGAAATGGTAGGATGGAGCATGTGGTACTCTATGGCTTGTTTGAAATCAACGAGACGTCGATAGGTATTGCCAAGATTGCCGTAAGCATCTCCTTCTCCAGCCCTGTCGCCCACATCTTTGGCAATGGTAAGATCGAGCATGTGGTACTCTATGGCTTGTTTGAAATCGCCGAGACTGTGATAAGCATTGCCAAGATTGCCGTAAGCGCGTCCTTGTCCAGCCCTGTCCCCCACCTCTTTGGAAATGGTAAAATGGAGCATATGGTACTCTATGGCTTGTTTGAAATCACCGAGTCTTTGATAAGCATTGCCAAGATTGCCGTAAGCACCTCCTTCTCCAGCCCTGTCGCCCACCTCTTTGGCAATGGTAAGATTGAGCATGTGGTACTCTATGGCTTGTTTGAAATCACCGAGACTTTGATAAGCATTGCCAAGATTGCAGTAGGCACGTCCTTCTCCAGCCCTGTCCCCCACTTTTTTGGAAATGGTACGATGGAGCATGTGGTACTCTATGGCTTGTTTGAAATCACATTTTCGTTGATAAGCATCTCCAAGATTGCCGTAGGCACTTCCTTCTCCAGCCCTGTCCCCCATCTCTTTGGCAATGCTAAGATGTCGCAGATAGCGATGTATTGCATCTGATTTTCTTGCTTCCATTTCTGTGCGATTTACAGCCACAAATTGAACAACAGCTTAGTATGCAACTTTGTGACCTTGTACCTTTAGAACAAGAACGCCTTGCAGCGCTGCATACAGCCCCTCATATATACAGTATAAAAATGTTCGGGCCCTGATCGACAGCTTATCAGTTGTACAGCCTTGCATTCTTGCATGGTTGAAGCGTTTCGCGGTATAGCCTTTAACGTTACAGACGATTCGCTCCGAAATCAGCCCAACATACAATTTCCTAAGTTGATGCCATTCTCGAAGTGAAGCAATAAACCATACAAGTGTTAGATGTACTTTACTATGAAGCGGAGTTTCTGAGACTAGTGGGAACGTTCAGTTTTATTAAAAGTTGCATTCTTCAATACGGAGGGTCTTTCACGGATGATTTCGATCTAGCCGCTTAAAATGTTTATTTCATTTTATTTTTCTCAAGAACCAAAATACAAGTGTGGTTTTTAATAGCTCAACGAAACCTACAGCTAACCTATGTAGCATAACTTCTCAAGTCTCAAAACCTCTAACGCCTTTATATCTTGTTTAATTAGAAACTAACGGCCAAAATAATCCAGCTATGTTTTGCAACACTGGCTTGGATTTTTCAGGCCGGAGCCTCGTTCATGTTAATAATTTTCTCTATCGTGCAGCATCACGCAAAAATAGTGATTTTATCGATTGAAGTGGATCCTTAACCACTCTGCTATTTAAAGGTTCAAATATTAGTACAACTCTTGAGGTTATTTTCTGTTATATTATTTTCTTAGGTAGCGAAATCATTGACTGAGTCTCGGTGTTTCCAGGTTAACTTCGCTGAAAATCAGATATGGAGACGTCTAATTAATGTACCCTTCAAATTAAAATGGGATTTTCAACTGCCTTGGAACCTGGAATCGTTTTCCGGATCCCGCCTGTTTATCTCACATTTTTCCGCATAACGTCTAAAATGATGGGATATTTTAATCCAATAATAATCGCGATTTTGTAGCCAGAGGTAAACCCATTAACTACCGGCCTAGGAACCGGATGTAGCATATTATTGCTCCATGTGTTTTGTGTAAAACTGAAATTCCACGGAGATTCATTACCCAGAATTTATTTAGAGTACTCGACAAGCATAATCACGAGCTTAGTGGACACCAATAATAGAACATAAGTTTGGGTAAGGGAAGAAAAAACTTTCCAGGCTTGTATAAAAAATTTCCTTTAAGTTACAGTTCTTTATGAACGCTGTTCACTGTCAGGAAAGTCCGTGTATCTTTCGGTTGCTAATCCTCTTTCTGTTTCTGATTTTGGAATTCACGTATTCTGGTAACCGTCCTGAGTGGCTTTCTTTCTTTCCTCGTCAGAAGGTATTATAAAAAGATACAAATTTTAGCACATCAATTTTTGGCGAGCTTCAATTTTTCGTTTTCGAGATTTCGTAATTAGTTTTTGACAGTTGGCATTCAGTTTTTTAAACCATAAACTAACACAAATAAAAATAACTAAAATAAACTGTTGTACTATTTGGGGACAGTGTAGATAAATACACAAATATCTGAAATATTTCAAAGAGAACATAAACTATTTACAATCCCAACTGGTTGGAGGCTGACCAGTTGACTATTTACACAGCGCGGTCGAGGAGTTGAACTCGGGACCGAAAACAAATCCAGATAACGGTAGGAAGGAGGGTTTGAACCAGGGACCTGCAGATTTCAAATTCAGCGCCCTAGATCACTTTGCCTAGCCGCCGAAATCAGGTCCAACACGTTAGTCATTAGGTCATTTTTCATAACTTCAATCAATAAATAGTTATTTCTAATTGGTAAACCAAAAGGGACTACTCACTCACCCGCTTTAAGCTGATCTTCACGGGCCTTTAGCAAATGTAGTATCTGCTTTCGTCTTCTCTCTGCGATGGAAATGGATATATCGGGTGAACATGGCGAATACATACGAGCTGTTACTGACCAATTCCGAGATGCAGCATATCGAAATCTTGATGAAGAATTAGCAATCACAGTGAACTAGATCAACATTTGTAATCAGCCTTTTAATACAATTGATCTTTACGGAGTGCAGGTGACGAAATGCACATACATCCTAACACATCAGCCAGTAGGTCATGACGTTGTAACAAAATTCAAGAAATCTATAATTACTATAAACAAACAGAAACTACTCACTGATATTCAACTTGATGTAGTTGGATAAAAAAATCTTCAGCAAATATACTCTCTCTTCTATTTTCCTTCAACTGATAGAAAAACACGAATACAAAGTGTAAACATGGGCATTATATGACCAAGCAGGTCAAAAAGAAATGTTTTTCTCTATAGCTGCATATGATGTTGGAGTACACGAATGAACTCGGCTAATATTTCTTTAGTGGGTCGAGCAAGTTTATATCAGTAGCTCTTCCAGTGGGTTCGGTTAAATTATTTGGGGAGCAGCGCAAAAACGGCTCGAGCTTCCAGTGACCGAACTCCTAGAACAAGCTAACTTTTCTGGCACCAAAAACGGCGGGCTGCGAAAGACGTTTGTTGATACCGATCATACTGTGCCTCTTACTACGTCTGGCCGGGCTAGTGCGCGCGAAATTCATAAGTATTACATATGTAAATTGTTGCAATGAAAAACAGGAATTGACGAACCGAGCTGCGTTGTTTTGGTCGGGTCGAACTGACAAAAAGGCCAATTTTTCATAAGCATGTTGAATGTAGTATCACTAACATGTTGATTGGGCCAACTGGTTCAAAATTTAATTTTATGCCGGTTTGCTGAGCCAGATGAAGAACTGCTGTCTTATTTCCATGATCAAAAAGGAGTAAGGTGGGAATGGTTAAAATAACTAAAGAAGAAATACGACGCATTTAGCGACGGCTTTGCCGTGATTAACATCTAACACTGAAACATTTTCTGTATAGCATCGCCTCCTCTCATACCCAGATCTCACTCTCAACGCTGCTACTGCGCATATTCACAATCCAACGTTACAAGGTCTTTCCTCTGCTTAGCCGTGGTAGATCTGAGTACGAGAATAAATATGGCCGTACTCCGATCTGTCCACCCATCAAAAAGTAATCAAGTGGAAGCTTTGTCTTACCGAGTTAATTCCATCAGGACTGAAATGTAACCGAGTATTGTTTTATCCTCACTTACATGCACTGTAACTTTCTTTTATAAGATCAAAAATCCGGTTTTCTGGATGACGCTCGCCTTTCTGCGTTTCTACTTGCCTTGCTGTTTCATACAACACTAATTTGAATGCGATACAGAAAGAAACTTTTCTCTTCCACTCTTTTGCCATTGGTAAGCATAAATGTTACTTATATTATAAGACCCAATTTGATCTAACTTACTGTGATAAAGTTTTTACCGTCGACTCTTTCCGTCAGTTGATGTCCCTCAGGCTCTGTGCGCGACCGCTAAGCAATCAGTGTTCTTCTCCAAACGAGTGGAATTTACAGAACATGCCTGGCTTTGATTCGGCTTTGTTTTATGGCCTAAGACAATGCTCTTAATTTGACATTTTGGTTTTGGATTTCATTTTCGTCATTCAGTTATAGATTTCAGTTTGGGATTTTTACACTTTTTTTGGCATTTAGATTTTAGACTGACTGTTTTTAGCAGTTGGTTAGATTTTTTATTTTTAGATAGGTTTTACATTTTAGTTTGGCCTTCAATTCAAAATCCAAACTTTAAAATATGGTGAAACGATTTTGCTAATCACTTTTACCCCCGCCAGCCCCTTCTCCTTCCATTTCCAGAAGAGAATGATGGCATCTCAGTGCAAAGCCAAGAAGTTTACATTTTTCAATGTGTAATTAGATATTACATAGTTTTGCTGTCATTAACGTTGAGTAGAAACTGAATGTTCTTCCTGTAAAGAGCACCACCAATACAACGCATAAGCAGTTTAAGGGGGCCTAGACCATTGTGTTGTGTTCTTGGGCAAAACGGCTTTACTCTTACAGTGTCTCAAATGCTGGGGGCGGAGGAAGGGTTAGCCTGCAATCCAGGTTGAAATGATTTCAACCTGGATTGCAGGCTAACCCTTCCTCCGCCCCCAGCATTTGAGACACTGTAAGAGTAAAGTACAATGCTCCTATCCACTTCATGCTGCAGAAATCGTAGTTAGGAGCTGAGAGGTACGAGGCAGTTAGGTTTCAGTGGGATTTTTTTGCTAATGCTACGCAACAGGTAAGACCTAAATATAAGACTTAAATGTTGCATATACATAACAACGTTCTTCTTTACACTTAAGCTTAGTTGTTCTACTAGTGCAAGGTTGAATTGGAGTACAGCTGTTTCTTGTGTTTTTTTGTTTTAGCTTTGAGACATTCATTATACCCTATCCTAACCAAAATTAGTCATTCCTAAACTTGATACAGTTTACTGTAAAACTGGTTGTCAATTGTGATTTGCTAATGTCAATCAGCGTTGTATTGTCATGAACTATTTAACAGTTAATGACTGGTCCCGAGGGGAACAGTGAATTTTGTTTCCCTTTATTGCCCCCGCAGGGATTTCGCCCAGAGGCGAAATCCCGAGGAGGCACCCTAGTAGCTCGCGCGTATATTAAGGACAGTACTTACAGTTCAAATATGCAGTCGGTATACAGAAAAAATCTCGATTTGCTCGAACAGGGGCCGCGAGGAATCGGTGGGTAATGATGACGTTTCTATTGTTTGCGCCCGCAAGTACGAAATGGTTAGGATGACGTAAATCGAGAATTGCTGAGAGTTTGTGTATTCTGACATCACATCACATCTTAAAAGAGCGAGCAATATATCGATGCAAAATGTTGTGTTTGGACAATAAGCTTTCTCCCACCCCAAGGAGTTTTGGTTCAGAAAGAAATAGTTCGTTCGTGGAAAACGTTCGCGACACATTTCGCCGGCTACTATTCCTGCTAATAATTGTCTATCGATTTTAAGCGTCACGGCAAGTAATGAACTGATAAGGATATTTTCAGCTCTATTCGGCATAAATCGGCGATTTAAACGGTGAAACGTTATTAACTATTTTGCAATAGAAACTTTTCAAGACGTTTATCTTTCGGTACGCGCCGCAGGGTCGCTTGCTTATTGTGTCGACTGAAGCAGTGTAGTGAAAATTCTGATGGCGTCTCTGGTTCTATTTAGCATAACTCGGTGATTTCAACAATGAAATGATCTCCATCTGCAAAACAATGTGTAATCGAAGTATTTATGATGCACCGTGAAACTTTACTGCCATGAATCTTGTTGACAGGTGACGGCTACTGAGTTGTTTTTGTCGCTGCCGTTTTTCGAAGCGTCACGACAAGACTGTGAAATGGTTCTGTTTGGAGCAAGATGAAGTTAACGATTAAAACGAACGGTAAAATGTTCTGATGGAAACCCGACTACAATTTTTTCCGGATATGTTGTGTAACGACAGTTTATTGCAATAAAATTATTGTAACGTACGCTACAGAACGTATTCTATAAAAATATTTTGTGAAACTGTGGCTAGTGCTACCGTATCTGGCACGTAGCGATTTAGGCAGCCCATATAATCCTAGTATTACCGGGCCATTGAAACAACATTCAACTACAGTGTTACAAAGAAAGCAACAATAAGCTAGCTCATAAATACTAATGAGCATACGCGTATACTTTGTATACGCATATACGCGTATGTCCATACGCTTATGCCAGCATGGTAATACGCGTATACGCGTATTGGAATTCGCGTATTTCGCGTATGTTTTGGTTCGCTAATTTCTGAGCGGTACTGTAGACACTCTTCTTTTAGTCCCCGTATAATTCTAAATTAGAACGTGACAGTTGCACAAAGACATTCAATGAAATATTTCTTAAGTTATTGTAGGTTATATTCTTGCAAAGGCAAAAAAATAGTTTTTTAAAGTTACTGTTAACTTTTTGCAAAGACAATCGAATGAACACTATTACACCATTTTAGAAGAAAAACCAATTACATGTAGTTCTCTTTGTAATGAAATCAAGCAAAAAAAATGGCAGCTACGTATTGTAAAACCAATAGCAAAAACAAATCTAATTAGGTTTTAAAGTTATTGTTCTCTTCATGCAAAAACACAAGTTAATGAGACACTTAACTTAAGGCTGGTTCTCACTAGCGACGGAGTCATAGTCGGAGTCGTAATCAGAAGCGTAAAGCGATACGATTTAGTGAAAATCAAACCGACGGAGTCGGAAGCAGAACACTGATTTCGCTTATGACTCCGTCGCTTACGATCAAGTGAAAACTACTTTGTCGGAGTCGCAAGCAGAAGCGGAAGAATAAACCAATGACAATGTTCGATTCCGGGCCTTGCGATTGGTTGGGTCTTCCGCTTCTGCTTCCGACTCCGACAACCCAGTTTTCACTGGATCATAAGCGACGGAGTCGTAAACGGAATCGGAAGAAATGGAAACGTTCTGATTCTTCCGACTCCGATTCCGTCGAGCTTATGACTCCGCTTACGACTCCGATATTCGATTTTCACTAGGTCATAAGCTCTCTTATGACTCCGACTACGACTGCGACTCCGACTCCGTCGCTAGTGAAAACCAGCCTTTAATTTCTCTGTTAGTTATCCTGCTGCATCATTGTTGCACAACGAATAAAAATGATCGCCGGTTCTGATTAACACAATTTTCTTGCCACTATGCAATCAAAAATTATATCATTTTTTATAATAGCCATATTTTGCGAGGCAGTAGTTCTGTTTTGTTAGTTATACAATATTTTTACCAATTTTTCAAAAAGATAACACCAGATATAGTAACATTGTAGTTAATTATATTTAATAATAAACTCATTTCAGTTGTAAACAGCTGCAGCTTCGTCAATTTTCCATACTCTGTTCATTCCAAACTCCTATTCCCTCTTCCGCCTTGTCTTTTCTAGCCTGGATTTCAGACGATTTCTTCGACTCATTTTCCCCCTGAGAAAGTAAAAATGATTTAAAATAATCGTCTTAACTGCAGACTACACCTTCTCTGATCCGCGTTACAAGACTATTACAACATAACAACAGTCAAAAATTACGGTATCGACTATGATAATTTGCAAATAAAAATAATGCCGCACTTTGCATCACGGGGGCAGCTGTAGTGTGAACTATTACTAGTTATATAGCAAAACAAAACAAAAGCAAATTTTGAAAAACGCGCCGAGATTCCAGCAACAACATCAGGTCACGTGCAACAGCGGTCAACATTTCGCGGGTAATAGTGAACTATTTCCCGTTTGACGTCATAGCTTTCCCAATGTTGCCCGCTCATGGCATTTGGCGGGAAACAGTTTCATTGTTAGATGTCATGTGACCATGAACTAGCCAATGAATGGGCGCGCTGTAGCGGGAAAAACGCCAGCTATATAACAATTCAGATTAATTCGTTCAAAACCTGTAGAAACATTCTTCCTTTGTCAAAGCAAAATACGCGTAGTATGTTTTCCTTTACCGCAGATAATCGAATTTTTTTAAAAAATTAGGTCCGACGTAAGCTGTTCATTCGGAACATTGCTTTCGATACTTGTGTGTGCATTTCAGCTAATTAATACAACATTGTCCGAGATTGCGCCCCCCTCCCCCCCCCCTCCCCGATGTGCTATGTTCAGCGAATACCTGATAAAAACACAATAAAATAATTCAGACACATTATCATTCCAACCATCATGTATTTTTTGTTTTAAAACACTCTTTTTCTGAAAATTGCTGGACTTATCGGCAACTAAGATAACTTTAGAGCTTTTTCATACAGGAGTTTTGAATGTCCGTAAAAGGCGAGAAGAAAGTTCTTGTCATTGCACCAAAATGTATCCCATTGCTTTGATGTGTTTCCCTCCATAATCTGGTGAGTGTGTTGCTTGGTTTCCACACGTGTTGTATTCATCGTTGTTTCCTCCTGTACCAAACCCGAGTCTGAAATCACACGAATGGCAGTCATCCTCCTACAGTATTGTACCAACAGTATCGACGCCTTCCTTGTTACAGAGACGTTGACGAGACGAGCGCAACTAGTTTGCGACACACTGGACAGTTTACATAACGAAAACAAATATCTTGAACGTGTTTTTCACAAGTAAAACTACAACGCTGACTTTATTAGACGAAACATTTACCGACCTACCGAAGCTGATGCAACGAACAGGAACCCGACACCTGTCACTACAGTGACTATACCTTATATTAAGGGCACTTCTGAGACCATCTCACGGATCCTACAGCCCTACAACATCCGTGTTGCCCACAAACATACAACTACGTTACGACTCTTACTGACCGACGTTAAAGACAGGGACGAACCCAACAACAGACAAGGAGCAGTTTATAAGATCAAATGCTCCGACTGCCAGGCTTCCTACATCGGTGAGACTGGCAGAAACCAGTTAACACGAGACTGACTGAACACAAACGAGCCACGAGAAATGGTGATGTCAACAATCACATTGCTGTACTGATCATCAACTAACAAGCCACAACATTGACTGGGACAGTGCTCAATGCTTAACCTACAGTACGAACTATTTTCAACAACTGACTGTTGAAAGCTGGTACACTAACTTAGAACAAACGCCTCTTAACAGATGTCAACAACTACCGGCGCCTTACAAACGACTTATTCACGACGCAAACGAAACCGACAAACGGACTTCCAACAGACCGACTTAATTTGACTAACTATACACGGACCTCAAACCAACCAATTTGACTAATAAAAGACGGATCGAAGCTGACCAATGACTGATGACAAACTTTACACGAGTCTTTCAGCCAATAAGTGACCAATCACTTTCAACGGACCAAACGTATAACATCATCGACTGACAAACACTATTCACTTGATTCTGAAGATGACTTCCGTTCAGATTGTCGAAACGTCAATCACAAACAACAGTTCTTCTCAGAACTACGGACGATCACACTATACGAACTACTGTCAAAAATAATATTGCCGGACGCATGGCCGTTATATTTAACAATTATTCCATGAGCGCGCGTTGGATATGAGATGGTAGATAGCCAACGAGACGCGTAGCGCCGAGTTGGCTATAATCATCTCATATCCAACAAGCGCGAGTGGTATAACTGTTTTATTAAAAACGCCCTCAAAATATAGAAAACTAGACTACAATTAAAATAAAAAGGCCCAAAAAATCATGCATACGCTCGCCATTTTTGTAGATCATGGTATAATGGCTCATATACCATGATGGCTAAGCCAATGAAAACTCTCGAATTGCATTATCCAATGATCCAGTTTTTAATAATTATATATATACTTCTTTTATAATCCTTAAGTTGTAGGATCATAAATAGGATTAAAACTACAATAAAAAGACTTGAAAAAAACTATTAACCGAAAGCTTAGCTTTTCAAATAAGTGTGAGTATTAAATGTTTTCTTAGTCGTTAATTAACGCTTCCTTGTGCCAACTTGTGTCAGATTTATTGTTAAAAAAACAACAAACAAAAAGAAAACTTGTGCCAGATTTAACTGTGAAAACCGTTGTAGCGGCAAAGACGGTGCGATAAATATTTTGCCATTTGCCGGAGCGGTGTCACAGATCCTACCTCAGACGCTAGAACTTACTGTCAACATTTTATTATGCGTGTAAAATACTCGTCATTTAGTTTGAGCTAGTGATTTGAACTCTAGCGAGCTTCGTCTTGAATTGCTCGATCTGCAACTTGTAGCGGGAAAACGATTATTGTTTTGGCTTTTAGTTTTTATCAGACATTCGCTAGGTTGGCCCTAGGTTTAGCTTTTTGAAGGTTGTTCTGGGGTCCTCCTTGTGATTTTATGGACAGAAGGCTCGTGTGTTTCCAAACGTTTTGCCATATATCGTATGGTTTTTTCCTGAATTTGACGGGAATGGCTTCGTTTTGAAGATGCGCAACACGTTATTTCTCTCTTCTCCGTATGGATTCAACTAGGACAACTAGGGCCTAGTTGACATGTGACATCCTTCCGCCCTAGTTTTAGAATAACTGCAGAAACTCTTGCGTGTTCACTGGCCAATTTTCATTGTCAATACAGCGCCGTAGCTAGTAACAGGCCAACCGAGGCACTTGCCTCGGTCATTTCTTTGGCTTTTGTCGTTTATAGTACCTAATACCTAGGAAGAGAACACAACCATGGACTGATTGCCTCAGTCATAAGTTATTCATAGACATTGCCTCAGTCAAAATTTTTTCTGGCTACGGCAATAAGCAGAGAGATACATGAATTTCTCGCGTTTTGACTTGATTTCGTCTCTTGTACCTTTTTGTCATTGTAAAAGAAACAAATTGACGTCAGTTTTTTATGCGTCTGTCCATTGTCGACAATGGATTTCGTCATAACAATCACAAAGTAGTCTACTCGGCTATCCTCACGTGGATAAATTGGTCTAAGGCGCGGAGTCCCCGCGGGGAAGGGAGAGCCCGTGCTACCGCACAATTGCCAGTTCCCAGGATGCCCTGGTAAAACGCTAGGAGTGGTCGCTAAGCACTGTCAACAACAATGGCGACTACTTCTGTGTCTTTGTGCAGACTTGCAGCATTTGCGAGCAAATTTCGACTGTCACCGACCGTAAATCGTTGCTTGTATATCACGTACAAACAGTATCAGTTTTTGAGACGGTTTTCATCAGTGGAAGGAGAAAATAGGTCTCCGAAATACGCGATTTCTCAAGACTTGCAACTGAGTGACAGCTGTGTCAAGGTTAGCTGCTTATGTAACAAGTATCATGTATTGCTCTTGTTAAATGTTCTCAACTGGGACCCAGTTGAATAAAATGCACCTTTTAATCTTAATTTTACAAAACCTTAGAGCCTTGAATTTAATATGAAGTACTTCAAGATGAACAATTATTGTGCACCCATCAATGTTAAGCCCAAGGGAGGGGGCGGTAAAAACTAAACAAAATGTGTTATCTCTAGAGGACAGACGTTTCTTGTCTAATGTTGACATATCCTCTTTCATTGAGTTTTATTCATATTTTGAAAGATACCCCTTGAGGGGTAGGGATGATGTCACACTGAAGAAGAATTATGCTTCTTTTAAGTGTAGCGTTTTTAATAGGATTGTCGACATGTGGAATGTGTTACCACTGTCAATTCATCAGTCTTCAAGCATTTCTGGTTTTAAAAAGGGAGTAAGGGACTAAACAATTTCAAGAAATGTTTAATTTGTTTGCTTTAGATGTTTTTATTTTGTAACTTTTCGGTGGCTTCTTATTTTATTTTCTTTGCTCTTTTAATTTTTTTATCAGGTGGTCTGCCTAGTGTGGGGATTGTTGTCTCTTTTGCTGACCATCTTTCTTCTACCTTTTTTATATAAAATGTGTGCATGTTTTTTTTTAATTTCTGTATTACCATTGCCATTAAATTTTGATAAATAAATAAACGTATTCTAAAGCTTCAACGATAGATAACTGATGGGCTGATGGACTGATAAAAATGAAATGAACAGCGACAAAATACATGTATCAATATGTTTATTTTATGAATTAAGGACGATGCCTTCTTTTGTTAGCGTGTACACGTTCTGCATATCATGCAAAGCATGGATTACACGCCACATGTGCTAGTGTTGAAACTGAAGACCTAACAATGTATAACCCAGATCATATACATTGTATTATTAGGAGTTCAATGTGAAAGTAACAACTGGCTTGGGGTAGAAGAAACACTGGCAATACAATACAGGAATGCGATAATGTTGTACAACACCTTTTTTTTATCCAATTTTTGCTTGACTGTCTATAAAGTGGTCGCTTATGGGAAGTTAATAACAAAAGAAAACTTCAAACTTTAAGCTCTAAAAAGTGGTCACAGTCGCTTACGAGAGATGGTTGCTTACAAGAGGTTCCGAATGTATTGCTTCATCACAAACCCAAAGAATCCTGGTGAAAATTTATGCCCAGGTGCCCTCCATATCCTCCATCACCCAAAAATGACCAGAGTCAAAGATTTAGTGCCCAAAGAATCCTTTACACACACCTTACATGGCCAGTCACTAACCGTACAACCTTTTCTCATAGCAACTGCACAAGATTTTTGCAGACGACAAGGACAGTTTTCTTCGTGTATCGGTGGAAGGAGGTGGCTGTTCAGGATTCAAATACACATTTGATGTCGATTCAGATATCAGCGAAGATGATAGGTGGGTTAAATAAAATGTGTCTCTACATGTAAGTGAAATGCACATTACAGTCAGCTATCACACCCCACCTTTACAACAAAGAAATGTTTGGGAAGAATTCCGGCTCTCATGGACTCCCACTAGTATGGACTCCCATTTTATAGTTTCAAACTAATATGATTATTTTTGTTCTTCTCTCATACGACAAGCAACTTAAACTTATTGAAGGACATAACTATTCTGCAGTCTTGGAATGTTCACTAGTGTGCACACTATTTTGACCTATATTATATCATCATGTGTCAAAGTAAATGTGTAGTACAAATGAAAAAAAAAAAACTGAAAATCTTATATATTATTTATTGTTCGCAGAACGCAGTTCATAATCTTGGTTGTATGCTCAAAGACTATTGCGCACCTCATGGTTTTTTCAATTGTCTGAGCAAGTCTGAGCATTGTAAAGTCTAGAGACTACCACATGGTTTATAGTTTATTTCATTAAGTTCACATTAAGTTTCGCTTTGGGATGTCAACCATGGGAACTGCTAAAATTTCATTGGCTTTAGTGTGATTGCGTTTGATTACATGTAGTTCGAGTTGTGACCTATAGCTCAGTCTTTGTCTGGTTGAATATTGAACTTTCAATTGACACTGATAAACATGTCTGTAAAACCTATACAGACGTTGAAAGTCAGTTACTGAAATCATTTAAGGTATACATAATTATATTAAAGTGACGGCGTCAAATGCACTCATATTTTTTTATTACCACTAGTCTATTTTGTATGTAGCACTTCACAACCAAAAAATGTTTCATTCTCATAACACCTTGGTTTGTGGACTCTAGCCATTACAGGCACCTAATGACAGTCCCAAGAGTATCCATAAGTCCACTATTAAGGCCTGTTCAAACGCACTATACACGCACTATACAACACTCGACTTTGTATGATCGACATTGTATAGCGTTGTTGGGTAAGGTGTTCATAGGTACTATACACGGACTATACAACCACTCTACAAGTATGACGAAACAGAGAATTGTGGGTTAAGATTACCCATAGTTCCACGCTCGTTGCCATAGAAATGACATAAAATAATGCTCTACAAGTCGAGTGGTGCGTTCAAACGAGCTCGACTTTGTAGAGTATCGCTTCAGTGATTGCGAAACAAAGGAAAAGTCGAGAAGTTTGACCAGTTTCAAACATCGCTATACACGATTAGACTTGTCGAATCGTGTATGGTGGGCACTATACAAGGTGTTCAAACGCACTCGACTTTGTAGAGTATACAAGTCGAATATTGTATGGTATACAAAGTTGAGTGCGTTTGAACAGGCCTTAACGAGTGTTGATTCTATATATACGTACGTTTCCGAGTGTGTGATTTTTCCATTCTATGTCCCTGGTAATGTTTTTCATTTTTCTTACCAAAAATGTATGTGGTAATTTAATCAAGATTTTTCAATTTCTTTTAGAATAATTGAAAGAGATGGTGCAAAGGTTGTTATTGATGAAGTTTCACTGGAGTATTTGAAAGGCTCAACAGTTGATTACCATGAAGAACTGATTCGCTCAGCTTTCAGAGTGTCTCTCAACCCAAATGTGGAGAAGGGCTGTTCTTGTGGTTCGTCATTCACCTTAAAACTTTGACAAATTTGGAATGTTTTTACTGCCAATTGTATCTTCAGATATAACAAATGTCTGAACATTGAGTGGGCTTTGAAAGTCATAAGAAAATAACTTATCCAAAACTCTACAGAAACAGGCAGCAATTCAAGAATATATAGGAATACAAGAGCTGGCTGGCTGGCAAACATCTTACAAACTGGAGAATATCATCATATAAGAAATGTTTGGAACAGAAACTGACTCTCAATAATACATCTAACTACTTACTACAGGTAGATAAAAAGCTTACAGTACTCATTTCTCATTTTATTTAAAATCTGTTAAATAGGACCACATGATCACACAATATTGTCTCCTGGTGGTTACAAATTGTGCTTATTGTTAGTTTTTCTTGCCTATAAAATCTGAATCATGTCTTTTTGTTGTTATAGACTTGGTAAAACAATTAATTATACTTTTTTGTATATAATAAATTAAAGGTATTCAACCAAAAGCCAAGACTTGCTGAAGAGTATTAAAATTAACTCATTATACACTGATTTATCATTTGCATTGAAGTCATTGTGACGTCATCTTTTGTAAATGTAGTGTCTCTCTTTTGTTCTAAAATCTATGGTTTAGTATTAAACAAAAACTAAGCAAGCATAATATTCATGTGGCAAATGGTGAATAAATGGCATGGATGCTCAAATAGTGTGTTCATTCGCTCAGTTTTCACTTCCTTCCCTGCAGAGTTTAGGGTAAAAAAGAAACTTATCGCAATCTTCAGGTTACTTTAGTGAGCACCTCCAAGGTATCAATCCAATCATGCTGAAGAACAAAGACCAACTGCTACAATAACAACACACACGCTTTTTATGGCGCGTTTTTCCTATCAAAATTCAATTTATTAGTCGTTTTTACAGACGACCTTCGTTTTTCAGATTCAACATTCGTTTTATTTACCC
>OZ026600.1:35986004-36023004 GCA_964020085.1 Micromussa lordhowensis
TGTGTGTATGATCTTTATCTGTGTTTCTGAGAGTAAAGTAACTGTGTTTCTAATGATTGTATTTCATGCAAGTCACTATTTATTTGTACTATTCATCCCATCTATTATTTTTATGTTTTTCTTCCAGGTATCAGGTGTCATTGATAAAGGCACTGTGTCTTCGTATTATTTACAATTGAAAGTTTCTCACCATTCAATTATAGTCCTCGATAAGGCTGCCACAAACTTTTTTTACAGGATTTCAATGTGAAATCAAATAAACTCTGGGTAAGTTTTTTCTTAAGCTTTTGTTGAATGTTCATTGTCGCTTTGACCAAGACTATGTCTAAGAAGTTCTAAACAGTTGTTATACGTGTGTGCATTGACAGTACATTTGTAGTCATGGGTAGCGCACCCTTTGAAGTGCATCTCAAATTAATTTACCACTCTCTTGCCGAACTACAATCTCCTTCCACGTGAAGAGATAACAAATCACTGTTAAGGAATTAGCAATTTTTTTTATTCATTCCAAATTTTTGAATTTTAGTTGGTGAGCACTGTAACCTCTCATTTTGGTTTTTGTCTGGAGATAATACTTATGTACATCTCATGGATTTCAGGAACAAAAACCGACTTCTCGTAGTCTAATGCCCGTAATATATTTCAAAATTTCTTATTGATTCCACCAAGAAAGGACTCTGCTATCTCCAGACAAGATTCTCATATTGAGAGGAGATTTTTGTCTCATATAAGAAACAAGGCAATAGGTGGTAACTTGCTTTGAGTGGTTCTTTAGTATATTTTAATAGAGAAGGGCTCAATAGTATATTTTTAAATTCTAACAATCCACCTTCATCATGCAGAAATTTCAGCAAAATCAAACAAAACAAGTTTTAATTATTTAGAATTTGTAACTGATACCTTGCTCAAGTGCTTGTCACATACAGGTTAAGAAAACTGACCTCTTGATAATTTTAGCTTTAGAAGCCAGTAACTGGTCGCAAATTACTCTCGATATCCTTACAAATCTCCTGACATCTTTGAAAGATTTGGTCCCATTTTTTGAGCAAATATACATTTCGCCGATGGTGACAGCCACTTCAGTGGCTGACATAATCTCGAGTGGGGGACAGGCCGGATGTAACACCAATTTTCTGTCACACTTTTAAGTAGACACCTTTACATGAATGCACTCATTTTCTATGATAATTTCTAGTAATATTATATTGTTAAGTTGCCCCTATATTATATTTATTAGTAGCCATTTACACTTTTTTGTAGATAGATGCCAACATATATTTATAAGGGTTTCTTAATAATGTATCACAGTATGTCGCCCTTGCCAAGGCTTTTACTTATAGCACTCAATCAGGGCACAAACCGTTTACTCACTGCTGCACCTCCTGCACATTTCTTTTTTCCTGCATATAATAATGATAACAGGGTTCGACACCTGGCTACCTGCATTACTAGCCACCAGGCTAGTGATTTCTAGAATTTACTAGCCCGAAACAAAACTTGGTAGCCCAGAAAAATTTCCCTCGAGGTCTACTTCAACCCCAAACACACAAACCTTCCTCTAAACTTATTGGCAAGGTCTTTATGGCATTTTTCTTTCAATGTGATAGCATAATGTGTCATTTAAGGAGAAAGCTAACAAAATGTTCCTTTCACATTCGCTTGATGTGTCTTAAATTGATCTTCAGTTCACATTTACAATTAGTTGCTACTGCTAGGTCAACAAAAATTATTAAAACATTGATGTCAGCATCTCGTAGGCCTCGTTTTCTTGATCTGGTCAGAAATCTCTCCATCTTAGTTTACAATCGCTTCGTCAAGTGCGAAGCGATCGTGCAAGGCGATGTGCAAGGCATCACAACATTGGTAGGGAGAAGACTGGGGAAGACATTGACCAGTAAGCTCAGAGTCTGGGATCTAGCAATGTTTACGAATGACACGCAAGATAAAAAAGATGCCAGAAGATAATAGATTTATGCCTTCTTTATTGGTATTATCATTACATTTTTAACTTTCTTGTTTTTTTAATCAACTGTAAACTTCAGGTAAACTAATTATATCTAACATGTCTAATTTTTTTCGATCTTTCTACTAGCCAGCGGGCTATTAAACATGGTTTTTAACTAGCCCGACAAAATTTTGACTAGCCTCGGGCTATCGGGCTAGCGGAGATGTCGAACCCTGGATAATAAAAAATAACAATTATCATAATAATAATAAAAATAATACAATGATTCAATAATATTCTTCAGGATAAACATTATGTGTCATTGACACGCAAAAGCTGAGTATTCGAAGAAGTGCCTCAGTGGATTTATAGCTGTCAGTGCGATAAAGCCAAAAGTGATCTGTTTCAGGCTACTGGACGAAGCATTCACATGACATATGAAGGTACATTTTTTTCTTAGCATCAATTGGTGTATTTTAACACCATTATTTCAAGCTGCATTGAACCTGGGTCATATGAAGCAAAATCAAATTTGAAGGGAAAAGCTTTACCAGTAATTTATAATAATTAAGCAAAGCAAAGTCTTTGTCATCAAACATGTACAGTATGTGACAGCATGCAAAGAAAATTAATTTTACAGCTTGCCCTTCGGGCAAGCTGTAACCAACATCTACTAGCCCGAAAAAAAATTTTCACTAGCAGAATGAATGAATACAGAATGAAGGTTGTAGGATAAATTTTTTAATTCGAAATACTCAAGGTTCTTTAACGCTTAGAGTTCAATACTACATGTATATTCACTGGTGATGTCTTCAACTAGTTTAGCTGTTTTGTTCTCGGGCTACCACATTGTAGAATTTTTCCTAGGTCCACCGCAAGACGTGAATGACTTACATACATTTGAGACATTTTAAAATTTAGAAGAACATTTTTTACGACAAAAACGGCCCAAAGTTCTCAATCAACACACTAAATGACAACGTGGACAACCCGAAAAGCTTCCAGTGAAAGCGCTTCATTCTGCAATTTGCCGCCAAAAAACATTTCCCGTGGGAGTATGTCTTAGCCGCTGACAGGGGAGATGCTTATCTCATTAAAGGACATAAAAAATTTGAAATCTTTCATCAGTTTGCTTCTCATTCAAAAGTAGTGCATTCAGAAGATCACTTTTCTGAAGAAGGTTTGTTTAGGTGTCAGTTTTCCAAGTCAAGTTTCAAGTTTAAGAGAAAGTGGAAAGTGTGAGTGCCGAGTCAGGCATCAGTGAGCAAATATTATGCAGACAAACCTTATGCAAATTTGTGGTTCATCTTGTTACAAGTAACCAAAGGTTTTGGGTTTCAAAAGAAAAAAAATATATGTTTCATTTCTGGCAACTTTTCATCTGACAGATTTTCGTGAAAAGTGAAAACAATACGATATGGTCTACATATTTTAATCAACAAGCACCTACAGTATTGGTGACCTCTATTGGTGTTTAGAATCTACCATATTGAAACGCACATGATGAATATTTGCTAAAAAAATAACAAAATTTCTCACTTGAGTTCAAGATCAAAACCTTTTGTTTACGTTCCTCGCAAATGACTACGAAGCAAAATTTAGACAAATAGCTTTCTCTGAATCAGAAAGAATTAGTCATGGCCAACACTTACCTCCAAAGTTTTTTTCAATATCTGCTTTTACTTTATGCGCCCTGTCTGACATGTTAATGCGATACCTTGTCTTGTTTATGCAGATTTCGAAGAGCAACCCAGCAAAAAAAACTTCAGAGCAATGTTTCTCAGGTGAAACGAAACCCACATGCCAAAGTTCAGGCCCTTTCGTGAACACTTTTTTTTTCAGCCAAATAGTCACTTAGCATGGTTTTGCACTCACCCCTTCAATTGTTTTAGTATATACCACACAAGTTGAATAATTAGAGGACCAAAACGTTATTTTATGTGCGAAAACAGTCGGAAATGTGAAAATCTCTCGTGCCGGCTGCTAGGAGGTGAATAGTACTTGCTAATCACCTCCGAGTTAACCAATCAGAGCACGCGAAAGCACTATTCACTTGTGTGGTATATACTAAATATATATATTATGTTGTACAATATATACTGTATGTCATTACTTATATCCCATATTTATCCGCAGTTTAATTTAATCGACATTACTATTTCCTTTTTATATCTTGCAGACTGGACACAATTGAATTCATTTTGTCTGCACATCAAAGTGCTCAGCATAGCCATGCGTAACTTTGATGCCATGTTTTCAATATCACCAGCTTTTGATCAGGAAACAGCAGATGAAGGTGTGTAAGATATAATTTTTTCTTTAATTTAAATTAAGGTGGCTTATAATGGTTTTCAGTATATAACTTGACTATGTGCTTCTAATTTGATTGGTCAGTGCTACCACTCTTTATCACTTGCTGTAATGGTATGAAACAAATGCCCTATCACTGGTCAACAAGTTGGGATTATTTTCTGGCAATTAGTGGTTACCATAGCAACATTATGATCTGTCAAAAACACCCTCAATTTAAACTTTAAAGGCTGAAAGCTTAAAAACGAGTTCAGTGACCCCCTGTTTTTTAGTCAATGGAATTTGATTAGCGTTTTATGATGTAACTTTTTGCAAATTCTGTAGGAGGTGTCCAGAGCCACCCGAACACCTAACAGTATAAACTGATAAAGAGTGGTAGCACTGACCCATTTCAAGTACTGGAAAATGCTGAAAATCTTTATTAACCACTTTAAACTAGTAAAGACAATAATAATTGTTTAAATACATTTCTTTTTTTAGAAAACATCAAGGCTCCTGATGACTCTCCATTTGTCCATATACAGAGGACAGTTATCAGCGTAAAGCCACCATCACATCCTTGGGGAATTTTAACAGTTGGCGCCCAAGGCATGAAGTGCCTCATTTGTACATTCAGCAACTGTGTACATGTCAAGTTTGTGGTAGATTCCCTTGAAAAGGAGTGTTGCCCAGATTTTGTGACAGAATTCCATGCTGCGTGTACCAGTGAATTAGCTAGTACATTACAGTCGACCCAGGAAAGCATAAAAAGTACCTGTCTTTCGTACAAGCAAATTCCTTTTGAGGATATTGGAACTGTTAAATTCTTGCTTGACTTTAATGGCAATGTTCTATCAGCTGTAGATGAGGGTGGCATTTGCCATGTTTGTGGAGCTGGGCCACTTGAAATTCAGTCTCCTCCCAAGGAACTTACTCTTTTCACCCAGTATCGAAGGAGAAGTGTTCTCAGTGAGTTTTTTTTATATACATCAAGTAATCCAAGCTAACATGGTTACTTTACATTGTATTTTATGTTATTTACATTGCATGACATTCAAAGTTCAGCTGCACACTTTCTCCCTGCACAAAAATACCTAAGGATAATATACACTTCATGGGAAATCTAAAGTGAAGACATTTTGCCAGTCCTTTAGGCCTTCATTATATAGAGGTTCCACTGTTATGTACACATAAGATGCATTTAAAATGATATACATTGTAAATATTTGCACACTGTATATAAACATGTGCATACAAATATCAGGTGGTACAAATATCATCATAAGTTTTGACAAGTTCATTCCATTGAACTAATTATTATTTTTTCCTTCTTATAAAGTCCACAATGCCATTTCACAGTGCCAGCATGTTGTTCCATTTGATGGCTCACAATATGGAATCCTCAACATGGGCAAGTTTTTAATTGGCCATGATGTCAGGGTCAGGACGAATTTCTCACAAATGTGGGAAATCTGCGCGAGCAGTCTGAATCGGCGTGCCAAGTGGTACAAATAGCTGCATTCAGGACACATGGCATGCTGGCCAACAACCCCCTGTTAAGGCTAAAAAAAATTAACACTTGGGGAGACTTCAACGTTTTCTTAGGAAATTTAAGGAAATGAGGGTAGGGTTTCATTTTTTTCTTTAATTTTTGGTTCATAGTAAACGTGCCCTGGAGGTACCAATAGTGCGTTCATCTAATTTCTCTTACCACAGAAACTAACTACAATATCATAGATATTGGCTTCTGCGATATCTCAAATTCTTCATTTTTAAAAACTCGCTTTCATTGGCTAAATCTGATGTGGTGGAAAAACTGAAAAGTGATTAGCGTAAGCTCCGATGAACAAGTAAAAATTGATAACACATAGTATTTACTTTATAAATACTGTTACAACTCAGATACAGAAGACAAGATGGGAAGATAACATTTTTTATTTAATCTTTTTATTTTTATTTCCGATATTAAAGTGACGAGGTGTAAAAGTGAAGTTGTACAAGACGATTATAAATAAAAACCTGTGATCATATGTATTGAGTACTTTATCATTATTTTCAATTTTCAAGTGAAGTTTTGTATAAGAAGGAAAAATGTCGAGAAAATTACAAAAACTTAACATGGAAAAATTATTATCGAATTATTATCGAGCCCTCGATCCCATTGCCTCTTATACCAACAAAATTACGACGCCAATATCTTGTTATTTCAACAAGCCTGTCATTCACTTCGATAGATGACACCCCTCTCTGGTGCATAGGTTTAATTTACGTCATAATACCGCATTTTCTACTGGTCACTTAAGATGTGACGAGCACTTGAAATCCAGTCTTTCTAATTCTTTAATATTTTCAAAAGGCTGAAGTGACTTCTCTTACATTCTATGAAATGAAATGGGAACCATTCTCTTACAATTTCCAAAGCAATCATCACAGTTCCTGGCAGCAGATTCACGGATATTAAAATCAGACACATTTTGCAAGCCGTCTTATTTTCGAGATGCAAAGCACAGCGCCAAACCAACGAAAAAGTCAAAGATACCCCTTCAGACACGTTGTAAAACCCCCAATAGGTACTAAGCTATCCAGTGCAAGTATATCCAATAACATAGCTTTGCATACTTTAGAGAGAGTGAACTACTTATTTTTTTTCCTCTGTAACGAGTCTACAAATTTTTTCTTTAATACACCACCAAGTTAAATACTGTGCACAAGGTCACGGCCAGTGGCTATTACATAAAGAAAACCGATAACACAACAACAACAACAATATTGAAAACAAGAACAAAATAAAAAGCCAAGAACGTCTAAGCCACCCCGGGATGGGCGAGGACTTGCATGTGAAACAGACGGGGATGCTCATCGACTCCCTTAGGGGTGTAAATTTCGGATTTTAGTCTCACTTAGGGTATAGAGGAAAAATCGGCAATATTTTCAGCTCTGTTTAAAGTAGTACCCAAAGAACTATAGCAAAACAGCTTCTATTTTTAACTCGCATTGTTTTCCCTTAGGGGTCAAAAATTTGTGACCCGCATCAAGATTAGTCTCCTTTAAGAGTCAATTTCAAAATTTTCGACAAGCTGCCCCGTCTGCGTCATAAGAGAGTAACCCCAACCCCGGCTAAGCCGTCAATAGGCTTTTTTAAACCCTGTCACCGAAACTAATAAGCATGCATTACTTTATGCTTTACAAATTTCAGTTAATTACATCCTTGTTAATAGCACATTATTGGTAGAGCCAGGCTTATTTGAGGGTGTGAATGGGGTTAACCAACTAGCGACAAAGGGATAGAAATATTACGGACTACTGACAAAACGAGGAAAAAAACTTAGCGACTAGCGCCAAAAAAATTAACTGGGATTTACCGACAACTGACAAAGGTCAACAATTTTTACTAACAACCGACAAGGTAATGAAATTTTACCCTACAACCGACATGAGGACCCACCCATGAGGACCCTCTTGATTGGCAAATTGAGTTTTGAATCGCTTCATAGTAGCCTTTTCCGAAACACGATTGGGCATTTGGTAATAAGCAACGTCAACAAGTTTATTTTGAGGGATTGCTTTGAAAGGCATCTTATTCGTTATTAATCAGATATAACGGCCAAGTAGCTATTTGCATGTGGAAAGCGACCACACATTTAAGTGAGTGGCACAGTTTTTCAGCCTAGACGACGCTAAGAAGCGTAAAGGAAACAGAATTTTGCAGAGTCTAGAGAAATAGCAGCGAGCGAAAAAAAAAATTACGTGGTGAGGACGCGCTAAAAAGTGCATCTTTTTCACCATGACAATGACCACCGTCAGAAAGCGACTAGAGATTATCAGGTACTTTCATGCTATAAACTCTTTGTTACGACGCGTTTAAATGTCTAAATTTGAAACAAATGTAATCGCAGCACAAAATCTTCCTTTATAACAACTGGAAAACTTCTAAACTTTTGCTTCGGTACACTATACACCCGCTAGTGACACGTTTTCCGTAAGCTCTGTAGGGTTGGTCAGAAATAAAATCTAATTAATGTCATTCCGACGCCAATTTATGGAGTGTTTGACCTTCCATTTAACAAACAAACCTTGGAACTGAGTAAGAAATTACTTCAGCATGTCTATTCTGCAGGATACTAACTTGTGCCTTGTAAGATAAACCTTCTAACTAGGACCGAGAAATAATTCATGTCGGGAGAACTCAAGCTGAAATCTTTGCAGAATGGAGCAGTTTGTCAAACAAGAGAACAATAGCCCATTGCAGAAACGTGAGAGGACTGGGACGAGTTTCTTATATTGATTAGATTGAAAATCTAAACATTTCAACTGAAATGTTACTGAATGAAAAGCTACCCAGCCAAGTTTGAGAGTTTTCAGTTGAAAATTGTTCAAATGGGAGAATCTCAAAAGTTGCAAAATTCCATACAAATCCTTATAATTTTGTGGCTTGTCTACCCAATCCATACAAACTCTCTATTTTAGATGATATTTGAAGAGCTACCATTTTGCCATTTTCCTTCTCTAAATACTTCTATTCTTGGTAAATACTCTCGAATTTAGTTGATCTTTCATTTGAATATCTTAGTTTTTCAAACAAACGGAAAACAACCATACTCTTTCCCAGTCCTCTCACGTTTCTGCAATTGCCTATTAGACGTTTAAGGCAAACGTTAATTTGCAAAGTCGAAAATCATTTCACGCCAGTGAAAAGTTTTGATACGTGGTGAGCTTGTGCTATTTGGAGCCTGTTTTCTACCATGACCACAACAACCTCGGTAAACAAACAAAACTTCAATCGTCTGCTATCATTTACACGATAAACTCTATTTGAGGACGCTCGTAAGCTTTTTAAATTTTAGTTAAATTTATTTGTAATACAGAAATTCAACAGGTTCCTAACAGCACCATACTTCGATACTAAAGCCGTGACGACTACTCATATGCACTGATCAGCTCCTATTAATAGCACATTATTGGTAGAGCCGATCTTGATTGGCAAGGGAAAAATGAAATGTATGTTCTCACTCAACCACCAATTGAGTTTTGATGCGCTTCACAGTAGCTTTTTTTCCGATAATAAGCAACGTCAACAAGTTTATCCTGAGACACTGCTTTGGGAGCCGGGCATCATATTGAAAATTTCTCAGGTAACGGCCAAGGAGCTACTTGCATGTGGAAAGCGGAGACCGCAAATTCAAATGACTGGCACAGTTTGTCAGCAAAGACGACTCTAAGATGTATAAAGGAAACACAACTTTGCAGAGTCAAAAGAAATAGCAGCAAGCAAAAAAAAAATACGTGGTGAGGACGTGCTAAAAAGGGCTTTTTTTTCACCATGACAATAACCACCGTCAGAAAGCGAATACATATCAGGTCCTTTCATGTTATAAACTCTTTGTTACGACACGTTCAAATCTCTAAATTTGAAACAAATGCAGTCGCAGCACAAAATCTTCCTTTATAACAACTGGAAAACTTCTAAACTTTTGCTTCGGTACACTATCATTTTTGTTGATACACTCGCAAATGACACATTTTCCATTCTGTACATAGGGTTCAGAGCCACCTTAAATTTTCGAAAATTTAAGGTGGCTCTGAACCCTATGTACAGAATTTTCTTAAACTTTGCCAAAAGTTGCATCTTATCCCGCTTTTCAAAATTCTGCAATAAGAAAAAATTTCACAGTGTCGTTTGTGAAATATAACCGCTTAAAGCTGATATTGAGGGTGTTTTAGCAGGTCATAGTGTTGCTATGGTAACCTATTGTTCCACGGAAATAATACCAGCGTGGTTATCAGTGATTGGGCAGTTTTGTAGCATCAATTGATAACGAGAGGTAATTATGACCCATCAAAATCTACGTCTTGGAAAGTGCTGGAAAATGTTTTGAGCCACCTTAAGTCAATCTGGAATAAATAAACACCGCAATAAACAAACGGTCAAGGCGTTGGCGTGTTAAAAAATTCTACCGATAAACTTTTCCAACCTACACAACAAATGGTTATTAATTTTACTAAAAGAATGTACTTGTACTTAAATGGACAGTACTTCCTGGCACACGTACATTGCTTGGTAACAATCTGGTCTTCAAATAAAACAGCACAGATCACGTTCAATATTACTTTCAGTTGCAGCCTGAACATTGCCGCTAAAATAAATACTGTCGCAAGATTTTAAATAAAACATTGTATCGTGCATAAAAAAGAAATATTGTACCATGTATTGGTTAAGGGCTGCCTTTGTTACACGGACAAGTGCATGTATAAAGCAGAAGAGTTTTTATTTCTTCGTGTGCTGAATATTGCTTTTCAGTTGCAGACTGAAAATTGCCGCTAAAATAAATACACACGGAAGATCATCATTATATTAATGAAGAGTAAGAAAGGGCTTCAGAACTGCGTTTCGCTAAAAATATCGCCAGTTGATTTTTTCTTGCGCCATATTCTCACTATTTGAACAAGAAATTCGCCCACAGAAAGAGCACTTTTTGTTTGGTATCCAGCGAGACTAAGTGATTTATATACTTTCTTAAAATATAAATCAATTGGTAGAAGGCGGAAGAGTTCCTTCCGACACATAAAACTTAATGAGCCGCCCTAACTGTTTCAGTTAAAAAGGCCAGCAACACCACAAGTCAATGTCGCCAAATAACCTTGTGCTGCACAAGGGAAACAAAAACATCATTTCTTTGCTTCCGAGTCTTCAGACACTAAACACATCTTGCCGACATCGTCACTTTCACTTACAAATATGCCGGGCAAGGAGTTTGTTTGAATGGCCGTGGTTAACGGAGATCTCCGGGATTTTTTATAGTCAAACACCCGTGGTTAATGGATGCTTATTTTATAGCGTTTTTGACCACGCAAGTCACAATGCAACCGGAGGTGGCTTAGAATTTATTTACACACCTAGCATTCCTTCTCGCAATTTAGAAAAAATATACCCGCATCTGCTGTTGCCACTCTTCCCGGCCGACTGAATTGGCGCAAAGATAGTAATCTTGCGAAAAAAACTGACTACCGTTTGGCTGATCTATGTCGTTGAGTCATCACATTTGCGTCATCTCGCCATTTCTGTAGTTGGTATCATCACAGATCTATCAATGCAGTTAAAGGAGGTTTAGACACATGCGTACATATCTACCATGCCAAGTCACACCTCAGTGAAATATCTCCGCATGCATTCTTCCGCAAAGCCATCTTGCCAGAAGGTAGTACTTTTTGGCTAATCAATCTCGTTGCGTTGACACGTTGCCGTAATCTCGCCTATTCTGCAGTTGGCATCATCAAAACTGAGAGGAGATTTCTTTTCGGTTAAAAATACCTCGCAGTACAACTCTTGTCAAATGGAAGAAACCGTTTAACTCATTTCCGAGAGCGTTAGGGTGATGTAAATCAGGTGGTTAGCAAAGTGCCATTTTTAACCCTATAAGACCACTTGACAACTTTTTAACTCTCGTCGAATAATTAGTGACCCGGGCTTGATGTACTTACAACGAAGACTAAAGCTATTCACGGAGAAGGCGATTGGTCATCGGTGAACCTAGAGCATAAAAAAGAAAACATTATACCGTGTTTTGGTTAAGGGCTGCCTTTATAACACGGAGAAGTGCAAGTATTAAGAGCAGAAGAGTTTTTATTTCTTCGTGGGCTGAATATTACTTTTCCTTTGCAGACTTAAAATTGCCGCTAAAATAAATACACATGCAAGATCCCCGTCATATTAATACAGGGTAAGAAAGGGCTTCAGAACTGCATTTCGCTAAAAATATCGCCAGTTGATTTTTTCTTGCGCTGTATTCTCACTAATCTAACAAGAAATTCGTTCACAGAAAGAGCACTTTTTGTTTGGTATCAAAGCGAGACTAAGTGATTTATATACTTTCTTAAAATATAAATCAATTGGTAGAAGGCGGAAGAGTTCCTTCCGACACATAAAACTTAATGAGCCGCCCTAACTGTTTCAGTTAAAAAGGCCAGCAACACCACAAGTCGATGTCGCCAAATAACCTTGTGCTGCACAAGGGAAACAAAAACATTTCTTTGCTTCCGAGTCTTCAGACACTAAACACATCTTGCCGACATCGTCACTTTCACTTACTAATATGCCGGGCAAGGAGTTTGTTTGAATGGCCGTGGTTAACGGAGATCTCCGGGATTTTTTATAGTCAAACACCCGTGGTTAATGGATGCTTATTTTATAGCGTTTTTGACCACGCAAGTCACAATGCAACCGGAGGTGGCTTAGAATTTATTTACACACCTAGCATTCCTTCTCGCAATTTAGAAAAAATATACCCGCATCTGCTGTTGCCACTCTTCCCGGCCGACTGAATTGGCGCAAAGATAGTAATCTTGCGAAAAAAACTGACTACCGTTTGGCTGATCTATGTCGTTGAGTCATCACATTTGCGTCATCTCGCCATTTCTGTAGTTGGTATCATCACAGATCTATCAATGCAGTTAAAGGAGGTTTAGACACATGCGTACATATCTACCATGCCAAGTCACACCTCAGTGAAATATCTCCGCATGCATTCTTCCGCAAAGCCATCTTGCCAGAAGGTAGTACTTTTTGGCTAATCAATCTCGTTGCGTTGACACGTTGCCGTAATCTCGCCTATTCTGCAGTTGGCATCATCAAAACTGAGAGGAGATTTCTTTTCGGTTAAAAATACCTCGCAGTACAACTCTTGTCAAATGGAAGAAACCGTTTAACTCATTTCCGAGAGCGTTTGGGTGATGTAAATCAGGTGGTTAGCAAAGTGCCATTTTTAACCCTATAAGACCACTTGACAACTTTTTAACTCTCGTCGAATAATTAGTGACCCGGGCTTGATGTACTTACAACGAAGACTAAAGCTATTCACGGAGAAGGCGATTGGTCATCGGTGAACCTAGAGCATAAAAAAGAAAACATTATACCGTGTTTTGGTTAAGGGCTGCCTTTATTACACGGAGAAGTGCAAGTATTAAGAGCAGAAGAGTTTTTATTTCTTCGTGGGCTGAATATTACTTTTCCTTTGCAGACTTAAAATTGCCGCTAAAATAAATACACATGCAAGATCCCCGTCATATTAATACAGGGTAAGAAAGGGCTTCAGAACTGCATTTCGCTAAAAATATCGCCAGTTGATTTTTTCTTGCGCTGTATTCTCACTAATCTAACAAGAAATTCGTTCACAGAAAGAGCACTTTTTGTTTGGTATCAAAGCGAGACTAAGTGATTTATATACTTTCTTAAAATATAAATCAATTGGTAGAAGGCGGAAGTGTTCCTTCCGACACATAAAACTTAATGAGCCGCCCTAACTGTTTCAGTTAAAAAGGCCAGCAACACCACAAGTCGATGTCGCCAAATAACCTTGTGCTGCACAAGGGAAACAAAAACATTTCTTTGCTTCCGAGTCTTCAGACACTAAACACATCTTGCCGACATCGTCACTTTCACTTACAAATATGCCGGGCAAGGAGTTTGTTTGAATGGCCGTGGTTAACCGGGATTTTTTATAGTCAAACACCCGTGGTTAATGGATGCTTATTTTATAGCGTTTTTGACCACGCAAGTCACAATGCAACCGGAGGTGGCTTAGAATTTATTTACACACCTAGCATTCCTTCTCGCAATTTAGAAAAAATATACCCGCATCTGCTGTTGCCACTCTTCCCGGCCGACTGAATTGGCGCAAAGATAGTAATCTTGCGAAAAAAACTGACTACCGTTTGGCTGATCTATGTCGTTGAGTCATCACATTTGCGTCATCTCGCCATTTCTGTAGTTGGTATCATCACAGATCTATCAATGCAGTTAAAGGAGGTTTAGAAACATGCGTACATATCTACCATGCCAAGTCACACCTCAGTGAAATATCTCTGCATGCATTCTTCCGCAAAGCCATCTTGCCAGAAGGTAGTACTTTTTGGCTAATCAATCCCGTTGCGTTGACACGTTGCCGTAATCTCGCCTATTCTGCAGTTGGCATCATTAAAACTGAGAGGAGATTTCTTTTCGGTTAAAAATACCTCGCAGTACAACTCTTGTCAAATGGAAGAAACCGTTTAACTCATTTCCGAGAGCGTTTGGGTGATGTAAATCACGTGGTTAGCAAAGTGCCATTTTTAACCCTATAAGACCACTTGACAACTTTTTAACTCTCGTCGAATAATTAGTGACCCGGGCTTGATGTACTAACAACGAAGACTAAAGCTATTCACGGAGAAGGCGATTGGTCATCGGTAAACCTAGAGCATAAAAAAGAAAACGTTATACCGTGTTTTGGTTAAGGGCTGCCTTTGTTACACGGAGAAGTGCAAGTATTAAGAGCAGAAGAGTTTTTATTTCTTCGTGGGCTGAATATTACTTTTCCTTTGCAGACTTAAAATTGCCGCTAAAATAAATACACATGCAAGATCCCCGTCATATAAATACAGGGTAAGAAAGGGCTTCAGAACTGCATTTCGCTAAAAATATCGCCAGTTGATTTTTTCTTGCGCCGTATTCTCACTAATCTAACAAGAAATTCGCTCACAGAAAGAGCACTTTTTGTTTGCGAGACTAAGAGACAAAGCGAGACTAAGTGATTTATATATTATCTTAAAATATAAATCAATTGGTAGAAGGCGGAAGAGTTCCTCCCGACACATAAAACTTAATGAGCCGCCCTAACTGTTTCAGTTAAAAAGGCCAGCAACACCACAAGTCGATGTCGCCAAATAACCTTGTGCTGCACAAGGGAAACAAAAACATTTCTTTGCTTCCGAGTCTTCAGACACTAAACACATCTTGCCGACATCGTCACTTTCACTTACAAATATGCCGGGCAAGGAGTTTGTTTGAATGGCCGTGGTTAACGGAGATCTCCGGGATTTTTTATAGTCAAACACCCGTGGTTAATGGATGCTTATTTTATAGCGTTTTTGACCACGCAAGTCACAATGCAACCGGAGGTGGCTTAGAATTTATTTACACACCTAGCATTCCTTCTCGCAATTTAGAAAAAATATACCCGCATCTGCTGTTGCCACTCTTCCCGGCCGACTGAATTGGCGCAAAGATAGTAATCTTGCGAAAAAAACTGACTACCGTTTGGCTGATCTATGTCAATGAGTCATCACATTTGCGTCATCTCGCCATTTCTGTAGTTGGTATCATCACAGATCTATCAATGCAGTTAAAGGAGGTTTAGAAACATGCGTACATATCTACCATGCCAAGTCACACCTCAGTGAAATATCTCTGCATGCATTCTTCCGCAAAGCCATCTTGCCAGAAGGTAGTACTTTTTGGCTAATCAATCCCGTTGCGTTGACACGTTGCCGTAATCTCGCCTATTCTGCAGTTGGCATCATTAAAACTGAGAGGAGATTTCTTTTCGGTTAAAAATACCTCGCAGTACAACTCTTGTCAAATGGAAGAAACCGTTTAACTCATTTCCGAGAGCGTTTGGGTGATGTAAATCACGTGGTTAGCAAAGTGCCATTTTTAACCCTATAAGACCACTTGACAACTTTTTCAGACTCTCGTCGAATAATTAGTGACCCGGGCTTGATGTACTAACAACGAAGACTAAAGCTATTCACGGAGAAGGCGATTGGTCATCGGTGAACCTAGAGCATAAAAAAGAAAACGTTATACCGTGTTTTGGTTAAGGGCTGCCTTTGTTACACGGAGAAGTGCAAGTATTAAGAGCAGAAGAGTTTTTATTTCTTCGTGGGCTGAATATTACTTTTCCTTTGCAGACTTAAAATTGCCGCTAAAATAAATACACATGCAAGATCCCCGTCATATAAATACAGGGTAAGAAAGGGCTTCAGAACTGCATTTCGCTAAAAATATCGCCAGTTGATTTTTTCTTGCGCCGTATTCTCACTAATCTAACAAGAAATTCGCTCACAGAAAGAGCACTTTTTGTTTGGTATCAAAGCGAGACTAAGTGATTTATATATTATCTTAAAATATAAATCAATTGGTAGAAGGCGGAAGAGTTCCTCCCGACACATAAAACTTAATGAGCCGCCCTAACTGTTTCAGTTAAAAAGGCCAGCAACACCACAAGTCGATGTCGCCAAATAACCTTGTGCTGCACAAGGGAAACAAAAACATTTCTTTGCTTCCGAGTCTTCAGACACTAAACACATCTTGCCGACATCGTCACTTTCACTTACAAATATGCCGGGCAAGGAGTTTGTTTGAATGGCCGTGGTTAACGGAGATCTCCGGGATTTTTTATAGTCAAACACCCGTGGTTAATGGATGCTTATTTTATAGCGTTTTTGACCACGCAAGTCACAATGCAACCGGAGGTGGCTTAGAATTTATTTACACACCTAGCATTCCTTCTCGCAATTTAGAAAAAATATACCCGCATCTGCTGTTGCCACTCTTCCCGGCCGACTGAATTGGCGCAAAGATAGTAATCTTGCGAAAAAAACTGACTACCGTTTGGCTGATCTATGTCAATGAGTCATCACATTTGCGTCATCTCGCCATTTCTGTAGTTGGTATCATCACAGATCTATCAATGCAGTTAAAGGAGGTTTAGAAACATGCGTACATATCTACCATGCCAAGTCACACCTCAGTGAAATATCTCTGCATGCATTCTTCCGCAAAGCCATCTTGCCAGAAGGTAGTACTTTTTGGCTAATCAATCCCGTTGCGTTGACACGTTGCCGTAATCTCGCCTATTCTGCAGTTGGCATCATTAAAACTGAGAGGAGATTTCTTTTCGGTTAAAAATACCTCGCAGTACAACTCTTGTCAAATGGAAGAAACCGTTTAACTCATTTCCGAGAGCGTTTGGGTGATGTAAATCACGTGGTTAGCAAAGTGCCATTTTTAACCCTATAAGACCACTTGACAACTTTTTCAGACTCTCGTCGAATAATTAGTGACCCGGGCTTGATGTACTAACAACGAAGACTAAAGCTATTCACGGAGAAGGCGATTGGTCATCGGTGAACCTAGAGCATAAAAAAGAAAACGTTATACCGTGTTTTGGTTAAGGGCTGCCTTTGTTACACGGAGAAGTGCAAGTATTAAGAGCAGAAGAGTTTTTATTTCTTCGTGGGCTGAATATTACTTTTCCTTTGCAGACTTAAAATTGCCGCTAAAATAAATACACATGCAAGATCCCCGTCATATAAATACAGGGTAAGAAAGGGCTTCAGAACTGCATTTCGCTAAAAATATCGCCAGTTGATTTTTTCTTGCGCCGTATTCTCACTAATCTAACAAGAAATTCGCTCACAGAAAGAGCACTTTTTGTTTGGTATCAAAGCGAGACTAAGTGATTTATATATTATCTTAAAATATAAATCAATTGGTAGAAGGCGGAAGAGTTCCTCCCGACACATAAAACTTAATGAGCCGCCCTAACTGTTTCAGTTAAAAAGGCCAGCAACACCACAAGTCGATGTCGCCAAATAACCTTGTGCTGCACAAGGGAAACAAAAACATTTCTTTGCTTCCGAGTCTTCAGACACTAAACACATCTTGCCGACATCGTCACTTTCACTTACAAATATGCCGGGCAAGGAGTTTGTTTGAATGGCCGTGGTTAACGGAGATCTCCGGGATTTTTTATAGTCAAACACCCGTGGTTAATGGATGCTTATTTTATAGCGTTTTTGACCACGCAAGTCACAATGCAACCGGAGGTGGCTTAGAATTTATTTACACACCTAGCATTCCTTCTCGCAATTTAGAAAAAATATACCCGCATCTGCTGTTGCCACTCTTCCCGGCCGACTGAATTGGCGCAAAGATAGTAATCTTGCGAAAAAAACTGACTACCGTTTGGCTGATCTATGTCAATGAGTCATCACATTTGCGTCATCTCGCCATTTCTGTAGTTGGTATCATCACAGATCTATCAATGCAGTTAAAGGAGGTTTAGAAACATGCGTACATATCTACCATGCCAAGTCACACCTCAGTGAAATATCTCTGCATGCATTCTTCCGCAAAGCCATCTTGCCAGAAGGTAGTACTTTTTGGCTAATCAATCCCGTTGCGTTGACACGTTGCCGTAATCTCGCCTATTCTGCAGTTGGCATCATTAAAACTGAGAGGAGATTTCTTTTCGGTTAAAAATACCTCGCAGTACAACTCTTGTCAAATGGAAGAAACCGTTTAACTCATTTCCGAGAGCGTTTGGGTGATGTAAATCACGTGGTTAGCAAAGTGCCATTTTTAACCCTATAAGACCACTTGACAACTTTTTCAGACTCTCGTCGAATAATTAGTGACCCGGGCTTGATGTACTAACAACGAAGACTAAAGCTATTCACGGAGAAGGCGATTGGTCATCGGTGAACCTAGAGCATAAAAAATAAAACGTTATACCGTGTTTTGGTTAAGGGCTGCCTTTGTTACACGGAGAAGTGCAAGTATTAAGAGCAGAAGAGTTTTTATTTCTTCGTGGGCTGAATATTACTTTTCCTTTGCAGACTTAAAATTGCCGCTAAAATAAATACACATGCAAGATCCCCGTCATATTAATACAGGGTACGAAAGGGCTTCAGAACTGCATTTCGCTAAAAATATCGCCAGTTGATTTTTTCTTGCGCCGTATTCTCACTAATCTAACAAGAAATTCGTTCACAGAAAGAGCACTTTTTGTTTGGTATCAAAGCGAGACTAAGTGATTTATATACTTTCTTAAAATATAAATCAATTGGTAGAAGGCGGAAGAGTTCCTTCCGACACATAAAACTTAATGAGCCGCCCTAACTGTTTCAGTTAAAAAGGCCAGCAACACCACAAGTCGATGTCGCCAAATAACCTTGTGCTGCACAAGGGAAACAAAAACATTTCTTTGCTTCCGAGTCTTCAGACACTAAACACATCTTGCCGACATCGTCACTTTCACTTACAAATATGCCGGGCAAGGAGTTTGTTTGAATGGCCGTGGTTAACCGGGATTTTTTATAGTCAAACACCCGTGGTTAATGGATGCTTATTTTATAGCGTTTTTGACCACGCAAGTCACAATGCAACCGGAGGTGGCTTAGAATTTATTTACACACCTAGCATTCCTTCTCGCAATTTAGAAAAAATATACCCGCATCTGCTGTTGCCACTCTTCCCCGCCGACTGAATTGGCGCAAAGATAGTAATCTTGCGAAAAAAACTGACTACCGTTTGGCTGATCTATGTCGTTGAGTCATCACATTTGCGTCATCTCGCCATTTCTGTAGTTGGTATCATCACAGATCTATCAATGCAGTTAAAGGAGGTTTAGAAACATGCGTACATATCTACCATGCCAAGTCACACCTCAGTGAAATATCTCTGCATGCATTCTTCCGCAAAGCCATCTTGCCAGAAGGTAGTACTTTTTGGCTAATCAATCCCGTTGCGTTGACACGTTGCCGTAATCTCGCCTATTCTGCAGTTGGCATCATTAAAACTGAGAGGAGATTTCTTTTCGGTTAAAAATACCTCGCAGTACAACTCTTGTCAAATGGAAGAAACCGTTTAACTCATTTCCGAGAGCGTTTGGGTGATGTAAATCACGTGGTTAGCAAAGTGCCATTTTTAACCCTATAAGACCACTTGACAACTTTTTAACTCTCGTCGAATAATTAGTGACCCGGGCCTGATGTACTAACAACGAAGACTAAAGCTATTCACGGAGAAGGCGATTGGTCATCCGTGAACCTAGAGCATAAAAAAGAAAACGTTATACCGTGTTTTGGTTAAGGGCTGCCTTTGTTACACGGAGAAGTGCAAGTATTAAGAGCAGAAGAGTTTTTATTTCTTCGTGGGCTGAATATTACTTTTCCTTTGCAGACTTAAAATTGCCGCTAAAATAAATACACATGCAAGATCCCCGTCATATAAATACAGGGTAAGAAAGGGCTTCAGAACTGCATTTCGCTAAAAATATCGCCAGTTGATTTTTTCTTGCGCCGTATTCTCACTAATCTAACAAGAAATTCGCTCACAGAAAGAGCACTTTTTGTTTGGTATCAAAGCGAGACTAAGTGATTTATATATTATCTTAAAATATAAATCAATTGGTAGAAGGCGGAAGAGTTCCTCCCGACACATAAAACTTAATGAGCCGCCCTAACTGTTTCAGTTAAAAAGGCCAGCAACACCACAAGTCGATGTCGCCAAATAACCTTGTGCTGCACAAGGGAAACAAAAACATTTCTTTGCTTCCGAGTCTTCAGACACTAAACACATCTTGCCGACATCGTCACTTTCACTTACAAATATGCCGGGCAAGGAGTTTGTTTGAATGGCCGTGGTTAACGGAGATCTCCGGGATTTTTTATAGTCAAACACCCGTGGTTAATGGATGCTTATTTTATAGCGTTTTTGACCACGCAAGTCACAATGCAACCGGAGGTGGCTTAGAATTTATTTACACACCTAGCATTCCTTCTCGCAATTTAGAAAAAATATACCCGCATCTGCTGTTGCCACTCTTCCCGGCCGACTGAATTGGCGCAAAGATAGTAATCTTGCGAAAAAAACTGACTACCGTTTGGCTGATCTATGTCAATGAGTCATCACATTTGCGTCATCTCGCCATTTCTGTAGTTTGTATCATCACAGATCTATCAATGCAGTTAAAGGAGGTTTAGAAACATGCGTACATATCTACCATGCCAAGTCACACCTCAGTGAAATATCTCTGCATGCATTCTTCCGCAAAGCCATCTTGCCAGAAGGTAGTACTTTTTGGCTAATCAATCCCGTTGCGTTGACACGTTGCCGTAATCTCGCCTATTCTGCAGTTGGCATCATTAAAACTGAGAGGAGATTTCTTTTCGGTTAAAAATACCTCGCAGTACAACTCTTGTCAAATGGAAGAAACCGTTTAACTCATTTCCGAGAGCGTTTGGGTGATGTAAATCACGTGGTTAGCAAAGTGCCATTTTTAACCCTATAAGACCACTTGACAACTTTTTCAGACTCTCGTCGAATAATTAGTGACCCGGGCTTGATGTACTAACAACGAAGACTAAAGCTATTCACGGAGAAGGCGATTGGTCATCGGTGAACCTAGAGCATAAAAAAGAAAACGTTATACCGTGTTTTGGTTAAGGGCTGCCTTTGTTACACGGAGAAGTGCAAGTATTAAGAGCAGAAGAGTTTTTATTTCTTCGTGGGCTGAATATTACTTTTCCTTTGCAGACTTAAAATTGCCGCTAAAATAAATACACATGCAAGATCCCCGTCATATAAATACAGGGTAAGAAAGGGCTTCAGAACTGCATTTCGCTAAAAATATCGCCAGTTGATTTTTTCTTGCGCCGTATTCTCACTAATCTAACAAGAAATTCGCTCACAGAAAGAGCACTTTTTGTTTGGTATCAAAGCGAGACTAAGTGATTTATATATTATCTTAAAATATAAATCAATTGGTAGAAGGCGGAAGAGTTCCTCCCGACACATAAAACTTAATGAGCCGCCCTAACTGTTTCAGTTAAAAAGGCCAGCAACACCACAAGTCGATGTCGCCAAATAACCTTGTGCTGCACAAGGGAAACAAAAACATTTCTTTGCTTCCGAGTCTTCAGACACTAAACACATCTTGCCGACATCGTCACTTTCACTTACAAATATGCCGGGCAAGGAGTTTGTTTGAATGGCCGTGGTTAACGGAGATCTCCGGGATTTTTTATAGTCAAACACCCGTGGTTAATGGATGCTTATTTTATAGCGTTTTTGACCACGCAAGTCACAATGCAACCGGAGGTGGCTTAGAATTTATTTACACACCTAGCATTCCTTCTCGCAATTTAGAAAAAATATACCCGCATCTGCTGTTGCCACTCTTCCCGGCCGACTGAATTGGCGCAAAGATAGTAATCTTGCGAAAAAAACTGACTACCGTTTGGCTGATCTATGTCAATGAGTCATCACATTTGCGTCATCTCGCCATTTCTGTAGTTGGTATCATCACAGATCTATCAATGCAGTTAAAGGAGGTTTAGAAACATGCGTACATATCTACCATGCCAAGTCACACCTCAGTGAAATATCTCTGCATGCATTCTTCCGCAAAGCCATCTTGCCAGAAGGTAGTACTTTTTGGCTAATCAATCCCGTTGCGTTGACACGTTGCCGTAATCTCGCCTATTCTGCAGTTGGCATCATTAAAACTGAGAGGAGATTTCTTTTCGGTTAAAAATACCTCGCAGTACAACTCTTGTCAAATGGAAGAAACCGTTTAACTCATTTCCGAGAGCGTTTGGGTGATGTAAATCACGTGGTTAGCAAAGTGCCATTTTTAACCCTATAAGACCACTTGACAACTTTTTCAGACTCTCGTCGAATAATTAGTGACCCGGGCTTGATGTACTAACAACGAAGACTAAAGCTATTCACGGAGAAGGCGATTGGTCATCGGTGAACCTAGAGCATAAAAAAGAAAACGTTATACCGTGTTTTGGTTAAGGGCTGCCTTTGTTACACGGAGAAGTGCAAGTATTAAGAGCAGAAGAGTTTTTATTTCTTCGTGGGCTGAATATTACTTTTCCTTTGCAGACTTAAAATTGCCGCTAAAATAAATACACATGCAAGATCCCCGTCATATTAATACAGGGTAAGAAAGGGCTTCAGAACTGCATTTCGCTAAAAATATCGCCAGTTGATTTTTTCTTGCGCCGTATTCTCACTAATCTAACAAGAAATTCGCTCACAGAAAGAGCACTTTTTGTTTGGTATCAAAGCGAGACTAAGTGATTTATATATTATCTTAAAATATAAATCAATTGGTAGAAGGCGGAAGAGTTCCTTCCGACACATAAAACTTAATGAGCCGCCCTAACTGTTTCAGTTAAAAAGGCCAGCAACACCACAAGTCGATGTCGCCAAATAACCTTGTGCTGCACAAGGGAAACAAAAACATTTCTTTGCTTCCGAGTCTTCAGACACTAAACACATCTTGCCGACATCGTCACTTTCACTTACAAATATGCCGGGCAAGGAGTTTGTTTGAATGGCCGTGGTTAACGGAGATCTCCGGGATTTTTTATAGTCAAACACCCGTGGTTAATGGATGCTTATTTTTTAGCGTTTTTGACCACGCAAGTCACAATGCAACCGGAGGTGGCTTAGAATTTATTTACACACCTAGCATTCCTTCTCGCAATTTAGAAAAAATATACCCGCATCTGCTGTTGCCACTCTTCCCGGCCGACTGAATTGGCGCAAAGATAGTAATCTTGCGAAAAAAACTGACTACCGTTTGGCTGATCTATGTCGTTGAGTCATCACATTTGCGTCATCTCGCCATTTCTGTAGTTGGTATCATCACAGATCTATCAATGCAGTTAAAGGAGGTTTAGAAACATGCGTACATATCTACCATGCCAAGTCACACCTCAGTGAAATATCTCTGCATGCATTCTTCCGCAAAGCCATCTTGCCAGAAGGTAGTACTTTTTGGCTAATCAATCCCGTTGCGTTGACACGTTGCCGTAATCTCGCCTATTCTGCAGTTGGCATCATTAAAACTGAGAGGAGATTTCTTTTCGGTTAAAAATACCTCGCAGTACAACTCTTGTCAAATGGAAGAAACCGTTTAACTCATTTCCGAGAGCGTTTGGGTGATGTAAATCACGTGGTTAGCAAAGTGCCATTTTTAACCCTATAAGACCACTTGACAACTTTTTAACTCTCGTCGAATAATTAGTGACCCGGGCCTGATGTACTAACAACGAAGACTAAAGCTATTCACGGAGAAGGCGATTGGTCATCCGTGAACCTAGAGCATAAAAAAGAAAACGTTATACCGTGTTTTGGTTAAGGGCTGCCTTTGTTACACGGAGAAGTGCAAGTATTAAGAGCAGAAGAGTTTTTATTTCTTCGTGGGCTGAATATTACTTTTCCTTTGCAGACTTAAAATTGCCGCTAAAATAAATACACATGCAAGATCCCCGTCATATAAATACAGGGTAAGAAAGGGCTTCAGAACTGCATTTCGCTAAAAATATCGCCAGTTGATTTTTTCTTGCGCCGTATTCTCACTAATCTAACAAGAAATTCGCTCACAGAAAGAGCACTTTTTGTTTGGTATCAAAGCGAGACTAAGTGATTTATATATTATCTTAAAATATAAATCAATTGGTAGAAGGCGGAAGAGTTCCTCCCGACACATAAAACTTAATGAGCCGCCCTAACTGTTTCAGTTAAAAAGGCCAGCAACACCACAAGTCGATGTCGCCAAATAACCTTGTGCTGCACAAGGGAAACAAAAACATTTCTTTGCTTCCGAGTCTTCAGACACTAAACACATCTTGCCGACATCGTCACTTTCACTTACAAATATGCCGGGCAAGGAGTTTGTTTGAATGGCCGTGGTTAACGGAGATCTCCGGGATTTTTTATAGTCAAACACCCGTGGTTAATGGATGCTTATTTTATAGCGTTTTTGACCACGCAAGTCACAATGCAACCGGAGGTGGCTTAGAATTTATTTACACACCTAGCATTCCTTCTCGCAATTTAGAAAAAATATACCCGCATCTGCTGTTGCCACTCTTCCCGGCCGACTGAATTGGCGCAAAGATAGTAATCTTGCGAAAAAAACTGACTACCGTTTGGCTGATCTATGTCAATGAGTCATCACATTTGCGTCATCTCGCCATTTCTGTAGTTGGTATCATCACAGATCTATCAATGCAGTTAAAGGAGGTTTAGAAACATGCGTACATATCTACCATGCCAAGTCACACCTCAGTGAAATATCTCTGCATGCATTCTTCCGCAAAGCCATCTTGCCAGAAGGTAGTACTTTTTGGCTAATCAATCCCGTTGCGTTGACACGTTGCCGTAATCTCGCCTATTCTGCAGTTGGCATCATTAAAACTGAGAGGAGATTTCTTTTCGGTTAAAAATACCTCGCAGTACAACTCTTGTCAAATGGAAGAAACCGTTTAACTCATTTCCGAGAGCGTTTGGGTGATGTAAATCACGTGGTTAGCAAAGTGCCATTTTTAACCCTATAAGACCACTTGACAACTTTTTCAGACTCTCGTCGAATAATTAGTGACCCGGGCTTGATGTACTAACAACGAAGACTAAAGCTATTCACGGAGAAGGCGATTGGTCATCGGTGAACCTAGAGCATAAAAAAGAAAACGTTATACCGTGTTTTGGTTAAGGGCTGCCTTTGTTACACGGAGAAGTGCAAGTATTAAGAGCAGAAGAGTTTTTATTTCTTCGTGGGCTGAATATTACTTTTCCTTTGCAGACTTAAAATTGCCGCTAAAATAAATACACATGCAAGATCCCCGTCATATTAATACAGGGTAAGAAAGGGCTTCAGAACTGCATTTCGCTAAAAATATCGCCAGTTGATTTTTTCTTGCGCCGTATTCTCACTAATCTAACAAGAAATTCGCTCACAGAAAGAGCACTTTTTGTTTGGTATCAAAGCGAGACTAAGTGATTTATATATTATCTTAAAATATAAATCAATTGGTAGAAGGCGGAAGAGTTCCTTCCGACACATAAAACTTAATGAGCCGCCCTAACTGTTTCAGTTAAAAAGGCCAGCAACACCACAAGTCGATGTCGCCAAATAACCTTGTGCTGCACAAGGGAAACAAAAACATTTCTTTGCTTCCGAGTCTTCAGACACTAAACACATCTTGCCGACATCGTCACTTTCACTTACAAATATGCCGGGCAAGGAGTTTGTTTGAATGGCCGTGGTTAACGGAGATCTCCGGGATTTTTTATAGTCAAACACCCGTGGTTAATGGATGCTTATTTTATAGCGTTTTTGACCACGCAAGTCACAATGCAACCGGAGGTGGCTTAGAATTTATTTACACACCTAGCATTCCTTCTCGCAATTTAGAAAAAATATACCCGCATCTGCTGTTGCCACTCTTCCCGGCCGACTGAATTGGCGCAAAGACAGTAATCTTGCGAAAAAAACTGACTACCGTTTGGCTGATCTATGTCGTTGAGTCATCACATTTGCGTCATCTCGCCATTTCTGTAGTTGGTATCATCACAGATCTATCAATGCAGTTAAAGGAGGTTTAGAAACATGCGTACATATCTACCATGCCAAGTCACACCTCAGTGAAATATCTCTGCATGCATTCTTCCGCAAAGCCATCTTGCCAGAAGGTAGTACTTTTTGGCTAATCAATCCCGTTGCGTTGACACGTTGCCGTAATCTCGCCTATTCTGCAGTTGGCATCATCAAAACTGAGAGGAGATTTCTTTTCGGTTAAAAATACCTCGCAGTACAACTCTTGTCAAATGGAAGAAACCGTTTAACTCATTTCCGAGAGCGTTTGGGTGATGTAAATCACGTGGTTAGCAAAGTGCCATTTTTAACCCTATAAGACCACTTGACAACTTTTTAACTCTCGTCGAATAATTAGTGACCCGGGCTTGATGTACTAACAACGAAGACTAAAGCTATTCACGGAGAAGGCGATTGGTCATCGGTGAACCTAGAGCATAAAAAAGAAAACGTTATACCGTGTTTTGGTTAAGGGCTGCCTTTGTTACACGGAGAAGTGCAAGTATTAAGAGCAGAAGAGTTTTTATTTCTTCGTGGGCTGAATATTACTTTTCCTTTGCAGACTTCAAATTGCCGCTAAAATAAATACACATGCAAGATCCCCGTCATATTAATACAGGGTAAGAAAGGGCTTCAGAACTGCATTTCGCTAAAAATATCGCCAGTTGATTGTTTCTTGCGCCGTATTCTCACTAATCTAACAAGAAATTCGCTCACAGAAAGAGCACTTTTTGTTTGGTATCAAAGCGAGACTAAGTGATTTATATATTATCTTAAAATATAAATCAATTGGTAGAAGGCGGAAGAGTTCCTTCCGACACATAAAACTTAATGAGCCGCCCTAACTGTTTCAGTTAAAAAGGCCAGCAACACCACAAGTCGATGTCGCCAAATAACCTTGTGCTGCACAAGGGAAACAAAAACATTTCTTTGCTTCCGAGTCTTCAGACACTAAACACATCTTGCCGACATCGTCACTTTCACTTACAAATATGCCGGGCAAGGAGTTTGTTTGAATGGCCGTGGTTAACGGAGATCTCCGGGATTTTCTATAGTCAAACACCCGTGGTTAATGGATGCTTATTTTATAGCGTTTTTGACCACGCAAGTCACAATGCAACCGGAGGTGGCTTAGAATTTATTTACACACCTAGCATTCCTACTCGCAATTTAGAAAAAATATACCCGCATCTGCTGTTGCCACTCTTCCCGGCCGACTGAATTGGCGCAAAGACAGTAATCTTGCGAAAAAAACTGACTACCGTTTGGCTGATCTATGTCGTTGAGTCATCACATTTGCGTCATCTCGCCATTTCTGTAGTTGGTATCATCACAGATCTATCAATGCAGTTAAAGGAGGTTTAGAAACATGCGTACATATCTACCATGCCAAGTCACACCTCAGTGAAATATCTCTGCATGCATTCTTCCGCAAAGCCATCTTGCCAGAAGGTAGTACTTTTTGGCTAATCAATCCCGTTGCGTTGACACGTTGCCGTAATCTCGCCTATTCTGCAGTTGGCATCATCAAAACTGAGAGGAGATTTCTTTTCGGTTAAAAATACCTCGTAGTACAACTCTTGTCAAATGGAAGAAACCGTTTAACTCATTTCCGAGAGCGTTTGGGTGATGTAAATCACGTGGTTAGCAAAGTGCCATTTTTAACCCTATAAGACCACTTGACAACTTTTTAACTCTCGTCGAATAATTAGTGACCCGGGCTTGATGTACTAACAACGAAGACTAAAGCTATTCACGGAGAAGGCGATTGGTCATCGGTGAACCTAGAGCATAAAAAAGAAAACATTATACCGTGTTTTGGTTAATCGATTAAATTCGAAAAGGTAATTTCTTCTAAAAGGTTCGTTTTTCAATTGAATATTTAAGTGTTGTTGCAACGTCTTAAGTAACGTTAATAACTACTGGCTTCTTGATTTGATTTCATTTGATTTAATTTTGTGTGATGGCATTGTAGGCAGATAACTTTTTTTGATAAAGCACCTCCAGCGGCATTGAATGATACGTGGTTAAATACACTTTAAAATAGAATGGGTAAACACCTTAGCCATTTGTGTTTTAAAACAGGTCTAATAGACTCGGAGACAAGGAAAAGCTCTTTTCTGTACAGTAAAAGCTAGCTATATTAGCTCACATCTACTCGTGATCTTAAGAGCATATTGCCAAGGAAAAGAGCAGGGTCGGTGGTACACTAACTGACTTAAATCTGTCGGAAGGAACTTTGATAAAATGATAGGTGTGTAAATACATTCTAAGCCACCTCCAGTTCCATTGTGACTTGCGTGGTCGAAAACGCTGTAAAATAAGCATCCATTAACCACGGGTGTTTGACTATAAAAAATCCCGTAGATCTTCGTTAACCACGGCCATTTAAACAAACTCAGTCCTTGCCATTTGTAAGTGAAAGTGAAGATGTCGGCAAGATGTGTTTCGTGTCTGAAGACTCGGAAGCAAGGGAATGTTTTTGTTTTCTTTGTGCAGCACAAGGTTATTTGGCGACATCGACTTGTGGTGTTGCTGGCCTTTTCAACTGAAACAGTTAGGGCGGCTCATTAAGTTTTATGTGTCGGAAGGAACTCTTCCGCCTTCTACCAATTGCTTTATATTTTAAGATAATATATAAATCACTTAGTCTCGCTGGATACCAAACAAAAAGTGCTCTTTCTGTGAGCGAATTTCTTGTTAGATTAGTGAGAATACGGCGCAAGAAAAAATCAACTGGCGATATTTTTAGCGAAATGCAGTTCTGAAGCCCTTTCTTACCCTGTATTAATATGACGGGGATCTTGCATGTGTATTTATTTTAGCGGCAATTTTAAGTCTGCAAAGGAAAAGTAATATTCAGCCCACGAAGAAATAAAAACTCTTCTGCTCTTAATACTTGCACTTCTCCGTGTAACAAAGGCAGCCCTTAATAATATATTTTTCTATCAACCCGCAAACAGATTTTGATTTTGCGATTTGAGACAGAGAAGAAATTACAAAGTGTCATTCGAGAATGAATGCTTTTATTTACAGACATTGTCGTGGGGTGCCAGTTTTACGAGTCATTTTAACCACGCTGAAAATGACGCCGTTTTGTCTAAATAAAGCTAAACAAACGAACAAAAGTTGAGATCTTTTGATAAAAGCAATAAATAACACGAAGTGAAAAGTATGGAGTCCCAATTGATTGATATAAACTGATATTATGAAGTGGTTGAAATAGGCACGTTTTTAGACCTCTTTATTCTTTTAACCATGGTTAAGTACCCTAAAATGACCTGTTTTATATCTAGAAACGAAAATTTATTTCATCGATGGATCAGGCACACTATTCCCAAGGCGTTCCTACAAAAGTTCGCGCTCGTTCCCAGTTCTATGAATGACAAACTGGAAACAAATGTCACGCTTGAGTAAAACGAATTGGCAAAAAATTGGCAAAATCTATGACACTACACGAACTTCACTCTTGAATAAAACGAATGTTTAGCTTGAAAAACGAACGACAAACTTTAAAAAATATGTTTATCTTAAAAACAAATGACAAACTTAAACAGACATCGACGTCAATACACGAACGTCACGCTTGAATAAAACGAACATTGCGCTAGAATAAAACGAATGTTGAACTTAGAAAACGACTATCAAGGTTAAATAAAACGAATGTTGAACTTGGAAAACGACTATCAAGGTTAAATAAAACAAATGTTGAACTTGGAAAACGACTATCAGGGGTAAATAAAACGAATGTTGAATCTGAAAAACGAAGGTCGTCTGTAAAAACGACTAATAAATTGAATTTTGATAGGAAAAACGCGCCATACTTTATTACCAAATTTAACTTTATGTTTAACATAATCTATTAATACAAGAGGTAACATTTACTCAGAATAACTGAAAAGCTAATCAAGCTGAGTAAAACTAAATAATGTTTAAATATAGGAGATAGGTTGGCACTAGAGCTTGAGCAAAGCAAATTGATTAGTAAAAAAAGAAGAGGAAAAGAATAACTCAATAAATAAATAAATAGGAAAAAATGCCAAAAACTCATGAACAGTAACACTGCAAGATGTTTAACTTGACTTTGTTATTAAACGTTTTAAGGGGGAGGTGTTAAATGCCTTCGTCAAGGTGATTCCAAACTTTAACGGCTGCAAAGCAATCGTTGAATTTACCAGTTTGTTTTGATGGTATTGATGTAATAAGGTTGATTTAGAAGCAAGCCTGGTATTGTGTGCTCAGTCTAAGTAGTCACATTCTTTTCTCTGACTTTCCTTTGTCAGATTATTTAAAATGGATTTTAGTCACTGGAGTGTGTAGAATATATCGCATTTCTATTTTTTTAGCCACCCAGTTGGTGAAATTTGATTAATGAAAAAAGCTTGGAACTGGTGGAAAGGCTGCATGCACCTGTTTGAACAAGAAATAGTTTACCAATAGCAGATATCAGTGATAAAAACATAATTATAGCAAGGGACGCGAGGCATCCTTTTCTCCTATTTTTACTCATACTGTAGGTGCTCACTTCACTGAGTTTTGAAATATCTGCCCCAAACGTGGTCATGGTTGTCAAGGATGGCTGGCTGCCTAAAAGAGGTTGTAAAAAAAAAATGGTTTACTGGAAGAGTGATTTCTTACTGAAGGTAGTTGCATCCCTGGCGTACTGTTCAGGAGTCTTCTCTCCTTCTTGTCTGCATGATCAGGCTATTTTTCCACACTTACATTATGACAGGTTACTTCCCTTTTAACTCTTTCTACATTTGAAGTTCTAACAACAATCAAAGTAGATATTAGTAATTGAGCAACTTTCTGTGCTTTCTCTTAACTCAGATCCAGTTTGCAGGTTAGGAAAATGGATCACCATAAATGCCTTTTTGCCGAGGATACTCTCATCAACCTCTTCCAAAGGGCAGACATTTCAAATACATTTAAATAAATTTATTTTGTGAACAGGCAAGGATTCTTGAGCTGTTTGCCAGTGATCAGTAGTGGAACTGTAAACTTTCATCCATTTAACTCAAGTTATCAACTTTAGTTCTCAGTCATTCTTCCAACTCCAAAGGAACAATGCCCTGAAGATGTTCCATTGAACACACTGGATCCTTTCGCATTGCTAAACCAACCCTTTAGTAAATGAGCGACTCTCAACTTTGGAACTTGCCTGTGTTTATTCACTTTAGTAAATGAAAACCACCTTAATGTACAGCCAAGTAGAACTCTTTCCGAAATAAACTTAATGTACAATCGTGATTTAAAAAATAATAATTTAACATTGTCAATAAATGGACACTTCAGTCTCATTAATTATTGATGTTTAACATTATCACAAAGATATTGTGGCAGAAACAAAGACATACAACCATGAATCAATGGAAAGAAAAAAACAACATTTTTAGAATAGACTCCAATCAACCCTAACCCAAAATATATGGGGTATTTTCCCCATAATGTAATTGCAATAATAACTATTAATTATTAAAGTCCTTAAATAATGTATATGATTCTTCATCTGAAAGTTAAAATTTGATTTAATTCTATTCCATAAACAACTCTTTCAATTTTGTTATACACTTTCATGCAATAGATCAAATTCCCCTTTTTGAGCAATGGTTTCAACAGAATTGCAAATCAATAACATTTTCGTGTTTCGGGGTGCAGTTTTCTTGTTGGATTTTCTTGGTTTTAAAACTATATAAACTCAGAGGAGTGCACTGGATGTAGCTGTTTCCTAATATACATGTAGGCACACTAATTAAACAAAAGAAAAAAACTCAATTTTATAGATACCTGCACAACAACATTGTTGACCTTGGCAGAACAAGATAATTGAAAATTTGAAGAAAATGAATTTTCAAGGCCAGATGAAACAAATAGATTTTTATCCCTGGAGAATTGGAAAATACTCCATATAGAAAAAATAAATAAAAAATTGTAAGCATATCATGTGATAGTCAAAGCAAAAATTGCTTCTTCATCACCTTTATGTTTAGGCCAAGATTTAATCCCATTTTGATGTTCTCTAAAGCTTGTGCAGAAATTTACACCCAAGTTTTTAAAAATAAAGTTCTGTCAATCAGATTACTTTTTCACATGGTTGGCATATTCAACTTTTTCACCAGTAAACCTTGAATTGAGTTATGTAAAATGCCTTATAGTTAGTTACTGAGGAAATAAGCTATTATTGGTGCTTATAAAATAAATTAATTTTAAAATGTTACTCTGTCCACTCAATAATTCAAGGCAACATAACCTTTTAAACAATGTTTCATTTTGGTAGCTTTCTCCAACTTGAAATAATAGGTTAACTTTTTTACAACTTCTTTCATTGTCGTGCCATCACAATGTTGTCACATCTGTACTGTTTGAAATAAAATTTTACACTTCATCCAATGTAACAACTCCACTAAACCAAACTTTTTCAATTTGAAAAAAATACCAGTTAAGATTTCATAATCAGTTTTCTTCCTTGTCGCTGGGTTTCATTGCTTTGCGCTTCATTCTGGCATAAGGTCCAATTGCAGGGTCAGTGATGAAGTCATAAAGTACCTTTGTCCAGGAGTGGTGTTGTGGCAGATCCTTGTAATACTCGGAGGCAATCTCCCTTACCAAGGGTAATCTGGAGCCAGGGACGCTCGGAAAGTCATGGTGTTCATTATGGTAACCGACATTGAATGTCACTAGGTTCAAGGGGCCATAGTATGAAAAGGTCTCAAAACCCTTTGCAAACATGTAGTGCTCGGAAATAAAGTGCCCTGCCACTGGGTGAAGGCCCATACCTAACAGAGAACTTGCAATCATGTACGCCAATGCCTTGCCTCCCCAGTAATACACCACTAAAGCATCAACACTAAATTGGATGACCATGTTAATAATTTCCAAAGCCAAGGGACTCTTTGGGTTTACAAACATTGGACGCAATGAGTAGAAAAATGGCTGAAATACCACCCACCAAAATTTGGTAAGGGTGTTAAAAAACAGCCGGGCTTCAAACTCTGTTGGCAAGTCAACGTCCAGCTCTTCATCTCCCTGGTACCTGTGGTGTTCAAGATGGTACTTCTTGAACGAGATGGCACATGGTACGCCAATAGGAAAATTTACCAGCAGGGAGAATGCGCGGTTCCGTAAAGGGCGAGCATGACCAAAAGCCAAGTTATGGGAGATCTCGTGGATAGCTAAGAGCAATGCGTGATTGATGACTCCGCCAATGGTGTATGCAGCCAAAAATAGAACAGGCCATGAGACGCCACGCAGCAGATATGTCAGCATGAACTGGATCACAATCAACAACAGTACTTGGTACTTGAAGTTTGGATCATAGCCCATCAGCTTCTTGATCTGGGGGTACTTGGCTACAAAACAAATCAAAATTTAATATAATGGTTACTTCAAGGGATTCAATACACACTACTGACTGTGTATGAAATCAAAGTGGCTGCCATTTGACAAACAAATATCAACTGTAACCAAAACACCATGGGCATGGAAATAGTCAGAAATTGTGAGTGATCATGATCATAAGCAGCGACATCTGGTTTGACCAGCTCAATACAGGACTGACTCATCCATTTCCTTGGATGGGCAGCAAATCAAAGAATTGCGAGGCCACTTGGGGAGTCTCCTTCCTCATTCAGATTTTTTTTAGGAAGATGAAAGGAGACTGTGCTCACAGGGTAACCACTCACAATTAAAGAAACATTTTCTGTAGTTTGTTACAAGCCATGCCTGTACATCTTGCCTGGCTCACAAGGAAGCAATGTACAAAATGATCAATGAGCTGGGTACAATCACCTCCTTAAGTTTTGGATGGGCATATGCTATGAATCTTTATCAGTTTCCAAAGTATCTTGAAAAGAATAGCACAATTGCCATATTTATTCTATGCTACTACTGGTACATGTAGATGCTTCTACAAACATCCTGGAAACACTGCATGATAGCCAAACAAGTCTAAGCCTAAAGAAAGACAACTTTTATGTGAAGAGTTTCTAGTTCACTGTGAATGGATTGCATTTGTACTACGATTATGAGTTGAGTAAGGCAAGACGGAAGTTAAGGTGACCAGGTTTTAACGTTTACTTGTGTTGTTATCACAGCAAATGCCTCTGTTTCTTTGACATCATTGGCAGCAAAGCATGCAAAATTGCAGGTGCCGATATTGTTACCATTGGAAACAAGGAATCCAAAACTTCAAAGCTCCTTTGCACCTTGCTCAACTGATAAGTGCAATACTCACAACACTTCATGTACTTTTTTGGCTAGGGTGATATAATTTTAGATCAGCAATCATGCTTTGAATCTTTCTACACAGGACTTGGAATGGATCAGAATAAGAATTTTAAGACAATTTTAAAATTCTTCTACATTTTTACAATATACGCTTGAGCCATACATAACCTTGAGCTTCATATTTCAAGATTTCAAGATTTTCCAGATTGTCAAAAAAAGTCTACTACTCTAATAGAAGTCCATCTTAAAAAATTGTCATAGTTCAGTCAATTCAGATTGGTTCTGTACTTGTAAGAATTACATTGAAAAAAAATATGGTAAGCTTGGTTCTTGACTCAAGTTAAAAAGCTTATTCCGGGGATTATGCACCTATCAATGTTAAGCCTGAGGGGGGGGGGGGGGGGGTCAGGCCAACTGATCATGAGGGATTTTGATCCTACGTTATCACCACAACATGGTCACATGAGACATTTGGATGAGCTTTCTGTGTTTGTGTCGGAGCTGAGCTCTCATTACAGAGCTCTCAAGTTGATTTGTTGACAAAGGGCGAGATCTTCAATGGCGTAGTGGTTGTTTGTGACACCGCAGGCATCACCTTGCTAGGAGGGTCAGGCGGCATGCTACCCCAGGAAATTTTGAAAAATGGAAGAAGCTAATACATTGTTTTCCTTCATTCTGAGCAGAAATGTGATGCTTTAAAAGAAACTGTTTAGATCCCAGAATTTTCTTTTTATTGGACCAATATCGACTCTTTCTTTATAACATTTCTGAATTTCATGTATCTAGACATGAAATTAACATGTTATAATGCTTGTTCTACATGCTGTCAGTTTGATCGCTGAATCAGATCAATATCAACTCTTTCTTCACATTTCTGTCTTATCCAGAAGTCAAATTTAATTAACATGTTTATCACGCTGTTTCTGTATGCTGTCATTCTGATCACCGAGTCAGATCAATAACAACCCTTTCTTAACAATTCTCATTCTGTCTTATCCAGAATTATATCACAATCAATCAATAATCTTTATTTATACACGATAAAAATTTAAAGCGACGCTTCGCTTGTGGGGTCGTGTCTAAATAATTAAGTAAGATAACTAATAAATTAAAAAATAAATAGGATATACACCAGCTAAAATCATATAGCTACTCACTAATTACAAGTCTAAAACGATAAAGACTAAGATTCTAAAATACAAGGTGGTACTCCAGTATCGACTAATTATTAACACTAATTATACTTAAAATCTTCCTCCCTTCTGGTTAATGTTTGAGGGGAGATGCAGTCAAAATCTAGGTGTAACAGAGTCTTTGATCGTCTAGCCATAATCGCGTATTTCTTAACATTGTCTATGTCTTCATTAAGTTGAGGAACCAACGTATTCCAAACTATTGCTCCTCTACGAGCTACAGAGTTCCTCATGTAGTTGGTGTTAAAACGAGGGACATCAATTTTCAGTTTCTTCCTAAGTTGATATCGCTTGATGTTATCATTGTTCTTAATAATAGCTGACATAGCGTCAGGAGTCAGGTTATTGTAGATTTTATACATAAGCTTAGCTAAGCTAATTTTATACATAAAGGCTAAAGAAGACCAATTAGCCTTTTTCATAACATCTACGTTAGACATCTCCCAAGGTAGCTCAAAGATAATTCTCGCAGCTCTACAATGCAGTGCTTCCAAGGCCTTAAAACCTTCCTTGTTTGTGAGACCTCCCCATACTGATATACCATATACGATCGACGGCATAATAACTCTAAAATACAAGTCTAATAACATATTCTTTGGAAGAAATCTGCTACGTTTTAACAAGTTTAACTTATCAACAAAGCCTTTTTTAACAACACTAACATGTTGAGACCAGTTTAGTTGATCATCTATCAATACCCCTAATAGACGAGAGTGTGTAACCCATTTGATGGTGTACTGGGCCAACATTAGCTCTTTCAAAGGGCCAATGAATCTACCACGATGAAGGATCATTGCTTCGCATTTCTTTGGATGAGGCACAAGCGAGTTTGCTTTGCACCAGTATAGAAGCTCTTCTAAAGCTTGATTAAGATCCGAAATTACTGCGTCGATAGAGTCGCCAATGCAATATAGGGTAGTATCATCAGCATACATGTAGGTTGTCGCAGTGGTTATAGCTTCAGGTAAATCACTTGTGTAAAGAGAAAATAAGTTCGGTCCTAAAACGGAACCCTGCGGTATTCCAGATTTAACAGTGTTAAGATCGGATGCTATACCATTTAGGACAGTATATTGTTTTCTATTGTCAAGGTAACTGCGCAGCCAGTCGAGTAGCACTCCATTAATTCCAAAATCTTTTTCTAATTTACGTAATAGCACACAATGGGAGACGCAGTCGAACGCTTTCTGGAAATCTACCAGCACTATACCAACAACTTTATTTGAATCAATGGCACTCCTCCAAATTTCTGTCAAAAGATAGTTTATTATGAATGGACTTCACTAAAGCAGGAAGGAATCTTAAATGCATGAGCAATAACAATTTCAGCTTGAAAGCATAAGACTAAATTT
>OZ026600.1:36023204-36033204 GCA_964020085.1 Micromussa lordhowensis
ATGCCCTGTGTGCAATCTAGTACCTGACGCAAAGCTTGTGGGCCGTTAATACGCTGTGGCTAAATGACCGGCAGCCGGTCATTTAGCCACAGCGCCGTTAATAATGTCGTGATTGCATGTGCGGGTGTCTGATGTGCTTACCGCTTTTGATCAATGAAGTAAAGTTGCCGAGGATATATTTTCAAACCAGTTTAAATAGACCTTAGATAAACGTGAGAATCCAAATTTCAGATCCAGGCTGAAAACAAACGACGATATATCGTGTTTAGGCTTCAGGTCTTGATATACAAGTCGCCACACTCTTCTTCGAAGTCTCCAGTCGTGTACTCAAGATGTTCGAACGGAGTGTACTGAGCTGCTCTAATCTGTAGCATTCATTTCGGTGAATCTACACTCTGGCGCCCTCTAACGTCTATGATGTGTATTTTCTGTCAAGGCTGGACAGAAATCACAAGGCAGAAAACTAGTAGGTATCGACAATATGAAGAATAAACTTGAATAAATCAAGTGAAAACAAGAGAGAATCTATAGCGCTTCATGCGTGAATACAACCAGTGACGTCACAAGGTCCTTAAACTCGGTTCCAGAGCCCAGACACAGTTTTCCTCGAAAAAGTCGATTTCGGCAGCTAAAAACAGCACTTCCCGTTAGGATTTGACAAAAATAAAGTTCACCATGATTTTAAGCACGTTTGAAACTATAAATTGGGCGAATAAAAGAGGATACGAAAATTTCGTTTCAGTGGCACTTTAAGTTTTGTACCCACATGTACCAGAATAATACATTGGAATGAAAATTACACAACAATACCTACTTACTGTTCACAGTAAGCAACTCAGTTGAAGATGCCCTGGACAGAATAAAAGAACAAAATAATAATTAAGAACCTTAATAATGGTGATGATGAAAATTGTTGTCTTAAAGATGATTTCCAGTTTGTACTGCGCAGCCTCAGCATCCCAAGGTTTATAAACATTATTTAGCTCCCACTCAATAGAATGGGAATCAATGTTTTTTTGCTATGAACCACATACCTTATCTTTGAGGCCTTTCAAATTCTTTTACCCTTTTTTTCATTAATTTTTACAGCTACAAAGTCATTTCATCAAGTGATACGAGAAAGAACAAAGCCTAAAGCTTTCACCGCTTTACATCCATAATGGTTGTTTTGAAACTTTGAATTTACTTCATGTAAGTAGTTGCACAATTCGCTTTTTTCACCAATCCCATAATACAGTTCATTTTGGGGGGTTATTTACATTAAAACAATGGATAATCAGTTCACTGAAGCATGATACAGTCCCAAGAGTAAATAAATTGCATTGTTTTTATGTAAAGAACCCCCCAAAACGTATTGCATTATGGGATCGTGAAAACAGTCAATGTTTACATTTTGTGATGTCTTGCATGAAACAAAACAAAAAACGCAAACAAACTCTTGAGATTGCACAGTACAGACTGAAAATCATCTTTAATATTAGTTAAAACTTAGGTTTTGTTCTACTGGGATCAACCAGTACTGGTTGGTTGGGTTGTTCTATTGGGGAAAAACTGTTTTCAGTTGGTTTGGTTGATCAACTTTTTCAACTGGACTTAAACCAGGTTGAAACGGTAGAAAAAGCATTTGCGAGATTATGTTGTGTGATTGTAGCTCACATTAGGACTATACATTAGACTACGTTTCAACCGAAAAAGGTTGAAAAGTGTTCTTTTGAGAAACATCAACTGTTAGTAGCAAAATATCCAAACCAGACACTGTTGAAATTGTTGACAACAATAGAACACTACCTTGGATTATCATTACATTATCTGTTTATGCACTGAATTCAGTGACGGCATTTTGTTCTGTTTCCCATTTATTCTTAACTCTTCATTTTCCTAACAAGAAGACAAGTGATGAAAACAAAGAAAGAAATTCAGATACAAGTCATAATAAAATTAATGTTCTTAATAATCAACAACTTACTCTGCAACTGCAGGAAGACTTGCTGGCTTGGCAATATTTACAAGTTTGACAAGTCCCTGTCTTTCCTAGGTACATTTATCAAAGGCAAAAAAAACAGACAGTCAAAAACTCTTATAATGACAATGGTAACATGAGAGCAGCAGACAGGTAAAAATAAAAAAACATGATGCATGCTCAGTCACAAACAATTGCTATTGTATAAACTAGGGAATATAGGAAACTACATACAAGCCTTTTCAATGCTTAGTATATGTATTCTCAAAAGGCTGCACAGCTGCTTAATAACTGGTTTCCTTTGCAATAACTGACCAGACTGGATTGTTCGAAAGGTGGATAACGCTATGCACTGGATCAATTACTATCCAGTGGACAGCATGGCTCGTTTTGTTAACACTTATCCATTGGATAGCGATTTATCTGGTGGATAGCTTTATCCAGCCTTCGAACAACTCGGGCCAGAAGTATTAATATTTTTATATTCATGCTAAGCCATTTGTGGGTTTCCCCCCTTCCTTGAAGCATTTTGTTAGCTGTACCAACAATTCCTCTTTCTGGTCCCTCTATCACCTATTCCTTTTTTTTTGAAAGAGTTCATGTCAGAATTTGGATGGTCGCACCATGATACAATGAAGGTCATGTTTCAAATTGACAAATACCGTCTAACTTTCGGCTGCTACCACCTCCTCAGCGATTATTTTTCCAAAATACCAAAAGTTTCCAAGTCAAATCACTATATTTCGAACCTCTTGTAAGCGACCACCTCTTGTAAGCGACCATGACCACTTTTAGAGTTAAAATTTTGCAATGTTCTTTTTTTTAACCTCCTATAAGTGACCACTTCACAGATAATAGAACGGAAATTTTTTTTTTTTTTTTTGTATTTTATTAATTTTTATTGATTCGAAGTTACATACAATTTTTTCATAAACAAACGTAATGGACATAAACAGACAAACACGGTACATCATATATTTACATGCACACCACACAGTTCCACTTAACTCTCTTCTGCCTCTAAATATACTACTACTACTACAGCGCAGCAACAACACGAGATTCTATATCCGTCTAATTGTTTTTGTACTTGCTCCATTTCATATTGTGAGCTTTTAGTTTATTATTTGATTTTGCGATCATTGTCTCAAGTTGGTGAATTATTTTAATTTTGGAGTTAAATACTTTAATTGAAGGAAAAGATTTGTTCTGTCGACAAGAATATAAATACTGTTTAGCAATTATTAAAGTATGATTAATAAATAACTCATCTTCGCACCTTAGAATGCCAAACATTATATCTTTATCAGAAAGGTGTTGTATCGTTACTCCTTGATTGTCAAACCATTTTATAACCTCAGACCAGAAATCCTTAGTGTATCGACAACAAATAAAAAAATGCTCCAAGGATTCGTTCATTTCACCACAAAGGGAACATGCCGGAGATGGAATAATACCAATTTTGTTTAGAAAGGAATTTGTGACAAGACACCTATTAAGTAATTTATATTGAAATTCACGCAATTTTGTGTCCAAGGAAGCACGAAATGGCAGGCTGTAAATCTCTTTCCATTCTAGAACATCATTAAAAAAAAGGGTTTTAAAATTCAGTTGAGCAGTCGGTGGAGTGATGACTCTATTTCGAAGTTCTTTATATACGGTCTTTGAAACGACTGTTTCGATTAAAACATTTTTCCCATTAAAACTTAATTTGATTTCATTATGCAAATTGAAAGGTTCGTCGGCTGTAGAAGCCAACGTGTTCAATGATTCCCGCCATTCAACTGGTAAGGCATCGATTACAGAAATAAGTCTAAATATATCCAACGGCGAGATATTTAATTCTCTCAACTTGTAATTACTTTTGACAATAAGTTCGTTATTGTCGGAGATTAAATCCCCCATTCTAAGAATTCCTCTTTCTGCTAGGTTTCTGAAGTACACAGATTTACCACCGATACAAATAAATTTATTGTTCCACACAATAGCTTTTGAAAGATCTTGTCTATTTTGATCCTGGACACTTGCGTGGTTCGCTGCGGAACATTTTGCGAAACTTTTTAAGCATTCTTCATAAAATGCTGGAAGCTTTACAGGCAATTTCTTCAAATCAAAATCGCAACATAAGATAAATTTACCCCCTACAGGTTCAAGATAATGCAGGAGAATTTTTTTCCAATTGCTCGGTTGATCGCTTGCCAATTTTTTACAACAAAGGACTCTCTGAGTCTCTATTATAGAATCTAAATGTGGGGCTTTAAGTCCCCCATCTTCAATGTCACTAATAAGAGCAGAGCGTTTGACTTTGTCCTTTCCCTTCCAGATAAAATCAAAGATAATTTTGTTAACATCTTTCACAAATTCCCTATTTACTGAAATCAAACTCGCGCGATATAGGAAAATAGGAATAATAAAGGTTTTGACAATTTGAATTCTTCCGATAATAGTCAAATCCCTCCACCTCCAAATTCGTAGTTTTTGTTGAATGGAACTCATTAATTCATCAACATTTAATTTTTGTTTCGCTCGACGATCATACGTGAAGTGCACTCCCAAAATTTTAACAGCTTTTTTAATCTTTAAGTTGCCTGACACGGCGTTATCTTGTTGTAACGTATAAGCGCAATTTCCTAATAGCATTATTTCTGATTTATCTTGGTTGATCTTAAGGCCTGAACAACTTCCGTAATCTTCTATGAGCTTAAGAAAGTTCACAAGAGAAAGATCGTCTTTCAGAAAGCCAGTCAAATCATCTGCGAAAAGGCTTAATCTGACCTCTTCGTTATCTACCTTAATACCACAAATATCTTTACTATTGCGTATACTAATACAAAGAATTTCTAGCACTATGATGAACAGGTAAGCAGAGAGTGGGTCTCCCTGTCTCACTCCCCTTTCAACTGCAAAGGGCTGAGTAGAAAAACCATTATTTATGACACAACTTGAGATATTGTTATAAAATGTATGGATCCATTGCAAAAATGATGGGCCAAAACCAAAAGATGTTAGAGTGCGAAATAGAAAATCTCTGCTTACAGTATCGAACGCTTTTTTGAAATCTATACAAATCATTCTCCCCTCAAGATTATACCTTTCTGAGAATTCCATGACATCTTCTATCGTTCTAACTGCGTCAAAAATAGTTCTTCCCTTAACATATGCACATTGATTATAATGTATGATATTTGGCAACACATTCTCTAATCTTTTAGCAATAGCTTTTGAGCCTATTTTTACGTCCACATTGATAAGTGAGATTGGTCTCCAGTTCGACAAATCCCGTTTGTCTTTATCCTTTTTCTCAATTAAGGCAATAATGGCTTCCTTCTGGGAATTTGACAACTCGCCATAATCATAAGAATAGTTTAAACTGTCTACCATCAGATTTCCTAAAATGTGCCAAAAAGCTCTATAAAATTCAGCCGTTAATCCATCATTACCTGGTGACTTGTTGCTCTCAAATAGCTGAAGACTCTTGTAACACTCGTCAACTGTTAATTTTCCATCACAGATTCGAGCCTCATTATTAGTGAGTTTCGGTATTTCAGAGTTATTCAAAAAAGAGTTCAACATTTCCTCTGATGGTCTAAGAGGGTCACGTTTACAAAGATTGGAATAAAAATTTTTAATCTCCTGCAGAATTTTTTTAGGATCTGTGATTAGCACACCTTCCTTGTTAAAAACTTTGCGAACAGAGCTTTTAGCTTTTTTGTGCGTTTCCAGGTTTAGAAAATACTTATTGTTTTTTTCGCCTTTCTCGTACCAGGTGGCTTTTGATCGAATAATGGCTCCTTTTGCTATCTGTTCATAAATGGAATCGTATTCCATTTTCAGCATTTCAAGCTCCTCCTGATTCTCAAATGTTGGTGACTCGTTGCACTTTTCTTCGCAAATCCTTAGAGAGGTCTCAAGATCAGAAATCTTTTTTCTTTTTCTGCGCGCTTTTTCTTTACTATACTTTATTGAAACCTGTCTAATCCTGTACTTGATTAAATCCCACAACAGTCTTTTATCTGTAACTTCATCGAATTCCTTTAACCACATGGGTACACTTTCATTTATCAATGTGACAAAATCGTCATCATCGGTAAGACTGGCATTAAATTTCCAAAAAGAGGGACCATATTCCTGTTTGTCCAAACTATTAAGATGAAGAAAAATTGCCGAGTGGTCAGAGTTGATCGAAGGAATAATATCAGATTTCTCAATATCATCCTGGGAAGCATCGTTGATTAGCCAATAGTCAAGTCTTCTCTGAATGAAAGGATTTTTTTGTCTCCACGTAAAACGTTTAGATTCCGGATTTCGAATTCGCCAAATGTCTATTAAGTCAAAATCGAGACATAAGTCTTGTATTTGTTTGACAGAGTCTTTTCTAAAAGGTTTTCCGCCGGAACAATCAAGGTCAGAATCCAGCGTGACATTGAAGTCTCCCCCTACAATTATCCTATGCTCTTTGTTAACAACAAAACCTTCAATGTTTTTATTTAAATTTTCAAAAAAACGGCATTGGTCTTGAACCTTGTTGGGAGCGTAAATATTAACAAACAAGAACAACGAGCCTTGTACCTCAGCTTCCATTATAATAGAGCGGCCCTCGGTATCCAAATTAACGGATTTTAGGCTGAAATCGAGGTCACTTCTCACTAAAATCATCACCCCACAGCTGTGATTAGAACCATGTGCAAAATGAAGCTTACCTTGCCATTGCGTCTTCCAGATATCTTCAACATCTACAGTGCTATAGGTTTCTTGAAGGAAAATGATATCGTACTTTCGCTCATTAAGCCAGGTGAAAAGAGCTTTCCTCTTTGTTGCGGAACGAATCCCTCGAACATTAACAGAAAGTAATTTAAAATTTATATACTCCTTCTCGAATGGGATAATTAAACCTAGTCATGTATAAAAGTATTTCGCATTGCAACTGCGCATAAATTAATATGTGGTAACGACAGAGGTCACAAGAGGTTTCTACACAACAACATAATAAGTAAGAGAAACAACAAATAAAGGACATTACACAACAATGTCTTACACAAAGAGAATAAATGGCGGCTGAGTAATTAACACCTAGAGCCGCCTCGGAGTTTGGAACAATTATTTGAGTCTAAATGATCTTACGCAACCCTCCCGTTACAAAAAATAACAACAAGATCAAATACAAATAAAATGTTCAATCTGTAGAGAAACCGTTCCTGAAAAAAAAAATCTAAATGTTCAATTTACAAAGGAACAAAACGTCCATCAATAAACAATTTGTCAGGCTCAGGTTTGCTAAAAAATGCTATCTTTCCTTCTTCCCTTGCTTTCTTTAGCCTTGGCCATTGCTTTTTTCTTCTTTCACTAATTTCCTTGGGGAGATCCGAGTAGACTTTTACATCAGTATCGCCCTCCAGCTCACGCGCTTTTCTAAAAACCAGTTCACGTTCTGGAAATCTCAAGAAACGAACGATAACAGGCCTGGTCTCTCCCATCTTCTTTTTGCCAATTCGATGAGCTCTCTGAAACTCAATATCTTCTGCATTTTCCAAATCCATCTCTTCTTTAAGAAATTTACGCATCACTTCAAATGTATTCTCGGCACCAGTAGTAGATTCGGGGACTCCAAAGAAACGTAAATTTTCTCTTCTATTGTATACCTCTTGGTACAGCAATTTATCCTCAAGCTCTTTGATTTTATCTTCATTCTCCTTGTCTTTCTTCTTTAGCCCCTCGATTTCTGCGTTTTCAAACTCCATTGCCTTTTCAATATCATTCGTCTTCTCTTCTATTATTCTCGACTTCTCGCTTAGCGTGTTTAGTCCAGTTTGAAGGCTGTTAATCGACCTCTCCAAAGCAGAGAAACGTTCAAATATACCTTCGAGCCTCTGTAGTCTAATTTCGACGCTTGCAAGCGTTTGGCAGATCACTTCTAGTTGTGAGGCAATCCTTTCTGTCATATTCAGCGCTTCCAACACTTGGTCGACTTCGCCTTCGTCGCTTGCTGTGTTTATATTTGGGTCAGAACGTGGGCTCTCGCAGATCTTTTTTCCTTCAGGAGAGGAAATATCGCTATCAAAACTTAATCTCTCTTTACGTTTATAGCATTGCGCCATAGACTAAGCACATGGACATGAAATGTTGAAATTTCATCGAAGAACAGCACGGGAGGAAAACACGTACGTCTTCACTAGCACATGGTCGCCCCAATCATAGAACGGAAATTGGATAATAAGGTGTTGTAACATATTCCTGGGTACTATAAAAGATGGATACATTTCATTGGGAAACCGGATATTTTCTTGAAATTCACATGAAAAATGTTTCTGCAGTTACAATATGCTAATGAGGCAAAAGTTTGATCCACTATGGTCTAAGCTCCCGGAAGCAACCTCATCCCGTGAACGACCACCTAGGCTTAACTGCATCAACTGTAGCTTATCATAGGTGAATTCATACGGAGCCCCAAAAGCATGTTGTGATAAAATAAATAACCCGGATCAGGTGTTAAACAAGTTATAGTGGATCTTCTTACTTTCCTGTTTCTTCTTGAAATACATTATTGCTCTGGTCTAACAGTACTATTGTATGTCAAGCACCTTTTTCAGTTCAAATACTTTTCTTCTGATCTGAGTTCTTGTTCTCTTGTCCATTGAAGTTTCAAGTGAGCTCATGTAATCATCTAATGAGTCAGCAGTGTCAGCACACGAGCCATCTTTATCTAAACAAAGGGTCAGAGTATGTTATTGGGTTTCCTCTGAAAAAATATTAGCCTCTTACTAACTAAGCACAAGGGCTATACTGGGAAATATTGGCCTGAGGACTGAGCATGCCAAGGTCTGTATAAAAATGGCGCAGGGTCAATATTCCTTAGTATGGCTCGAGCTACATGTAGCTAGGTTAGTAGATAGTTTATTATATGGCACTCAAAAACAAAAAAAATATACAGTCACAGTTTATGGCCATTTTCATAGAAACAGTCAATATGGCAAAATTCCAACCAAGAAAAAACCAATCACTCGGATTTACCTCAAGACTACACTTGATGTACCTTGCAATATAATAACAGTAGTTAAAAACACTTTGCCAACTGACACAAAAGCCAAGTCTGGCTTAAACCAGGGACATCCAAATTTGTCAGAGAATTTACTCAGCCTAGCCATCACCTCTAATATGAACAGCAATTCCAACTTACCAGCAGCATCTTGCTGCAATTTGTTTTCAAAACTCTTGATTTCATCATCCAACATCTGAAGTTTTGATGTCTTGAAAAGATCAAACACACATTTAGTAAAACGGATTCTTATATCAACACAAATGTTGATCTACTACATGTTTACATAATTAGACCAGAAAAGTACAGAATGAAAATTATCCTCTCAAACACAATAAAAAATATGAATATTTTTGTCTTGCAATAATTATGCTTGTCACACATTTGCATCACAACTTACAGTGTTTGCTGGAAAATTGGAGTTATTTTTTAGCACGTTTTAAGCTTACATTGTACTTTGTAATAAATTATTAAATTTCAAGTAAATAAAGGTGGCTTACTACAGTTTTGATGAATTATAACAGCCCAACTTCAAACTCTTTTGAAAAATGTTCCAAGATGTTTTCCTTTTTAGATTACCGTTTGCATGATGTCTTTTTACCATTTTATGTGAATTTTGAACAATTTAAGCTGATTAAAATGTCAACGAATTGCCAAAATGAACGATCAAGTACCTAAGGAGAGACTGGGCACTAGTAGGTTAAATGATGTTTTTCTCAAAATCTACCCATATGACCCCACCTCAAAATTTCAGGAATTAGAAATTGGCTCAGATTTAACATTCATACAGTAATTAAAAATAAAATGTGAGACCAAAAATAGCTCAAAATCTGTCTTACAGATTTTGTTTAAATTTTGGCTCTAAACACAATTCACCACCACAAATCAAATGTGAAAATTTCATCATGGGTTGCATGGTAGGTTTTCGAGCAATCCTGGATCAAAGACTGGCTTCTACAACCTTGGACGGGAATTGAATTGCGCATGCCCTTTATTTAAGCGCGCAC
>OZ026600.1:36035704-36038204 GCA_964020085.1 Micromussa lordhowensis
TCCTGTGACAGCAGCTTCAGCATAAACAGGATCACCACCAGGACCATCAATAGGCAGTCTGCAAAGAATTGAAAATTCAATTTTTCAATGGTCCCCAAGATAAGACAAATCTAAGATTCAACCTGAAAAATTCTATATTCATTTGATGATACACACAGAAACTCTAGAATCTCTGTAGTGTCTCTGAATGATTTTTATCCAAAAGGAACAACTAAACTGCAACAACACATGTTATCTGAGTATGGTCAGAAATATTGAGCAGTGAAAGAATTGGGGGAGAAGGAATGGCGCAGTGGTGTGAGCGCTCACCTCCTGCCAATGCATCCTTGGAGACCCAGGGGCAGTTAGCTGGGGCAGGAGGAAATGTAAACATGCAACGCTTCATTTCTTTGCCCGATTTATTTCCTCCCGCCCCAACTAACTGCCCCTGGGTCTCCGAGGATGCTGCCAATGTGGTCAGGGTTTGATTTCCGACCCAGTGTCATATGTGGGTTGAGTTTGTTGTTGGTTCATGCCTTGCTCCAAGGGTTTCTCTCCAGGTTCTGGGATTTTCCTCCCTCCAGAAAATCCAACATCTCCAAATTCCAGTTCAACCAGGATAGAGGACCCACATGAAAACCAGCTAAGGCTGATGTGGATTCCTCTCTAAATATTGTAGTTTATTTACTTATTATTTACTTATTGTCAGTGTGAAGAGAGACGTTAGTGTACTCGGGTTAAACTTAGTGTGTTTTATGAAAACTAACTTCACTCTGCAGAGAAATACTTTTGCATGTCCTGGCCCTTTCTCCTCAACATCATACTCCAACTCCAGCCCTTACAGAGATAATCAGAAAACACTCTAAGAAAAAGTGCGTGAAAATGTTATATAGACTACACAACTGGATTACTCTATGGATTGAAACACAGCCTGAACTTTATGTTGCATGAGTTTTTGACATATTGATTACACAAGCAAAGATAATTTACAGGTACATTTTGAAAGAATTAGGAACGTTTGGGAGGACACAAAATATTGATGCGAATACAAGCCATGGTTAAACAGTCACTATTATAGTGACTCTAAAAGAAAATTTTATTTAAAATGACATCAACATTATTTTTTATTATTACTGTAGGTAGGTAATATAAAATTTCACCTTCTCTTTCAAAGAATCCTCTAAGAGTCTTTTTAGGATCTTTAAAGTGATGTTCCTCTGCCTCCTTGTCAACTTCGCCAAAGTCAGATGGATAAGATGGTTCTTCAACAGCATCCTCTCCTACAAAAAACATGGTCCAAATCATCAGATAGTAACTCAGATGTTGTTTGGGGTTGTTTCACAATGCTCTCGCTCCTGGAAGGGAGAGTGTTGTATGATGACCCCAAATGGCAGCTTCAAAGGAGAGTACAAAATTCCAAACTACATGTACATGGGTGTAGGTCAGTAAATTGCTAGCAAATCAGTTGTTTTCAAGTTTCAATGTTTGGTATTTATCCCATTTTTAGGGGTATAAAAATTCCATGTGTTTGCAGCTCAGTTTGCCATTAGTAACATCACTAAATACATTCATGAAGAGAACCCTTGAGACAAAATAAGAAGAAAAAGGATAGGTGTAAAAAAGAACTGTGTTCAAAATAAAAAATAATGAAAGAAGCTGGCATGACATGGACCAGACCAACTGGACATGAAAGAGATAAGATTAGAAAACATTTGAAGGGACTAGTGCAGCATGGTTTGAGTAGCTCTCTCAAGCCTGGCCAAGTACTTCAACCAAAATGCACGTAAGTGGTGATCAAATTACCCATTACTACTCCGCCATTGCCTGGTCCCAAGCCCAGGATGCGAAAGGAGGAGGGTTGTGCGCAGGGCCAGCGACCCTGCCACGTAAAAAAAACCTCCTGCTACAGAAACCTTACGGCCTTATGTGCTACATAGCACGAAAAGGACTGAGTGAGTGAATGTCAACTGGAGAAAAGAGAAACATCCTGAGATTGACCACTTAAAATAATATGATCTTTATTTTTCTCAAACACAGGATATTGTCCCTCACCCATGCCCCAGTCTATGCCAGTGTCTTCCTCGCTTTGTCTTCCTCCTTCCTTTTCTTTCTTCCACTCTTCATATTCTTCTTCTGTCATCACACGGCCTACTTCACTACTCTTGGATACTGCTTGCTCTGTCAAAGAGTTTGACTCAGATTCTTCACTTTCTTCAGGACCCTGGTGAAATTTTAAAGAAAATATTTCAGCTAAGGGAAGCATTGAAAGGAATGGAAAAATTTCATATATGCCTTTAAATCTGATCTTGTGGGGCATGTTTACCAACATGTATGTATCTGTGTGCATATGTACTAATGGTACAATAAATTTTGATTTCCAGGTATACGTTGTTCAGGGACCTTCCATCAGTCGGTATCAGTGCAGCAATAATTTTGAGACTGCACTTTTAACAACAGACTGTTAGTTGCTGGGTTCATTATGCTACAGTCTACATATCCATTTAGCTGGTAAAACAGAAAT